>OX382355.1:19201846-19801846 GCA_947508005.1 Amphipoea lucens
TCGAGGGGCTCCATATAGACTGTGCAGCATCTAGTCTAACTATTTCAGCGTATCTGCCATTATTACGATGTACTATAGCCCTTAACCGCCCGAAGTTGAGCGGTTAATGTTACCGTTATTTGTAACGTCGTTTTAACAATTGTTAAAATGATGCAATCCGAATTTCACTTAACCGGAGATTTGACGGCTGTCAAGGCTTTGGTTATAGTTATAAATTACTTGTTATAGTTATTTATGACGTCATTGTAACAATTCTCAAAATGATGCAACCGTATTTCGCATAACCGGAGATTTGACGGCTGTCAAGGCATTGGTTATCGTTATAGTTAGTTGATGCAAAGTATCTCGGTCGTTCAGTTGAACTAGATTTCAAGGGAATAGAAGATTTTCTCGTCACAAAGCTTATTTTAAAAGTGTTGAATCTTCTCAGTTTTTTTCAGTAAGTATTAGCGTTGAAACTTGCTCATAGTAAATCTAGGCATAAATTCACTGCATTGCGAACTAAAAAGTGATGTAATAAGAGTCATTTTTAAACAATAGTGTTGAAAAACAAGATATTGGCAAAGCGGATCAAAAAGCATAACGCATTTTCTACAAAAGAAACATCGAATAAACGAGTATTTCAAGTTAAATGCGTGTAACGTGATGCGATTAAACTATAAATTTCTCGTTTTTCTTCGTTGTCGGCAAGAAATGTGAATGTTTGAATATTGCTCACAGAAAATCTCGTGAGACTTATATTTGGACCTTGTTTGCATTGATACAGTACCTACTTGAATTTCTATGAAAAGGTATATCCGAATTTGGATGAAATAATAACATCAACGTTGGAACTGAACGTTTGAGTGCCTTATGATACTTAACCATTCTCAAGTTGCTTCATCGTATTTTAAATTATAATTTCTTATGTTATTTTACAATATCCGAATGTTTGCATTGTGCTGGAATCCAGGGATTGGACAAAAGTGCTGCGTTTGTATCCGTGTTTAATTTAAAGCCCGGAGCTACACTAAGTTGGCTCAGTTAGCACCTGGGACAGTAATACCGCCTGAATTCCAGCTGAAAATAGAACGACCGTCCCGGTGTAGGCGGGAACTACACTCGATTTTGGAGGGACCCAACAATCGGTCTCTAAGTAGGTGTAGACGTAAGCCCTCATGCGACCTCCATCTCTCAGTGCTGTCCCAGGGTAATCTTAAATACAGGATGGAATTGAATAGATGTACCAAATTAATATATCTAAATAACATGTTATATAGTAAATTTAGAAAATAAGGAAAGAGATGCACATAAAATATGTACGTGCGCGTAGGCGGGCGATTTGGCAACGTCGTCGCGCGCTTTTTTTCGTAGGAAATGGTCAAAATTAGGTAAATACTGCTAGTTCGACGTGTTGTCAACTTCCTTCATGTTATGAACTCTGCGATGAATGGATTTGCTTATCAGGCGCGCGGTAAATTTGATACTTTAATTTTCTTATTTGTAAAATTACTTTGAAAAAAAAATTTTTTTTCGTTTGTGCCTTTCTACTTGAAAGCAATAACTTAGTTTGCACTATCAAGACGATGATAAAACGTTTTTTTATAGAATTTAGAATAGAGAAATGACACTTAATAATGATTAAGTATGTAACAGTTACTGCACATGCTATTTCGATTTGGAGCAAGTTTTCAATTTCACCTGTATAGTGTCACCGATATTTTGGCGCACAACATCGCCGAAAGAGCAGGCAGAAGTGATGCATACGTCAAGATCTTGATTACATCATACCTACGTAAGCCTTGCATCTTAAGAACAACTAACTCCTGAAATACAAGCTTGACGTAGTTTGGGAGTTGGTAGATCCTTTATTATGTGCTGCTGTACAACATCAAACATCGTACTTCATAGATTACGTTTATGTTATGCTTTGTATTTATTTACCTAAGGCGGTTTTTATTTCCATGTCATAGAAGCCAGCCTATTTCCGTATATCAGCCACGATTTCTAATTTTACTTCCAACAGCAGAAAACTTCGCACGCCTTTCGAATCGAATCTAAGAACTTTTCCTGGGTAGAGGGTGAGAGGTGGTGAGAAGTCATACCATATTTCTAGTGGGTATATGACTATGATGTATGTAGTTAACTACATACATCATAGTATAAACACCCTCTAGAAATATGGACCATTTGTTAACAAATGGTATCGAACCATGCTATGATAGGAGTGCAGAAAATATTGCGAGACGTTCGAATTAATTATTACTTAATTTCGGTAGCATTTATTTGATTGGGATGATGTAGCATACCAATCAAATAAATACAACCGAAATTAAACACAATTCAAAATTAAAATTTTCAGTTATTGCAAACAACAACAACGACTACTTACAAGTTTACTAAAACCAATTTCATTCACGAAATAATCAAACGAAAAGCTTTAAATAAAAAAATTGGTAAAAGAAGGCATAATTTATTTCGTATTCTAATAACCTACGAGTATCAGTTGTTTAGAAAACAGTCCTATGGTATAGCGGTATATAACGCCAGATGGGACCTGAAATAATAACTTACCTGAGCTGAGCGAGGTTGGTAAAATAGGAAAAATAAATGTACAATTTCTGTTTCCGCAGTGTACCAAATGTGATGATTGATGAGAATAGCCATTGGCGGCGGCGGCGGACAGATTGCTGAGCAGCTGCGGCCCGCGACCCTCCGCGTTTTATTATGACTATCTACTGTTTCAAATATATACCATGGACGTTAGAGACCGGGCAGAGCGGTACGCGGATAACTAGCGATGTAAAGTGTGGCGCGAGGTGTCGGCGCGGTGTCGGTTTAGAGTCGGCGCGGCGTCAGCACGGCGTTGCGTGCGCCACGCCTCGCGTGTCACTAATCAACGTGATCGATGCGAACGCACAAATATTGCTCATTTCAATAAACATGAAATCGCCCATTACATTTTAAGGTTTTCATTTTAAGGTTTCGTTCTTTTTTTTTGTTGTACCGCAATCTTAATTTGTTCTCGTCTTACAAGGTATAAAAGAGAATCCAGTCCTTTCATTTTACACGTCGAGGTCATGCTATTGATGTTTTTGTTAGTAATACGTGACAACAGTGAATTAATGCTCAGTGGGTAGGTAAGTAACATAGTATCTTACCTACAATAAATTAGTTTTCGCGGGTGTAAAGTCCATAAACGAGATTCTTTCGAATAACTTTTCGTTTTCCGTGGGAGTGGAGTGACAAAATAATAGTACAATTTAACATAACGCCTTTAATGCCTGAAGGGTTAGGCACAGGTGTACGTAGGTATATAATGTACACCCACATCTAAACTAATATTATAAAGAGAAAAGATTTATTTTTTGTATGTAGGTATGTTTGTTGCGCACGCTAATACTGCTGAACGGATTTGGATAAAATTTGACACATGGGTAGATCATGACAATTGCTTAGGACATAGGATACTTTTTTATCCCGATATTCCCACGGGATCTAGACTTATGCGGGTAAAAAACTGGGCGTAACTATAATCTATATATAAAAATGAAATGCTGTTCGTTGGTAAGCGCATCACTTGAGAATTACTGGACCGATTTGATTTTTTTTTTAAATGTTCGCAATAGTTCGAATCAGGTTTTTGTAGATAGAGGTTTGTGTTGGATCTTTTAGCTCCCTTCAAAATGGATGAGCTGAATGGTGATAATACATGCGTCATGTTCGTGAACGGGCGCCGTCATGTAGGGTCTGGTCATCTCTTTGCTGCCATGGTTTATTTTATTTTAATTTATTATTTGAATTGTTGTTTTTCTCATCTTTTCATTATGGACGCTTTTAACGTTCTGCATCGTTCTCACATATATAATTTTTAACATGAATAATGTAACCAAGACTTTGTAAATATTATTTTGATTTAAAAGAGTGTCCATGGAGTTTCATGCCCGTTCTTCTCCATAGGTACCTACGCTTTGGAAGGGGCAACTAGCTTCATTTTTCTGACTGACCGACCCCTTGACAATTTAAATGTGCCTGTAATTGGTTTAATTGAAATAAATGCTTTGAGTTTGAGTTAGAAAAGATTCCCGAAAAATATTCAAATTCGGGAAAACTGGACGTCCTTTTTTCTATAGGATTTTAGTGTGAACTCTTGACCATGTTGCAATTTTGGCAGGACAACGTCTGTCGGGTCGGCTAGTATTATTAAGTTCTTATTTATATTTAATTTTCCAGAAATCGTCAGGAGTGTGATTAAGGAACCTTTCATAAGTGGCCCGCCGCGAAGCAATTAAAACATTTCATTGACAGCGCTGCGATGCACAATGTTCTTAATAAATCTGGGAGGAAACAATAAAACTTATTAACATAGTACCTACCTGCGTAAAATATTGCTTTTATAATCGTTGTTTTATAAGAGTAAAGCAAAGCGTTAACGACGTACAAGACAAAGTTGTCATCTGATTGAAGTAAAATACTACTTAATGCTGAAAAGGTGGCCACATGCCGTGGCCATCACTGTTTTTTTTTTGTAATTATTTAGAATCTTAGAAATTTTTTACTTCAAAGAAGTGAATAATGTGAAACTGTTTGTCATTCCTAAACAAAATAAAATGCTGCTACAATGAAATCACAAACCAAAACTGTAAATTCAATGTACCATCTGCCATTCATACTGAAGCCAAAAAGGAAAAAAAATTTCGGAATAAATTGTGCGATCAAAATTGTTTTAACAAAGTAATAAATAATAAAAAAGTAAGTAGGTAAATGCCAACATGCCCACGCATCAAAAACTATATTGACTAGTAGATTTCCTGTTTATCAAACCACGTTGGGTCGGTTTTTTATTAATAAAATGAAAATTTGCAACGATACATGATACCCTATATTTAGCTTGCGCAATAATTTGCGCAATTCGCGTTTTTGCAGTAATTTGTACGGATACTGAGGTACCTAAGCATGAAAGTATGTACAGAAATTCGTGCATTAGGTATGTACGAGTATGTAGGTACTCGTAGCTATCGAACCGGGAACCCGTGCGAACTCGCTGTAGTTCTTAGGCCCACTGACTTATCTCCACCCAGAGTTATTTTCTACCAAGTAAAATTATCCATATACATTAAATAGAGGTATTAATAAAACAGGGGTAAATAAATACTGATATATCGACTTATTGAGATGTATGAAATAAAGAAGACGTGCTGTGCCGAAATAAATTGGGGAATGAAGTTGATGATCGGATAGTTATTTTTACAATCAAAGAATAAATGCGTCGCGAGAACGAATAAAAAGACAATAATAATTACAAAGCAAGTAGAGTGGACGATTCATTACAAAAATCACATCGGTATGTGGTCGAGTCACGCGACCCGTCGGCACTGAAATATTGCATGCTGGTTCCGATGTCTACGGTCGCGTCAGGTTCGTTTGTCCATAGGATTTTAAGCTTCAAGGTAGTTTATAAATAGATTTTGTCAACATCAATATTTTCGTCAATTTATTAACAATATCTGTAGGTATGCTTATCAATATTTTGTTATTTTAGGCTAAGCTAACCGTAGAAGATAATTTCACGTCAGTCTATTGATCTATCCAAAACGACTGTTACATGGCAGCATGTTTAAATGTTTATACCAGGGTATTGTTTACGGGGAGGTGTACACGTATAACAGTAACACAAAGCGCGTATGTACAAAGCGCGTATTTTTAATTATTTCTTAGGAACGAACAAGTTAGGAGAAAGACGCCCTAATATAACTGAATGAAATTAATGCTTTCAAGCATCGGGTTATTCGCGCTCAACATTTATTACAGTAACAGTAATGTCATAATCTGTCGCCACTACTGTGACGCCGTCATTGTCTTATGGCCGAACCGAGCGAGCCAAGCGAGCATAACGAGCCACACCGGCTATGCCAAGCCCAGCGGGGTAAGCCGACCCTTTGCACATTACCGCAACAAAGCGAGCCGGCCTTCTACAAATACAATTTAAATAAGTCGTGTCAGAAACCTCTGCGGTGGTAAATGGGAGTTATATTTCTTTTTGTGTGTCAAAAGTAGTCTTGATTCATATAATTTATCTTCCGAGCTTTTTATTTGAAGTCGTTACCCTTCTCGAAATCACCCTGTTCTAATGAGGGCTTAATGTGCGGTTATTAAGCCTATCAGTCATATTGAACAATAAACTATCCGTCGAAGGTCCATGGCGCACCCTGTATACTATACAGTATCTATGTATTCCCCTGAAATTACCCTCTGGTGTAATAGTGTACCTACTTGTTTTCATCTTTTATGAATTGTGCTTCAATTAATATGGGGTGAAATCGATAGCACATTGCTGAACATACGGTTTGGAATATGATCCTCAGGTCAGAAAAAGTGATAATAAAATTGTGTACTCAGCTGCCACGAGTTCGAGAGAAATGTATATTGTAAATTAGCAGAATGCAGGCGTGATGTTTTGTTTTAAATTTTTGCGATAGCACAGTTAATCGTT
Source organism: Amphipoea lucens (assembly GCA_947508005.1). Lineage (NCBI taxonomy): Eukaryota > Metazoa > Arthropoda > Insecta > Lepidoptera > Noctuidae > Amphipoea > Amphipoea lucens. Next base: position 19,208,319 of record OX382355.1, read on the forward strand.
TGCGACTTATTGCTCATACAAGAACAGTCATATACGGCCTTTAGGTAATTAAAGACCAATAAACAGCTTGCCGGGTCAACATTGATAGTTCTTAGATGGACACACCTACTGGATGAAAGCATAAACACCACACGACGAAGATACGAGTAACTATTACTACTACGGAGCCCTGAAAACCAATACTCAATAATATGGACGGCTATCTCAATTAAGATGTTATTCGCAGTTAAATTTCTCGTAGTGTCTTATCAGCTTAAACCCACATCAGATTCGAAGACGCACATAGGAAACGGCCTGACATTCATGAATATTACATACCGCTCTAATAAGTTGTTGGTACAAAAACAAAATGGTGAATGTGCCTCGAAATACTCATTCAGAAAACATTTTATTGGTTTTAAGATTACATAGGTACGCAATCCTCTGGCGGAGATTTTGAGGTGAATAAAAAATAACACTTTTGGGAACTCGGAAGGTTTCAGGAAGCGCTTTTGAGGGCAGAATTTTACTAAATTAACGGTGAAAAACTAAAATGAATCTAAAATAACACATAAAACATCTACAGGCAGTAACATTATTTAAAGAATGATTCCTATTTCTACCATTTCGCAGTATCCACATCCGCTACTGTGGTGTTATAAGCAGAAATGTAAACCGATGGTTATACGCAAATGTATTGCATTCGACGTTTTTATATTCAAATAAAAACGACGGATCGAAAATCTCAATACAACAATTCTTCATATTACCTAGAAAGGCTAGGAATGTGAAGACAGACGGGGCCCAATATTATATTACCCTTTTATATTACTATATTCTTCAACGATAACATTCTCTAGTGAGCCATCATTATCATCATCTGCCTAGACTTTTCCCAACTATGTTGGGGTCGGCTTCTTCTTGAGTATTTAGTTAAATCGAACGTTAACGTTATTCATAATAATTATTAGTATTACTGTGATATGAGAAAACAGTCAAGTCAATTTGTTTTGAATGGTAATCTTTAGAAGTCGGCAGACATATTAGGAATAAACCGTACCCGATTGCATCACGGAGTGTTTCCATTAATCGCGCCGTCGTCGGGCAGCCGTATGCGCGCTCCAAGATCTGTCGATACTTGTTCAGAGTTATAGTCAATTACACAGTATTGTTGCCCGTTTGTTAGTCAACTTTCACGGTCATTTATTTGATTACTTAGCTGATATAAGTAATTCTTCGTCTGTAGTTCAGAATTTCAGATAATTTATGGTTTTTCTGTGTCTGGAAGTTTACAAGTAATATGAGAAGTCACTTTGAATCATACAACTTCAAGAATAGTGTCAGATATTATTATCTTCATGTACAAAAAGAGTTTAATATGCTAGCCTTGCTTTATTTACTTAATGCTGGCAGAGTTGATAATCAGTTACGCAGCGAACTGAAAATATTTTCGATCATAAAATGACAGCATAGTACGGCCATACCTACGATACCAACCCACAGAATATCCGCACTTCCGCAGTAAGTTTGATAAACCAACTCGTGTTTAATCAGATTATTACAAATTTGACTTTGAAGTTCAGAATTATGTCAAAGTATTTTACAACGTCGAAGTTAAAGCATTAATGGATAAAATATGTTATTTTTGTTTCGTATCTGTTTTAAATGGAATGTATTTATACGAATCTCTTGTTTTTGTAGTGTTTGCGTCATATAATGACTATATGACTTTAGAAATGAGATGATTAAGCATAAAAGAATGCTCTACAAACGTATCAGGTGCTCAATGTCAAGGACCCCTGCCCCTGACTCCCGGCAGTAGTGCCGCTATACTAGAGGTACAGAATCACTCTCACACTACGAACTGGCGACCGATCCATTACTTACAGCTCTCTTCCAATTTAATAGCAATCTAGTAGCACTTTGAAAACTTCATACGTCGAATGTACGTAGTTTCCCGGGATGAAAAGTACCTATTTTTAATCGAGCTTACACGCTTCGCTACTTCCTAATCCTTGCTCGCATTCTCTAATAAGTGCAGTAGGTACTTACTTTTCCAATCAATGAACTCTTCCAAGTTACTGGGTGTTTCAGCCCAGTGTAGCAACTCGAAAGCTTCTTCGGGGATGTTGGCGATGGAAAAACCTCGCAGGTCCGGTACGCCGGTGACAGTGAACTCTGCTAGTAGATCTGATAACTCCACATTACCCTAGAACACAAGAACAGGTTAAGAAAATGGCAAAAAATAATAAGTCGTGAGGAAATGCCTAAGGTATGTCTGTGTTATGTCGAAGCTGCTTTATAACATTCAATTTAGAGTGGGCGATTCGATTGTAAATACAAACGAATACATATTCATACCGTTATTAGTTTCTATAGCTGAACAGTATCGGGGTCACGTGGTGAGCAGTGAGCTAGTGGTGGACTGGTGGAGTGGCTCGCTAATGCTAACGTCAAATTACGGAAAACATCAGTCATTTTTCATGGCATGCATAAAAGTAATGCAATACCCATGTAGGTAATTCTATTAGGCATCTATTACAGCAGCGATAAAGAAGGACCTAGGAAGTTTGATCAAGCAGCATTATACTAATGCGATTATATTATGGGCTGGCTTTCTCGTTTGCCATTTCTGTCCATGTGAAATAATCTATCACTGCCTTTGCAAGGGTAGATTCGAGATCAATCGTGTTGTTATTTACTGACGAAGTTACTCTGGTTTCAAGGTAACTTTACAGAACTATCCTCTCAGATTCCCATTTCCTCAGCTAAGATGATTGCAAAACTTAGCGGCTTAATGTGAGCAGCACAGGTAACAGTGGAGTTGTGAAGATCTTAGTAATCGCACACTTACAATTCCGTAAGGTAAATGATTTTTTAATGTTCTGATAAAGTGTTAGTTGTGTACCTACATAGTGTTTATGTAACTATCATGCAATGTAACTTAACACACTATTGCTAATTAATTATGCAGTTATATACGAAACCAACTCTAGACTCTATCTACACTCACAACATTGATATTTGTATAAACACATCTACGACATCCAACAATCAGAATAAGTATTATCTGTTTTAATTTTTGCAATTATAATTTTTTCCTTTTAAGCATAATAATAGCAGTTTTTCTACATGGTTTTCGTACGACCATTTTCAAGGGCCGGCTGGCATAAAACGGTGGCGGCGTCTATTCTATAAAATATAACTTAAAAATCCTTTCCGCGTGACACTTAGCTTTGTTCGACCACTCAGCGGCTGCCTTCAAGGGCGCGGCGGGCGATCCTTCCAACTTATTTAATATCGACACCCTCCGCCGAATAAGCTCGGCTGCCGCCGAACTGCTAAAGGCAGTTTCATTTTTGTATGACTACACCCGTGAACCACTTTCGTTAGTATATCACTACGAATAGATACAGTCAAACGACAGGTTTTCGTTTATTAGACTGTTTAGCCCTAAATCGATATCGCTTTGCCGCGGTAATCGTACAACTATGTATAAGCACGCAAAACGCTAAGGTTCCTTTTCTTTAAGTATACCATAATACAGGCATGTGAAGCTTGAATTGATCTGAAACATGGTGGGGCTTGAGCAAATTCGTTTACACATGCTAACAAGGTTAGATAGGGAAAATAAGGATGCATGCATGCTGCACCGTTATCGGCCACGAACCTATATCGGTCTTGAGAAGCAATAAATTTGCGCTTGATTAGATTTTCATAGCGCGCTATTAACGGGGGGTTATCCGAATCTACATGTTTAAGAATCAATTTTAAATGGTCAAATTAGTGTATTCTGGTTCTGAAAAAAAAATGTCATACATACGTCTTTGTTCGAGAGAAATTAATGGTTCAAAATACGATAAATTATAATTAGCTCGATGAAAAAAAATCCGAAACAGGGTCGATATAAAAACTAACTAATTAAGTACTTTTAAAATAATTACTAATTACTTTAAAATAACGGCAGCTTTCATAAAATTGTTTTCGAAAATGTAATTATTTCTTTCTATGCGGTATGACGACTTTTAACTGTCATCTTACAATAGTGTTAGGCACATTACAATACAAATAATTTCTAAGACTTTTTAATCAGATTAAAAAGTCTGATCAGATCAGATCTGAGTCAGATCAAAGTGATATATTACTATATTCAACTATCTTCGCTATAACTGTAATATCCTACATTAATTACCTACACATATTCTGGCAGTTCTGGCATAAACAACGAAAATTCCAAAAAAAAAATGCTGTTTTAAACAAAAGTGCTACATAACTGTTCTAACACGACCAAATGTAAAACACGATAAAAACCGTAATAATAGGTATTTCTCGAATAGCCGACAACACAAGATTTTTTCTTGAATCCGTGATTTTATAGTATTGACTCTGTGTGAATTTAACTTTAAACTTTGAATACACAAAGTCACTACTGTTTACGATAAAAATATCGTATCCTACATACTTGAAAAATAGCGCCGTGTGAACATAGCCTGTTTAGGCGGGAGCCGTATAACTTGGTGCCCATGCTCCAAAGCAAGAAGATTTTTTGTAAATAACATTTTTACATGGCCCTCTCACCATACCACTGTAGAGCTAAATTGCAATTCTTGTTGTTTAAAAAGTAAGCTTCTAATAAATCAAATTGTTCTTGATACGCCCTTATTACACAAAACTACGAAATAACGCAAAACAAAACAAAATGTCCAACATGTTCGTTCGAATTTCAAAATTGCAGTTCCGCACAGCAATCACAGTTAACCTTTTAACGCTCGACTTCATATAAGGTGTCGTGCCCCTAGCGCCCGAAAAAAAACGAAAAATAAATACCTGATAAAATACTTACAGCGTAATTAAATTAAAAAGCAGATTAAACGAACTCTGGTATTTGGTCGTAAACATACGATCCTGGCGAAATGGACACGAAAATATTTGTCGGATTAATCCGCTGCGTAAGCGGTTAAAAGGTTAAACGTTTTATTTTAAACTTTTCGTCAGAACGCCTCGTCTTAGAATGAAATGTGCATAGAATCACCAATTAAACAATTTTCTTATCCAAGTCTTCAACAAGGTACTTAGAGATAAATTAGCAAGCTTGTACTTCATAGATTGAGATTGTCTTTGGATGTTAGAGTTATAAGAAAATTATAACATGTTTTACTTGTTGAAAGTGAACAGTTCTAGTCTAGGTAATTTTGATTAATACCCTTGTGTACTTAATATTAGATTTCATGGATATCCTGTACGACAGACGAGTGTAAGACCTAATGTTTCTTGGATGTCACTCAGGCTGGCTGGACAAATCTTCAAAATAGCTCGCATTTCACTAGGTCAATAGGGCCTTTTATGTGACGGCTAAACACCCTTATTTCAGAATTTGTGACGCTACAGAATCTTAGATAATCGATCGAAAACGTGTCCAGCCATCTTGAAAAACCACTTTTCGCTGGTCTCTCAATCTCGATAACGGAAGTGATTTTGACGATTTTTTGCACATCAACGGGCGTCACATAAATTTGTGACAGGTATCGAGCTAAAATTTTTGTGATACGTACAGCGGTTTAGTAGAAAAATGCAAAAATCTGTGTCCAGCCAGCTTGAATTTACGTATAAAACTTTTGGCTGGCACTTCCGAATCTCAGTAACGGGAGCGTTTTCGAATATGGTTCCTTTACTAACATTTAGTGACGCAATTTGTGACAGTAATAACGTTTGATTTATGGCGTCACATGTAAGGGTTTACGAGATATAAAAAAAACCTTAATGTCCAGCCAGCCTGAGTTCAAGCTGGCTGGACACATGTATCTCCGCTGCCTGATGATCTACGGCCTTCGAAATATGTTCAAATTTTTGTGACGGAGACGATAATGATTTACTGAATTTGTAACGGAGAAACTTTGAGTAGTTTCAAAGATATTGATAAGATATATTATACACACAAAAGCTAGTTTTGTATGAAAATACATTTCTGTTACAACACAGCACATTAGCCGATAGCGACAGTGACCCGACACCGACACGATATCGGTGGTCAAATAATCGCATACATTTAGTACTAAAAGCTTTTACGTACGTGTACGTGGCCCGGACGGGGCACATATTTGAAACGTTACATACACTCTGTATGAAGCAGTTTATATTACAAAGTGCATGATCCGTGTCCCATCCGGGCCACAGGATAGTACACGGCATGCCCCGGGCACGGCCCGGTCTAATATAAATCATCCCTTATAGCGACTGACATGGATAACGGCACGATATCTACCGGCGAAGGCACTGTGCGGGGTGAGAGCAGCGTGTATTCTTTCACTTGAATACACTGCAGTCTTTGAGACGACAATACTTAGTAGTTGGTCGTTTGGTGCGTCGCGATGGTCATCGATATTTACCAACATCATCGGGCCGATGGTAATTATATCGGTATCGAATCGGTGTGTGTATAGCTACCGACATATAGTTATCGAGTTGGTGGCGTTATCCGATTAAGTATGTGAAAACGCCCAATAGGTATAGTAGGTCAGGCGGCGGCCGACGCGATGACACGCGGGGTTGCGATAGTCGTGGAAAGATTCCGGCGGTTGGGTCTCGAGGTGGCATTGCACAAGTCCGAGGCCATGTCTTTCCATGGGCCTCGGAACGGGCCGCCATCAGGAACCCAACTAACGGTGGGAGGGGTTCACATCGGCGTCGAGTCAACGATGAAATACCTGGGTCTCGTCCTCGACAGCTGGTGGAACTTCGTCGAACATTTTCGACGTTTGGTCACCCAAACTGGAAAGGACCGGGGCCGCCTTCAAGCGGCTCTTGCCCTACTTGAGGGGGCAAACGCCTCCTGCCGGAGGCTTTACACGGGGGTCGTGCGGTCTAAGGCCTTTACCGGGGCCCCGGTGTGGGCGCGTTCACTGTGGCGGCGAGCCGCCCACTATCTGAACGCGCCCCAAAAGGTGGTAGCCGTAAGGCTGATCTGGGGCTACCGCACGATCTCGGGCGAGGCGGCAAGCCTCCTTGCCGGACTGCCGCTATAGGATCTGGAGGCGATAGTCCTCGCGCGCCTGTATGAGTGGCGCGCGGAGGCACTACGTCAGGAGGAAACTCCGCTTCCGCAGCAAGTCGCGCCGGAGCGGACAGACCTCCAGCGCGATCTCATGGTGGCATGGAAGGAGCGACTTTCGCAACCCAGCGCAGGGCACGCCACGACAGTGGCGATAAGACCCCTCTTTGAGGAGTGGCTAGAGAGACTTCACGGCGTCCTCACCTATCGCCTGACGCAGGTCCTCACCGGACACGGATGTTTCGGGAGGTTCCTGCACATAATCAGGCGGGAGGAGACGCCCGGGTGTCACCATTGCGAGTATCGCCCAGAGGACACGGTGGAGCGTACGGTGGAGGTCTGCCCCACTTGGGCGGGGTCGTAGAGGCGATCGGCAGCGGCGGCGACCTCTCGCGTCCGGCCCTGGTTCAAGCTATGGTCCGGGGCGAGAGGGAGTGGGAGGCAGTCACCTCCTTCTGCAAAGCAGTCATACTAGCGAAGGAGGTGGCGGGATGGCTGAGGGAGAGAGCCTCACGTCCCAGCCGCCGCGGGAGACGCTCCGGGCGTCGGGACCCGCGTGACGACTCCCGGCCACCGTAGGCGCGGGCCTGCGGACGGAGAGTAATGGGTAGCTCACCGTCTGATCAGGACCAGGCCCGTGCCGGACGGCGCATGCGTGTTCCACGCGCGCCTCAATGAGAAGTCAGCAAAAAGGAAGGGGCCTGCCAGGGCCGAAGCCTGTCAGGGGTGCGGGATTGTCCGAAAGGGTTACCGCTACCCCGGAACATAAAGGGCTACGGAAGGAACACGGATGGGTTTTAGTCAGTAAGAGTCTGACACTCCCTTCCGCTCCACCCAGAGCGCGAGAAGTCATTTGATGATTTCCCATCCATAAAAAAAAGGCATCAATTTTGCTTAAGCATATTAAAGTTCAAATTGCTGTGAACACGCCGCCGTGCGCCGCAGGCCCGTACCTACATCTGTGTGTGTAAGTGATCAACACAGAACGCACACTTCAGATTTCGAACACTGCCTGGCTAGCGTCGAACGTAATTATGCATGACCTTGGTGGGTTCATACGATTGCTAAAATTCACTTCATGCGATGAAGTGAATTTTAGCAATCGTATGAACCCACCAAGGTCATCACATTACGCTACCAGCTATGTAGGTACACTTGTTGTGGCAAGTGTACATAGCTGGTAGCGTAACGTAATGGATTAGCAAATTCGATGGTCTGGGTTCCAATCTCGAGACAATTATCTTTCTCGTTTTTTTTTTTTAATAAATCAATACATTGATAAACGAGAATAATAATATAATAATTATTATATTTATATTATTATATTGTTATGCTTATGTTATATAGGGTTAAAAATAAAAATGTTTTATACTTAAGTGATTTCAAAATGTTTATTCGTCTAGTTGCCTATCTCAAACATCAAAGTTAAGAAATCGTATTTATTAGGACTTATTGCGGTTATAGCTTAAGTATTCATTTTCATTATGAAAAGAAGATTGAAACTAAACCTCAAAATTATCCTTATTACGGATATGACAATATTATTTTAATATTACTAAAGTCAATTTGTAATTTATAACTTAATATTTTGTATAACCCCCATTAGTTAGATAAATGTTCGATAAAATAATTAAATCATAATACTCACAGTCAGTCCGGTTTCCTCAAATATTTGTGATATAATATTAAGTCCACATTAACGCAGCGCGACCGCTTTCATCACAATATTTAAATTTGCTTGCATTTCAAAATGAACTACAACACCGCTAATAGATTAAACACACTTCACTAACCCACAATATCAAATTATTAACCAACCAAGAACCAACAACATTATAGTTATTTAGTTGCGGTGAATGAGCCGTAAGTTAACTGTATCTGTCTACATTATAATTTATTTATTTAGATTTCTGTGGGTATAATCATGAAGTTTTACCAACTATGTGAACAAGACGAACATGACACGGAACTATATTCAATAGCGTGATTATTCGAGTAATATGCGAGTGTGTGTCTAATTAGTCATTAAAAGAAGGCCGTAAGTCAAACCAAACGTCAAGCTATGGCTTTGTGAATTTGCCTATAGACTTTTGGAGCCTATGTATGGTACTAAAAGTATTACTTAAAATGTCTTATACATTTTAAGTAATACTTTTAGTTCACTACACCGTAGGCAAAATAAAATGTAAACCTAAGGAAAAAAATCGTACCTAAGAAAAACTAATTCAGTTGCTCAACTACAAATATTTTATACTGTAGTATTGATTTTCCGAGAAATGGTCGGCGGCGCATCGTAAATAAATACGTTGCGTTGCATTTGATGGAGGCGGAGGTAGCGTTTTAAAGGCCTACAGGCCTTGGAAACCTCGCCCTAATAGCAAACGGTCGGCCGGAAATCGGTTATCAACGAGATACTTGCAAAATCATAATGCGCCGGTGTGCGTTGCGGGTGCGATGTTTATATAAGTGTCGAGTTGGAATGATGAATGAAGATAGAGGACGTGGAACTCTCGAAGGGCTTCGATGTGCATTGTGAGATTTGACAAATGAACTGTGGTGAGACTGCGTTTGTTTACCGTCTGTGAGTATGTCCACCGCCCATTCCTCAGAGATATTGTATTGATTTTTGACATTCTGGAATTACTGATATAATACGTTTATTAGGAAGGGGGTTAATAAATACGGCGCGCTGCATTTTAATGAGGCGGAGGTAGCATTTCAAAAACCTACAGGCCCGGAAAACCTCGCCTTAAAACCAGATTCATTAGTGGCTTGTAGAAAAAAAAAATGGATTAATTTCAGAGATTGATTGCTTTATTATTTTACCTTTGTGTACTTAATAAAATAAGGCTACGCTTTTATTGGATTAAATCGTAAGACTTCTAAGAAATCGTTTGCCAAACGATAAGTTAAAAAAAAAACCGCAAAAACTATTTTATCATATATCAACAATAAAAGGATAAACTCATACAAGCAACAGTATTTCCGTAAAGTATATGTTTGTTGCGCACGTCAATGTGTAAAGCACATTTGACGGTACATTCAGTCGCACATATAAATCAAGTTGAAAGTATCTCTTGGCCGCTTAAACAATTCGTAGCGGGTGACGTAGCACCGGCTACGCGGCTACGGCGTAGCTGACGATAATTTAAAGACTCATGTTTGTTTCCTCGTTTCATTTTCAGGTTTTAATGTTTATGGATTAACTTGCAGTACCGAAATGAATCGAAATGTTTGAATTAATAATCAAAGCATTTTTGTGAAGCATTTTTGAGACTATCAAAGAAGAGAAAAGCCTGTTTTCTAGGGCAAATATTAATATTTAAAATTCGAAAGGAGTTGGCAAAATTTTTCAGATTCTATTCAAGAAGCGTCCCGAAAAAAAAGCTAGAGATTATATTTAGCATAGCACCGTGAATGAAAAAGTTAAGGATAGAAAAAACAAAACAACATAGAGAAAAAATGTTCTTTTAACCTTTTGAACGCCTTTGTCACATATATGTGACAAACGAAATCTTACCCTGAACGCCAACGTCACAAATATATGACAAAATACACGTCGCACGGGTCGCACCATATTATGAAATAAACAATTTAATCATTACTTTTGTGCGTTTTTATTTATATAATTTAAAAGTTTAAGCTTCCGTCTATATTGTGTTGCATGAAACTAATATAAATAAACCACCAATATCGAGAAATTTGTTGTTGTAAGTGTGTGTGTGTGTGTTGTTTTGTTAAAGTGGCCTGGCGTCAGGGGTACGGCGATACGTTTATACTCTGGCGTTCAAAAGGTAAAGCTGTTTTATAACTTATATTAAATCATAGTTTTGTAGTATATGTCTTGTTATTTATATGTGAACATATTTCTAAATGTTACTAAAATAAGTACCTATATTAATGTAAAACTAATTTGCTTGCCTTAAACAGGCAAAATAGATATACTTACCACAAATTTTCACATCTTGTATTTTCAGGAAATAAATTATTCTCATTCTTACTCAAAATGGGCATTGAAATGTTTTTAATAATGTACTTGCTTATGCCATGAAGTCCTTAAAATATTGTTTGTTTATAAAATAAAATACTACGATTAAGTAGAAAGAAAAAATATTATCCTCGTGAAATATTATCCTGACAAATAATAGTTAATTTTTACTTATTTAAAAACCGTTAATAGAAATGCACTAAAATTTTATGACACAGTATGACACCCTGTTACTGCCAATTTTATTCATATCGAAGTGGTAAGAACAAATAATAATATATGTTTAAAAACTGGAACGGATGTTTTTACGAGCTTTTATTTAAGTAGTTCACTCTTAATGTAAAACCACTAAACATCTTTCAGTTGTCTTAACATAACGAAGTTGTTTTGTAAAATGGCTAGCGGTTTTGTAAAACAGCGGATTCTAAAATACCTACATTTGCGACATATACATACATATAAGGTGCTTAAAAAATATCTCCCACGGCTTCAATGGGAGACAGTATTCTGAATTTAGATTACAATAGTAAAGATAAATTATTGATCTTATGTCATAAATTTTTTCATTAAAAAAAATGTGCGTATTAATTTGAATTGGTTTAGTTGCATGAAACCATCCCATAGTAATTAGCTGTTGCCGCACCGTCATTTCATTTCGCAAAATGTGACGAAGCGACCCATTGCGCGTAGTTTGTGAACCACTTTAATATGCAGAATAGAGTAAATCTTTATATAATTACTTTATTTTCTCAAATTGATTTTATTATTCTGGGGTACAACATTTCTTCACTACTGAAATCTATATACAAAATACTATCTCCCATTAAAGCCGTGGCAGATATTTTTATAGCACCTTAATGTAGATTGGTACAGATGAGCTGATGCTGTAAATAGGATCGTCTCCGCGCGAAGAAACTGTGATTAGTATAAACGTTGAGAATGGATAGCCAAATGTACACCTTAAAGCATTGTAAAATAAGTTTGTTTTAAATTTTTTGTATAATTGAACGGCTTAACTTACTTATTTTCGTGCTTATTTTAGTTAAAAATCTGTTTTATAGCCTGAACAAATAGCTGTCTAACGGATCCCAAATCCAGAACATAGAAAATAAACCCAAGACATTTTTATTTGATTGATGAAATCCGTCTATTTAGTATTCCGTGAGCATTTTGTGACTATAATGAACCCACGGCGCGAAGTTTGACCTTCTAACGATGGCCTTTATGGGTGGCATTTGCCTTGTAAACGCACTCAAACAAGCATAGCTTGAATCGCGAAGATTGCAGTGAACAATACGCACCTTAAGTTTCCCCGTATTAATTAACCTACATTATTTATAACTATTGTTTTTATGTCCAACAGCTGTAAAATATTACTAAAACATATAGAGAGACTTTCATGGCCTTAAAAAAGGACACGGCACTTATTTGGTTGTTGATCGTAACTCTGCTGTACCTACTGATCCAAACTTTACTTATTGTTTTACTCAGTTCCAAGTAACAGTAATCAGTATTCGCAAATTAACTAAGAAGCTTATACTAATTAACTGAAAGAAAAAGTTGACATAAATGGCTGGATCATCGTGGCGGAGGATGCGATAAGTACCTAACTATTGTTGAACCAACAGCAACGATTGTCGTTGAACATTTACTTTTACTTGATATCTAAATATTCGATACGCTGGTTTTCAGTATTTCATGTTAACATTTATGTTGTTTTAATATTAGGTACGTAAACCGGCTTCCGTTGCTGACACCCCTTCAGCGCGCCGAGGTTTAACCGCGTTAGAGAGTGATTTTCAGTTCGTTTATTGTACGGCTTGTGGCCAGCCTACAGCTGTCCGTCAACGGTCATCAAAGAGGAGTACTGCTGGAAACGGTATCGTTTTTAGTGTAGCGGCAAAGCGAGTGGGAATGGTTATAACACTGTTAGTCCACCGCACAACGTTAACGGAACGTCAACGAGAAACGAAATTATACAAACCGAACATGACGTCCCGTCGACGTTGAGCGGTGGACGAATGGCTTTAGACTCCTTTGACTAAGCAAAACGTCACCTAACCACGCAGGAAATTTTAATTTCAGTCATGATATGTATTAGTCTCTAAGTTATATTGTAGGCTTAATAAATGAGGCATATATTTAATCGATAGCCAAATAATAGAATAGAATAGAATACTCTTTATTATGTACACCATACCATATAAATTACAGACATAAATAAAGAAACTTTACAATGGGTGAAATAAATAATAAATTTCAATTTTACTTTCCTAACAATACTAATCAATACGGTAATGTACTTGCTGTCATTGTGTTTGTGTGATGTGCTCCAGCCTGCGACCAATTTGTTGATTGGTCACAGCTCTAACCTAACCTAATCCATTTCGTCGTGGTGCCCAAGTTTAGTTACTGCGACCAACTGCGACTGATAAAGATAGTTTTTAAAAAGACCAGATTGTTAAAAGATCATTGAGTAATAGTACATTATGATACATGTGTGCTATGTTGATCATTGCACCCAAGGCGGTATTATTAGTGTGTAATTATCAATGAATACGCGTTTCTTTAGACGTTTTTCAAAAAACTTGCGAGAAAAAACGACTTTTATTGTTATTAACTTTTATGGAAAATGGCGCGCTGGTTTTGTTTTCCGCGCATCGCGCTAACGATGCGCGCACATGTATAAATAAAGGCACTAGCAAAACCGCTAAACCGCCTACATAAAAAATATAATAAACACAAAATTATGTTTACACAGATCGTAGTGTTGTCGTATGTCAAATTGTAGTTAAGTTAGTATGGAATTAGAAAGTACTATTGGCATAGAGAAATACACATTAGTTCATTGAGAATCTGCAATAATAGAACGCCAGTTAGGGTCTTTTCCGTTTGGTTCCGGGAGTGATCAAGGACAATTTAATATAAATTTTAGTTCATTTTGGGACCAAGGACAATTACGACTATTAAAAAAAAGTAAAATATAGCCCACGGATTTCTTTTGGCATGAAGTCTCTTTGTTGAGTTAAAAAAAAGCGCACATCTTCGACTAGTAAACAGTTATCTGTGGCGTTACCGCACTAGTGCGGTAACATTAAGTAAAAAGCACACGTGTTTAATACACTGCATTATGGACTTAAAAGCGGTTCATTAAGAACCACTTTACGAGCAAGTGTGTTGAAAAAACAAACCTGTCTTTGCCTTCACGCGGTTGAGTAAAAGGGCGAATCATTAGAAGATCAAACAAAGCACACACGCGTTTACTTGCGAAGACATGTCGGTATCTAACTAATTGTAATTTATGAATTTATTAGTGGGTAAATAACGTTAGATTCATTATTCGTCATTAGCGTGTTGTTCAAGTTTACTGAAAAGAGAAACTGTATTACCTTTTGTGCAAGCAGATTTAAACGCATTATGACTTTACATTTATTTTTATAAAGTGAAGTCGCAAAGAAAAAAATGCACAGATCTCGTGCCTTTCACGACCTTCGGATACATTGAAAATGAATTTAATAAAGAACAATGGGTAAAGTTGTATGGGCCCCGTACCCAAAAAAAAAGATGACTGTAGCATTATGAGCTATATCGGTATTCGTTGCCCTCATGGAGTAGTTTAATTAATCCTAAGACAGCATGTCTGAATTCACTTGGAGAAAAAAGATATTTAAGGAAGTTAAATTGGTTTTGAGAAGACGGTACCCAGAGACAAGGTTAATTGTAGCTTTATGAACTACTAGCTGCGCCCCGCGGTTTTACCCGCATAAGTCTCGATCCCGTGGGAATATCGGGATAAAAAGTACCCTATGTCCTTTTCCGGGACTCAAGCTATCTCTATACCAAATTTCATCAAAATTGGTCCAGCCGTTTGAGCGTGAAGAAGTAACAAACATATAAACACACACACTCACAAACTTTCGCCTTTATAATATTAGTGTGATGTTGGTATTTGTTGACCTCAAGGAGTAGTTTAATTAATCCTAAGACAGCATGTCTGAATTCACTTGGAGAAAAAAGATATTTAAGGAAGTTTAATTGGTTTTGAGAAGACTGTACCTACCCGGAGACAAGATTAATTGTAGCATTATGAACTATGTCGGAACTTGTTGACCTCATGGAGTAGTTTAATTAATCCTCAGACAGCATGTCTGAATTCACTTGGAGAAAAAAGATATTTAAGGAAGTTAAATTGTTTTAATAAAATAATAGGAAAGTTCATTATCTTTATACATTATTGTAATTACCATACTTATATTGGTTCTTATTCAATACTAGCTGACCCGGCGAACTTCGTACCGCCTTTAATTTTTTTTTGTTAATTTTATCCCATGTTCTAATAGCTATTCTGCTATTCGGGGAGAGATTATGAGCTATGTCGGTATTCGTTGCCCTCATGGCGTAGTTTAATTAATCCTTAGTCAGCATGTCTGCTGGCAACCGACAATGCAGCATAAAATTAGATACAAAAAAGAAATAAAAACAATACAAGTTCTAAATCAATTTTAATTAATTTTTAATCAAGTTCTGTTAATTTTCTAAATCGCTGGAGCCTTATTGAACACGGTCCGTAATCCATTGTAGAATAATCCACACGCTAACAACATTGTCAAAATAATAGAAGATAGAATTAACGTTTTCAACAGGTTTGGTGACTAATATGTTGTGGACTGTAATATCAACCGCCAAAGGGTACGTTTCACAGCGATGGAAGAAAGCGATGTACCATTTCCTAGCCTCAACGAGGAGGAACTTATCTTTTTTAGTTTAGGCACATACCAATTAAAACTCGCAAAATCATACGTGTCAGAGCATTTGCGAAGAGTCATGTAGGTACCCTATAGAGGTATGCGTAGAACCAAGTCCTAATATGAGATATGGCGCAAGTGATTGCCTGTCGAGTAATTATTATTTAGTAAGATTATTGTAAAAATGAAAAATTATACCTGTGAGACCTGCTGGTGAAGTATGATTAAATAGAAACATTTTCAAACGGTTGATTGATGTAGTTTTTTTTTTTTGTGCATACCCTGTCTGAAATCTCTGTGCACGCCACTGCATGATTGCGACCCTCGTGTGTGCCGGGAAAGATAAACATATTAACAACGAGGTTGTTAAACGTGGAATGTGGACTCAGCGATCATTGTGCCGATAGTCGTGACAGCCTGTGGCTTAATAGCTAAAAACGTCGACTAGCACCTGAGGAGGCTCTCATTGGGCAGCTGGATCAAGGACTTGATTTAGAAAGCGGAACTTCTTGACACGACCCACATTATTAGGAGGTTCTTCTCTCCGGAGCCCTGATTGCCGATAGCTTGGACCTGTTCCCGATACCGGTGGGCTACAACTTTTTTATATTTTTAAATATTTTTTATTCTAATATTTAAAAATATAATTTGTATAAACATGCATAATGAAATAAAGGAGTTAAAATAATAATAATAAAAAATAAATAATGAGAATAAATAACGTTTTATTCTTTTATTTTATTCTATTTAATAAAACAATTTAACTTAATTAAATATCTTTTTTTTCCAAGTGAATTCAGACTTGTTGTCTTAGGATTAATTAAACTACTCTATGAGGTCAACAAATACCGACATATTTCATAATGCTACATTTAACTTTGTCTCTGGGTACGGTCTTCTCAAAAACAATTTAACTTCCTTAAATATCTTTTTTCTCCAAGTGAATTCAGACATGCTGTCTTAGGATTAATTAAACTACTCCATGAGGTCAACAAATGCCGACATAGTTCATAATGCTACAATTAACATTGTCTCTGGGTACGGTCTTCTCAAAACCAATTTAACTTCCTTAAATATCTTTTTTCTCCAAGTGAATTCAGACATGCTGTCTTAGGATTAATTAAACTACTCCATGAGGTCAACAAATACCGACATAGCTCATAATGCTACAATTAACCTTGTCTCTGGGTACCGTCTTCTCAAAACCAATTTAACTTCCTTAAATATCTTTTTTCTCCAAGTGAATTCAGACATGCTGGCTTAGGATTAATTAAACTACTCCATGAGGTCAACAAATACCGACATAGTCCATAATGCTACAATTAACTTTGTCTCTGGGTACGGTCTTACTCGTTCTCCTTTAAAATTATGTTTATAAACAAATTCTGAAAAATTAGCGAAATGATAATACGCACAAGACCACTACCATCATCCGAAATCACAAACATTGGGCTACCCCAATGTAACCGCCGAGAGATGATTGTGTTCAAGATTAAAAAATTCCCTCACTCACCACCGCAGCTTCGGCTTGCTGGCCGGCAAACCGGCCACCCTCAGCCGCGGTGGCTCGCTCGCAGCCTCCTGCTCCTTAGCCCGCGGCCCGCCTCGCTCCTACTTGCCTAGCGCTTTCTGCGCGTTGCCCAAAATACGACACAAAGGGCACCTTAGCACCTAGACGGTAAGAGATAGAAAGATCGTTTTTTTTTTTTCAAAATGTAGCCTAACTCAATACCCCGGGGGGCTTTTTTTTTTGATATCGCATTTAGTTTTTGAAATGTAGACGATTTTATCACAAAAGACGAACAAAATGCGAATTTCTTAACATTTTTGCATTTTCCAAAAAATGTTTTTGATTACACAATTTTTTTTTTCACTATCTTGTATCTCTTGTCAATACGCATTTTTTGAGACTTCAACTGTTCACGTAGTCCTAAAACTCACGATGCCCTAGCCAAATCTCACTATTTCGTATAATGAGGGCCTATATCCGGAGCCAGTGAAAAAGCATTTTCAATGTCCACACAAAGTATCTCTGAGCATCACAAATATTTGTACTTTCAACGGTTACAAATGTAAGATTCATTTTTAAGCAAACCTTTTCCCTTTGCGTACTGTTATTCGGAAGGCGTGATAAGCGCGCTATTCCTCAAACAACACGTGTTTTCAGACTTCGTGCGTCTATTGACATTTATAATAATGTCTGCTCATGGTTCTGTCATCTGACTGTCACTAGATTGCATGTCATTTTGTTAGCTCCCGGAAATAAACTGAAATCTCACGGAAAAGTGTGCAATCAAAGTGCTAGTTGTGTTCAGTCTGGAGATTAGTGCTTGATGGATATTTTGATATATAAACAACTGTCGAAACAGTGTTAAACAGTGATAAATAACTGGATTGAAATTCATGTTTGAAGTGTCGTAGATTACTTGCAGAATAAAAATCTGGAGATACCCTCATATTGTTTCATAATTTATTTTGAGCGATTACTGTTGTCAAACAGTCAAAGTGTCACAGTCAAAAAGTGAAGTTACAAAGATAACACGGGGTTGCCAGTGTTAGACTTAATTTCTCCCATACTATTGTTAGAAAAACATAATGGCTCACTGCTATAAGTGTGATTTACAAATTCAAGAAGATAAAAACTCCAAGGTATCGTGTAAAGGCTGCAAAAGGGCGATATGTATTAACTGCATCAGAAATACGTGTGTTTGGCCTCCAAAACCATAAATTTTCGTGCCTGTGTGATGAGTGTGGGGAAGGTCTAAGGCAGGTCCCTGAGTTGCGGAGGTTAGTTACTGAGCTCCAACACCAGGTTCAGGAGTTACAGACTCAGCGGACAAGTGTCATTAACTTGGACATGGTGATCAACGAAATAGAAGAACGCAACAGTCGTAGTCGCAATGTTATCATACACGGAATACCAGAATCAACATCATCCTCCCCAGAAGATCGGAAATTGCACGACAAGAACTCTGTCACCGTCTCATTTGCTTCACTACCGATACCACAACGTTTCGCCTCGGAAAACCAGTAACAAATAGCGATGAGCCGCGCCCGGTCAAGGTGGTCTTGACAAATAAGCAAAATGCGATCAATGTTCTGAAATACAAAAGTAAGCTTCTTGCTACTGTCAAAATCCAATCGGATCTGACCAAAGAGATCATCTCAAGAGCATGAGCTAGCCGGATTGAGAAAGGTGAGCAAAGCTTAACCATTAAATACATAAATAGAGTCCCGAGGATCGCCAGTGCCACAAAAAACTAGGTACTAAAATTATATCCGAGTTGCGTCTCTTATATATGAACCTGGTATTCTTAATGGCAAAATTAGATTTATTTCTCGCTGAAGTTAACTATAGTAAACCCGCATTTATTTTAATAACGGAAACCCACCTACACTGTGGAATCACCGACAATCTTATTAACATATCAGGATAGGTACATGCTCTATCGCATGGACAGGAAGAGGGGGTTGCGTCGCATTATATATAGCTCACTAAGTCAATAAGTCTGCAATCATCTCTAAAATAAATAGTGTGTATCATAACGACATTGTTGAGGAGTTATGGCTTCATATTCATTACGATGATCTCGACTTACTACTAGCTTGTATATACCGATCTCCTTCCAACTCCCTTGCTGAATCAGACGAAGTTTTATTTAATACTATTGGAAAAGCAGCAGCTGAAAAAACAGTTATAATAGCAGGCGATTTTAACCTACCCAGCCTAAAATGGACTCCAAAAAATTCATGGACATGATAAATTATAAATTATGTATAAATGTACTGCATCTCCGGACCAAGAATCATCAAAATTCGCGCGAATTTTGATGATTCTTCTAATCAGTGTCTTCAATTCTTCAATGCACTAGTGTTAATTGAATTAGTGTGGGGTAGGTACAACTAAAAAGTCAAAAATAAAAACTATTTTACAAAAAAAAAACCGACTTCAGAAAAAAAAAAACTCTACAAATTGATAAATAACTTTATACAAATTGATAAATAATTTTACTAATCTACCTTACGAACAACGCCTTAAAGACCTTGGCCTTATCACACTGGAAGAGCGCAGACAAAGGGGTAGGCTTATTGAAACGTACAAGATACTTACAGAACACTACGAAATGTCCAGCCTTCAAGCTCTTTACATACTGAATGCGAATACACATTTGCGTGGGCATTCCCTAAAGCTATGGGAAAATTCGTCAAAAAAAGCCCTTGAAGCAATTTTTGTCTAACCTAGTTGTAACAGCATGGAATAGGCTCCCGGAAAATGTAGTGACGGCTCCCACACTGAACTGCTTCAAGAATCGTCTGGACAGATTAAATATCTCCAAGCTATACGATACACACGCATCAGTTATTAGCTAGACTGTGTAACCAAATAATAATAATAAACATTGAATGAAATAATAATTATATTATTAAAAAATTAGCATTATTTAAAAATTTAATCAAATATGTAAATAGACAAATAAACGAAATAATAATGAACATTGAATGTAATAATATTAAGTAATGCAGTAACTATAGGTGTTCGTATTCTCTGAAGTAAATGATATTTAATTTAATGATTGCTTCAGACGAAATATTCTTGATTACATTATTTGGATATTTCACCGGTAGGAGTCCCAACCTAGCACCAAATAAATAGATATTCTATTGAATACTGTAAGTATAGTATATCTATTCAATCTGCAGGAGTCTGTATTCCCTCAGGAATGCGGACGCCAGACTCCGTATAATGGATGAAGGAAATGCTAGTATCCCTGCTAATGTGGGCGCAACTATTTTCGAACACATATAATTTATGGCGTATGTTTTTATTTCTGTAGCAAAATCGAATTAGGTAATGCCTGTGAAATATTAACAGTAAATTGTAGGAAATGATGATTGCCCGGTGCCCTTTGGCATTAAGTCTGCCTTGCGATTAAGTATCATCATAGTGCACTTATAAAATAAATAAATTAGTAACTATTAGAGGGGGTAGCATTGTGTAAACACAATCTAGAATGCGGTGCTGAAAGGACTTAAGAGCGGCTAATAACGCTATTGTGTGTCTGATCGTTATTCGCAGCAAGCTACGTAAGTTAACTTTTAAGCCATTATTGCCTGAATTCAAATTCTACACGATTAGATTTCGAACCTTTTGTTTTCAGGGCTAATTCAATTAAAGCCATATTTATAGGACTATTCTCTCGAAGCTTTGTCTCTGCGCATTGTTCAGTTTTCTTCCATGTTCGTAAATACCGATTGCACCTATTCTCCTGTCTTTTATGGAGTAAAAGCGTCCCAAGCCAACCTTTTCCGTCTGTGCCCCTATAACAAACATCAAATAGCGGCCCCGCTCGCCCGCCATTCTTTGTTATTTGCCTATTTACCAAATAACTAGCACACGCCTGTCGCGGCTACTTCCAACACGGTGAGATCTGATTCACTGTCCTAATACAGGAGAACAAATAACAAAAGTGATGCCTTTATTGTAAGATCGACTCACTAAAATAAGTAAATTGTGTCGTTCTTTTGTGATACCTGAATAGGTATTGCAAATTGACCTATATTGAGCTTCCGGGTTTCATTAAAAATGTCAGCCTGAAAGTGAGTGTACCTACCATTACCTACTACTGTAACTAGTCAAAATAATTGGGAATGGTTTTTAAGGATAGCCTTTCGGGCAGCATGCATGACTTCAGTTCATAAAAAATAGCGAAATCTAAACCACAGCAAACATCAAATTAATAAAACAAAGGTTATGAAATAAAACTAAATAAAAAGCTTGCAATATATGGCCGAAGGTTTCAGAATTCAATAAATAATAACAGCCGCGCGAGTCGGTTAAAGGTTAAACTACGCTTGCCGGGGTGGGTTGGTGGATGAGTTACCAATCATTAAATATCGAGACCTCTCCGTGCCTCGGAAAGCACGTTAAGCCTTGGTCCCAGATTCCTAGATATTTGACAGTCGTTACGGGTAGTCAGAGGCCCAAAAGTCTGATAAAAATGTCTTGACTTTGACTTTGCAGTCGCTGGTATTCAGCTGCACCCGGTTAGACTAATACTTAACCTAACCATAGTTGGGAAAAGGCTTAGGTAGTTTGAGCAGATTGCGGTTTGAATGTTTTGCAACAGGGTACAGTTTCACCGACTCAATAAAATTCAAGGGCATTGGTATTAGAAAATATCTAGTTCAATAATATTGTGAAATGGTCTATTGTAAACAACTTTGTATTTTCAAAAAATACGTATGATAATTAACATATTATATCACTTCCATATTTATGTAAGCGTTATTAACTGTGGAATAGATAAAACTGAAGCACGCTCTTTAGACTCACTGAGAATTCGTAAAAGTAGTAGTACCTGATTGAAATTGATACTTAAACTAATTTCATAGTATTTTATCAACAACTTGGTATAGAGGCAAGTATTGAATGGGCTCAACACTTGAAGTCACAGCAAAACATAATATTCGTCTTGGGACAGCTTTCACAAAATCAAGCAATCTGGGACGGTGGTAATAGAACGGTGCAAGCATTCCCTGTAGGTGCGGACTAGGCTGCGAGGTGGCGCGTTGCCAGCTACTGGGCACGTATCAGCCGTGAGCCGGGCATAAGTTGGCAACACTCGTGGCTTTGTTACACGCTTTTAAAGACCTGTCACGGTAAGTATTAGTTCTACGACGTTTTCTATTTTCGCGAATCCATTGCCCGTTTGTTGGATATGACAATTTACTGAATTTACCATCCAGTGTAAGCAGAAAAACTACTTATTTATTGTTATTTTTATTTAAAATCTACATAGACATGCATGAACCACTTAAAATAAACACAGAATGCGGTTACTGACATTATTTTGTGCGAAAACAAATGCGAACAAAGATTTTCAAGGTGAGATGCAGAGGACAACAATAAACTATGTAGACCGCTAATGCGACTCTGTGGACGACAGAGAGCAGTGTGGCGTTGATACGATTACTCATGCAGTCAAGTAGCGTACTCTGCTCCTGTCTTCGTTCGCCGAGACAATGCAGCTACATCAAACATGCTGATTCGCTACAGGCGCCTCCATTGAAATCTAACTACAAGCGATAGTAAGAGTACATGCGTAGTCTAGTACGACGTGGTACGACTTACGAATGCGCCCAGGCCTCCGGGCGCCGCAGCACCGGGAGGGCCGCCAACAGGTCCGCCGTGGCCTCCCCCTGTACTTGATGGGCCCGGGCGCGCCCCCCCCACAGGGGAGTGGGCGCCCGACATGCTGTCGAGGTTGCGCCCTCGGCGATGTGGTTTGTCCGTCTCTTCCTAAATAAATACTAACTGAACGCCTTTTTTTACGGCTCTGTCTCTTCGGTTGTACCTGAGCACAATAGAAAAGCGTTTTAGAGCTTTTGATAATTTTGTTTAATACAATCATTTTGCAATCATTTCGGATCTTTTTAAACGGATGTGTTAAAATTAACTGTTTCAAAGCTCCCACATAACCTAATCATCATGAATCATTCCAACATTAACATCTAAGTTTTATTGAAAATATATTGCTTTTCGGAAATAACAAGTTAGAAAAAAAGGTACTCGATGTTGATAGTGACTTTAAAAACATTATTTTGTAAAATACGCCGCAATAAGTAGGAAACACACAACACGGTGTGACGAATATACCTAATATCTAAGTTAAAACAAAACAAATCTAAGTTCATACAAATCCAAGGGTAACAACATACAGCGGCACTAAGGCGGCGCGGCGGCGCGGCGGTGGTGCCGCTGCAGCTACGGCATAATGTGGCCTTACGCAACAGACACGGAACGCAATGATGACATTAGTGTTATAGGTATCATCACCATTGTGAGTGCCTATATCTTAGTCTCTCTGTGAAATTTACGAGCCCGCGAGGTTAATTGCTCATCGCATTGGCAAAACTCATTATTACGAGCACTGTTTGTTTTATTTGATCGTAAATGTCTTGTTTAATTTGGAACAAAAAGTAAATGGGCATTTCAGTATAAGGTAGTCACTTATAATGATTGTAATAAAGCAATGGTATTTCATTAAAGAATACCAGAGTCACCACCTGCATAGCCTTTTCCCAACGATGTTGGGGTCAGCTTCCAGTCTAACCGGATAAAGCTGAAAGACTACCTACTTGTTTTCTAAAACCCGTACTCATGAAGTTGTAAGTGTTTTAGTTTCAAAGTTGTAAATATTAAAGAAGGCATTCTGACAACGTATATTATGCAAAGTTTCATGATGATCGATTCAGTGGATTAGGCGTGAAAGCTTAGGTAACAAACAAACAAAGAAAGTAAGTTTGTTTGTTTGTTACCTTTTCACGCTTAATCCACTGAACTGATGATCATGAAATTTTGCATTCGTTATCAGGGGTATAGAAAAAGACATAGGGTACCTTTCATCCAGAAAAAAAAAAACTGTTCCCGAGAAAAATAACAATATTTTTCGACGGTCAAAATTGCTTTAGGACGCTAGATGGCGCTACGTGTCTTTCGAATCATGATTGAAATATGCCCCGACTTTCTGTGCAGTATTCTAACAAAAAGTACTAAGCTTGCATGAATTCACGATCATTAGTATTATGCTTTTAATAGGATTTGGATGAAGTTTGTTTATTATAACCTGGATTAACACAGAGGTTAGGTACTTTTTGTCTCGGTAATACGTTTCCGTGAGACAATTTCCGACCTCCACGCGGGCGAAGCCGCGTGCAAAAGCTAATCCTTTATAAAATACTAGTAGTGCCCCGCGGTTTCAGACGCGATAAATGTCTTATTATAGTCCTTTTTTATTGATACCCTTTACACCTCTTTTTACACCCTTAAGGGATAATTTCGGGGATAAAGACTATTCTATATCCTTTCCCACAACTCAAACTATCTCCATGCCAAATTTCATCTAAATCGGTTCAGCGGTTATTGATTCCCCATACAAAATTCCAAAACAAAAAACAACCTTCCTTAAAGGGTGATTTCTGGGACAAAAACTACCTATGTCCTTTCCCGGGACTTACACTATCCCTATACCTCATCTAAATCGGTTCAGCGGTTTAAGCGTGAAGAGGTAACAGACAGACAGACACGCTTTCGCATTTATAATATTAGTATGGATAGTATATGTATAGTATTAGTATATAGTAGGTACGGATAGTAAGTACCTAACATGTAGGTTATGTTTACTTGTTGTCTTTTGGTAGGGAGTAAGTAAATGAGACGGTAACCTTGGTATTCTACCTAAACACAGTAATGGGGGCCTACCTGTTTGTATTGACAACGATCAGAACTTGCGCTCGATTCTTAAAACCTCGGGTAAAGGATATCACTCGCAAGTGATTTCAGAAAGCCTTAATTGAATTATCGATTTTTAATCGGCAGACGTGTGTTTTGCTACGTCTATTTAAAAGTATGCTTCTTATAGATTTTTACGGTTCCGTACCCAAAGTGTGAAACGGAGTCCTATTAAATATTAAGGCTACGCCGTCTGTCAGGCAGAGGGCTGTAACTTTGTCAAATCCGACTCGCACTTGGCCGGTTTTTGTGCTTTATATTTCTGAGAGCAGTGGTGGCCAAGTGGTAGCGGCCGCGATTTACAAGTTGTAGGTCGTAGATTCGAATCCAGGCAGGCGCTTTACTTTGTGTAAATTATTTCATCACCACTGCTCTCAAAACGGTGAAAGAAAACATCGTGAGGAAACCGGCATGTCCTAGAACCAAAAAATCCGAAGACATGTGACATCTGCCAACCCGCACTGGGCCCGCGTGGTGGATTACGGCCCACTCCCTCTTACTGAGAGGAGGCCTGTGTCCCAGCAGTGGGAACATTATAGGCTGATTATGTATGTATGTTATGTATTTCTGCGCATATTCACATTATTCATTTGACTAATTCATTATTCAATATATGCCAAGTATCGAGTTCAAATAGTTATTTTTTTTTTAGAGAGTGATTCTCTAATCCCTCATCAATACAATTTTTAATCCGACTGGTAGTTCCAGAAATTAGCGCGTATAGGAAAAACAAACTCTTCAGCTTTATTATTCTATCGACACAATAAAAAGAACAAGATTCGTATAGATATTTACGAAATAAAAAACCCATTCATGGGAAATGGTTCCGTATAATTTTGTAATTGTTCATGTTTCACGTATACTTTTTTAATTGGTGGTAAGTACGTGGCTAACGTCAATTTTATAAACCCTTTGTCACTAGTGGTAAAGAATTTGGAACCTTTGAGGTTCAGTTGAACGACTGTATTTCAGTAATTTACCTAATGGACTGATGCCCGTGTTAAACATCTGATAAGGAGGTGACCTTTTATTTTGATTGACGTATGCGACATGCGAGCCGTACACTTATCTGTCAAGAGTTTACATAGTAGTTCTTGCACTATACCAGCATATTTACCGCTGTCAAAATGATTTTCTTTAATAATCTCTTTAATTTTCAACTTAACTCTTGATCCTGATAGTATTAAAAGTTATGCGTTTCCCAATATTTTGTTTTAACCTACTTTAAGAAGTGCCCATTTCCATGCAAATGATGTTGATGGTTGCGCCTTGACTTTATCCAACATTTCCTAATTAGGATAAGTAATACCTATGACGTTTGCGCTAACGGTAAGTTTTTATTATGACGTGATTTTCATATTAAACGATGCTCCATCTATATTAATTATTCCGGAGTTAATCACAACTTATGAGCATCTAGAGCACTAATTCTATTCTGTGCTTGGCCAGACTGGCAGCGCAGGGCGGGGAGCGGCGCGCGTGCGGGAACGCGCGCGATCTGCCTATCCGGAGTCGAGCACGGCTTCGTTCTGAGTGTTGTCATGTCCAGTGTTTGTCAAAATATAATATGGATGAAGAAGACTTATTTTTACTAGAAAAAAGCTCGAACTAGTTTGAGAACCCCGGTCCTCGCGCGGGCCGCCCGCGCATTCAATGCGGCCACTTGTATGAACAAGCTATGGCGTGAGTTGCCCGCGCGCTTCCCGCACCAAGCAGCCCGCGCCGCTCACCGCGCCCACTATGGATGCTCAAGTGAAGTTCTTATGTTTGAGTACGCCACGCCACGCCCGCCCCGCGCCCCCGTTTGCAGTCTGGCCAAGCACTAAGTTTCTTTGTAATTTTCGCTGACGTGTACCTACTTATTAAAGTATCCAAAAGGAGTTTTACTATCCTTTACTTGTTAGGTAGATACATTTTCCTCACACTTGATGCACCGGACGGAAGCACTTCAAGCACTCGTCTTTATTTAATGAGATTTCTTTCTTTCTTATTCTTTTTCTTTTTTTTTACTTAGGGCAGGAATGTCATGATGGCGCCCAGCTGTTGTTAAGGCCTCGTCTCGCATACACGAGGTTGTTGGTTGAAACCCGAGCAAGTACCATTCTGACTATTTCAACTTATATGGATTCTCTGAGCTTATCTTGGACATTTAGATCATATTTAGGCTTTTAGATCTAAATTATAAGTATTCCTGTAAAATATGATAGAGTCCTACAAATATAGTCTTTTCTATCTTTAGTTCTCTTCATTGAAGCCGACCTTTAAATACCTATTTATTTTTATAAAAAGTTTGATTTACATTTAATTTAAAAAATATAGTTCCGAATTCGTAATAACTAGGTCTTCAGTGATATACAACAAGGGGAACAGTGAAACGTGTAAAAAATAAATCGATATTTAGATCTTAGCCTGGTATTATAAGGATGAAAGGGGATTGAACTTTTTTGCATAGAGACTGGCCTCGTCCTGGTTCGCCATTTTGATTATTTTTCAAAATGACGTCTCACGATAAATCCTATAAATACAGGGTCCGGTAATAAATGGATAACTTCTTCAGGGGTCATTGTACTTATCATTATGAACAACTATTACTATGGGACCAAACCTGAAATCGCGACAAAAGAATCAGTAGTTTCCTACATTTTGACGAGTTATGCGAACATAAATATAGGGAACAGCTGATTTTTTTTCGCGATTTTATGTTTGGTCCGGTAGTAAAAGTTTTTCATAATAATAAGTACAATGACCGCTAAAGCGGTTATCCATTAACTACCGGACACCCTGTATATAGATAGAGGACATATAGAGAAAGAAAAAATGTCATATTATATAACATTATATCTTAAAGTGTCACTTTACCGCTCCGAGATAAATAGAGTTAAAGATAGCTTTAGTGAGTCCAAATATTTTCATCTCATAATATTGAAAACATTAATTAACGCTGAACACCGCTTCGTCAGATGATGAATGATGTATTACAATTATGATTATTACTTTAGTTATGTAATCAAATCGAAATATTATTATTAAGTATTTACGGTAAAACGGAGAATCTATGGAATAAAAACATTTTCACTTTGCCTTTGCAACACCTTCATTTTTGTCTACTTTGTAAAACACCACGATACGATGACTTTTTGTTTGACTGAGAGTTGTGGAATTATAATTTAAAACTTACTACAATTGTAGCGCTGCCCGAAAAAGAACAATGAAGTCTGTTGTTCAATATCAGCCGATGATGTGATAGATAAGGAATTGTGAGTCAGATAATTATATATTAGCTAAGTGTGAGTCAGATAATATATATCACCTCTACCTACTATTTGATAGCTTTGTTTGCGAATGGCATTGCTTCGCTAAAGGTTAAGGTAAAAATAAAGCGTTAATCAATGTTTAGGTGAAAATATTTGGATTCATTAAAGCTATCTTTCAGTCTATTTATCTCGGTAATGTGACACTTTAAGATATCATGTTATATGACATTTTTTGTTCCTCTATATTTCCTCTATCTATAAATATAGGTACTAACGTGCGACGCCATTTTGAAAAAAAAAATCTAAATGGCGGACCATGGCGAAGCCAATAGGTTTAAACAGGTTTAAAGCCCTTTGGCACATGAGTAGACCATGACCTGGGTTAGGACATGGAATACGTTTTATATCTCTATAGTACGTTGCATGTATACAAGACTGTATTCTATTCACGATATATTGTGCACAATTTTTGAGCAACCTAACAAAAGTACCAAGTAGGGTTTATGAATTCGTGCTAGTATTTCAATCATTAGTTAGAAGTATGAGGAACAGGGTGTTAGTAAAGTTCACTCATCCTCCAAGAAAAGGGAGGATCTTCCAACCAGACAGGTGTTGTGTCTGGTGGGCTACTGCCCGACTATTGATGTCGATGATTACATACTTCTTTGACATAATCTTTTTATTATTTGACGTTATATACAGACAATCTTAATTTTTCACCTCTTTATTAGTGGTTGTAATGGCAATCATATCATTTGGTTTTAGTATCTGGGTTTTTATGTTTTGTTTATCCTTTTGATAGATTCTTATTTTGTAAATGTGTGGACTTTAAGGCCTTGTAGACTTTAGATCTGTAGACCATTTTTTATTTTATCAAGTACCTACTTGTTGACAGGTCTAAGCAGTCCTTCCCATACCTACTGTAATTTGAAAACATTGTAAAAGCCAATTATTTTTAAAAAAGTAACCGTGGAGTTTCTTGCCGGCTCTTCTCCATAGGAAACGACCATCGAAAACGTCAGAAGCTAGCTTCTGACGTTTTATACGTGCCCATGAAGGTTTATGTGAAATAAAATGTTTTGATTTTTTGATTTTGGACGTTGCGTTGTGTACCGCGTGAGACCGCAGTACTATAGTGGGCTGTGTCATCTATCTTGCGATGCTTGCCATGGCCAGTTGAGGTTCCAGCGAGCCGGAACTGAGTGCCGCATAGTTCACGGAAAAATGCAAATAGTGATTAACTTGCTAGATTTCTGACGGTTTTTGGGATTCTTTTAATTATTGAAATAATATTCTTGGTTATTTGACATTGCTCATTGCAAAAATATCAGAATTTGTCAATTGTAATCACCACTAATTCGTGAGTTGACATTAAAATTAAATCATCGGAATTTGTATTTGTTTTCTATTTGCACACAATAGCGCGGAGCACCAGACGCGTCATTTGTCAACGTCACTGGAATTCATCTCGCTATAGCAGTCACCTACAGCCAAGCAGATTTATATGAATGTGTTGGGACACTGGTGTAAAGTTACTGTAATTTTTTTACAATATCTAATATCCACCAGCCTATTTTCTTCTCACTGCAGGGCAAAGGTCACTATTAATAGAAGGCACGAGAATTGATAACTACACTTGCTCAAGACGGGCTGGCGGTTTCAGACTTATATATAACTGTAATTCCAGGTTTCCTTACGATGTATTCCTTCACCAATGTCAGTACTCGTCGTAGTGATGTAAATAAACTCAGAACGTACATACAAATTGAGAAAGTCACATTGGTACTTGCCCAGATTTGAACCCACGACTTCGTACGGTCAGCAACAAAAGTCGATCAACACTGTCATTTTTACATGTTATTAAATACACAACATTTTTTTTCAATAAACTGCTTTTTAACTTTTCACATAATAGGCAAACCCCCTTATTCATAATCCTATTTTATCTCTATTTTAGCTAAAATAGGTTTATAGAACGTTGTCTTTATCTGTCACGTTGACATTTCTGTGTGTAAGAAAGAGACAAACCCCATTTTAACTAAAATAGGTTTGATAAGTTTTATGAATAAGGGGGAAAGAGTTTATATTCTAAAAATTGTACTTCTGCTGCAATTTTGAAGAAATATTTTGTTCAATAACTAAGATTTAAAAAAACAAGTGTTAATCGACTTTTGTTGCTGACTCTACATGGGACTACTTCATATCTAATAAACTACGTTCCATTATACACCTCATTCATCGCTTTCCATCAGGCGTGATCGAGGACAAGAGTGGGCCCATTCATCAATAAAAAAAAAAACTTATAAATTCAGTTAATTACCTTCAAAGTGCCACATAAGTTAAGTGATTTGTTATCAGAATGGTTACACTACGCATCAATCTTTTATTTATTTTACTTCAATTAGGGTTGGTGAGGTTTCCTCTTCCTTATAATGTGGTAGTTCCTCATTTTGTTGCGATTCCTTATCCTCTTCCACATCCCCAAAATTAGGCATAAAATATTCCTCTTCCTCTTGCGCTTCCTCATTCATTAAGAGAAAACAGCTTCAAAGTTAATTTTCATTAAATTCACATATTTCTATTATAAACTATGACTATTAAATAGTATTTTCTTTTTCTAAAAAATAAAGGGCCCATGGTCACAATCTTGCTTTTATTAAATTGTCAGTTTGAAATCACAGTTTGTATCTTCATCATCCGAATCCTCTTCCTCCTCCTCGAATGCTCATCCTCATCCTATTCCTCAAAACCAGTTCCTCATCAACCCTACTTCAAATGGTAAAGTTATTTTCTACCTGTGTAAACCTAGCTAAACCTAGCTAAGCTGTGTTAGGTACCTAGCTGCCAAAATATTATGTGCATGTTACATGTTTTAAAGTGAATGTTCAAGTAATAAAGCTTAACTTTGGCCTTAAGTATCGGGAACGAACTCCTAGTACATATTTCCACATAAGTTTAAACTTTCGCGGTAACTTTGTCGGTAGCCACTAGCCACCCCAACAAACGCTAAGTATCTATTGGAATACATATTACTAAACTAGTAAATGCAGCAATCCGTCTATTGTTATCCATATTTCACATGTTTGGCACGATATTCGGTGGTGTACAAATGAATCCCGAAATTTTGTGGGTGTAATCAGAATTTCACTGTCAAATATTCGTGGAACAAATTGTTGCAGTCTTTGTTTCGGCTTACTGGTCAACTGGAACGAATGAAGTGGCGTGAACAGTACGCCATTCTATTTGCGCGGCGGCGTGCCTATCATTTCATCATCAAATAGCGTAACAGAATACCAGTTTTCAATAAACTGCCGCTGGTGAATGTGGCTTTCTAATTAGATCAATTGGCAAACGGATTGGCGCTTAGTACTTATGCATAATTAAATTCGATTTCCCAAAGTCAAATTAAATTAGCTAACGAAACTCTGCAGACGTGATCTGTGGAGTGTACTTGTAGGTACAACGGCTGTAACGCGACTGATCCGAGAAAAAATCACCTTCAAGAATACAGTAGGGCCATAAACGGAAGTTACGCGTAGGGGGACGTAACGCGACTCCGTCCACGAAAGCATCATCAAAATATTTTTGAAGTGAAACTTCTTACGCGCGATTGACTTGGGGAGTGAATTGGCGAACGCGTTACGAAAAGTGTGATCGGGCGAGGTGAACGGGAGTTGAGTGGGGGATATAAGCAAGAGAAAGCAGTGCGCGCGCACATTTTCTTTCTCTCTTCCTCTCATAGCCAAATACGTTTGAAGTTTCACTTCAGTCGTGTGGTCATAAGCACACTCGGTTTTTTTTATCATGTTTAGATTTCGATACCCATCACATCTGCGGAGTTTCGCTACCAAATTTAACTTTACCCTATCTAAACTCCTAAATGTACGTCAGCCGTTTGTTTTACAAACGGCCCTAAAGCAGCATGGACTCCTTACCTTCAACTCCTCGCCATTACGAAGTAAAAGACGTTTTTACTCGGTAGATCGCCATAGTAAGCGACTTACTACAATGTTCTCCAAATCTTTATTTAGTTACCTTGGTCGCTTTCTCTGCAATAAAACATAGTTCTAGGGCGCTCTCGATTTATGATCTTACCAAAACTAAGTGTAAAATAAAGGTAGGGAGCTGGCTCCAGTATTTAATTACCTAAGTTATTAAGCTACCCCGGTATAACTTGCTTGTTTGAATACAAAAAAATATAATATACTAGCTGCGCCCCGCGGTTTCACCCGCATGAGTCTTGATCCCGTGGGAATATCGGAATAAAAAGTATCCTATGTCCTTTCCCGGGACTCAAACTATCTATACCAAATCGGTTCAGCGGTTTAGGCGTGAAAAGGTAACTTACAGGCAGACAGACAGAGTTACTATCGAATTTATAATATTAATATTGATATTTATATATACCTACCTATATATTTATACATTATTATGAATATATACGTTATTAGGTATATTCTTGTAAATTAACATTCTGTGAATTCAGCCTTTCACATTTCCCATAACATTTTCTTACACACACGCACACACGGCACACACCTCCACACTACACACACACACACACACATATACTAACCTTAGAATAAGTAAGTAATAATCAGTAGTGTAATCTGTCTTTTTTCTGCTTTTATATAACATAAGTACTGCATTTGTGTAGGAGTGCCTAATCCGATATAAATGTAAACAGGCCTTACGCCTAGCTACACCAGTCTCGCACAGTATAATTAAAACCATTATGACGTATTGTTGTACTGTGATAAAATGTGGTGAGAAATAAATAATTATCTTATCTTATTAGTTAAAATAGAATTTATTCTTTTATTGTATCGCTGAAGCCTAACTACAGTACTTATCTACTGTTTTACTACAACAAAACTAAAACAAAATTCTCGAATCCATCATAGTTACCTACTGATTATAGAGCATTAGCCGAACATAACTTATCTTGAATATACCACACTAAGTAAACAGTCTGATTTTGAATTCATTGGCATTATTTCAGGGGGTGAAAGTACTCATGAAAATCTAACAACTACGTATTACTCATCATCATCTGCCTAGCCTTTTCCCAACTATGTTATGGTCGGCTTCCAGTCTAACCGGATGCAGCTGAATACCAGTATTTTACATGAAGGAAGCGACTGCCTATCTGACCTCCACAACTTGACTGGTTGTCAGACTTCCGAGTTTCTGACTACCCGTAACGACTGTCAAAGATCCACGAATGACAGCCGGGACCAACAGCTTAACGTACTTTCCGAGGCACGGAGGGGTCTCGGTATGTAAAGATGGTCACCCATCCACAGACCAACCGCGGCAAGCGAAGTTTAATCTGATTGATCGAGCTGTGCGGCTGTTATTATTTAGCCATGTATTACTATTGGGACTAATTCTGAAATTACAAACAAAATATTCTATTGCATACAAGAACGCAATACTTAGGTGTCTAATGAAAATATAAAAATAGATACGTTTTGACAAAGTTTTTTCCATACTAAAATTATACACGAAATCTTTTAAGCTCTAAAAAAATCCTTACAAATTCAAAGCCGGCGCGCCTGTATTTCAGCAATAGTTGATACGGGTGCCGATTCCCTTGTTCACAAACTAAACAAAGGGCATGGATTTTTAGTGACCTAGTGTGTGAAAAGTTAACAATATTTAAAAAATAACTGATAATATTTGAAATCCATCCTCAGCTTTCGTTAATTGGCAAAGGTTTGCAGAAAATATTTCAATTTAAAAGATTATTATTTTGATTCAAGTATTCGGGGAGGTCTTTATGTTTCCAGTTTTGGAAATAAGATGGTAATTGGGACATGCTTATTGTAAGAATTGATATGATTTTACGAGTATTTTTAGAATATAGAGTAACAAAACTGTATTTAAAGCTTATTGAATAATAACTACACTGAACAGAACATGTATAGGTATTTAGTAATTGATTAATGTATCAATTTCATTTTTAAACAACTAGTTTAGTCCAGTCTTTAATGTATGTATTGCAATGGCAGCACCTTCTTTATCGTTCATAATAATTGTCACAATAATTGATTAATTTAACAGGAGTAAACTAAAATGTATCTTCTGTCCTTTTCTTAATGAAATAGAAAGAAAAAGATGCACTGAACTTAAATTTAGTTTAGTTTGTGAACAACAGTATCGGCACCACTGTAAGTATTTATGTATTTTGCATTGTACACTTGAGCACGTGTATTTCGAGGCTATTGTTTAGTTTTGATTAGAAATACAATATGGACATGAATCATGGCCGGTCCGAACTTTGCGCAGAAGGCTGCGGAATATCTAATAATCGCCTAGCTGTAGCTTGTCTATCGCGTAGCTGTAGCTTTACTAGCTCGCAGCTGTGCGTAGCTGTAGCTTCACTATCCCATAGCTGTAGATTTACTAGCGCGAAAGCTGTAACTTTACTAGCATGCAGCTGTGTGTAACTATAGCTTCACTATCGCGTAGCTGTAGATTTACTAGCGCGCAGCTGTAGCTTTAATAGCGCGCAGCTGTAGCTTCACTATTATATTTGTAGCCCTGCTGTCGCAAAGTTGTATCCCTGCTATCGCGTAACTGTAGCGTTACTGTCGCGTAGCTGTAACTTCACAAGTAGCTGTAGCCCTGGTATCGCGTATAGCCCCTTTTTTATCGGGTAGAAATCCTCATGGACGTCCACCACCCTGGGGTGGGTGGAGGGGTCAGTCAGACTCTTACTGACTAAAACCACACGGTGTCCTGCTGCTACCTTTAGCCGGGGTGCTGGAGTGCTTGCGCATTTCGTCACGCTCCCCCGGCCAGGTGTTGCCCCCATGAATCCATGCGGACCCCTGCGTATAGCCCTGCTATGACGGAACTGGCATTTCAATTATATTACGATTTCATTCATAGAAGCGATAATTAAAAAGTGATTGAATGACAAAGCAATGCGTTAGTACCGCCTAAAGACGGTGCAATATTCGCAAAACCGATTTCCTGCAGTCTTCAATTTATTTTAAGTCATTTAGTTCATTTGCTAAAATGTAAATGTAGTGGTCATCAGTTGACGACACAAAAGAACGTCGTGTTCGCAAACGAACGCTCATAGACGAACACCCGCTTATGAACGCTTACGATATGTTGAACTTCGACGCTAAGTTCGTTGACTAATTGTGTTTAGTGTGATTGTCTCAGACGACAGACAAAAGGAACAGTATGGGTAGCTACTTTCGTTAACCTACGTTTAGACATATAATTCGTTTCATGCACATGTTGGCGTAGAACGGTGGGAAAACTAACTTCGATTAGCAAGTCACGTGAGGTTTATGGTACCGCCAGATATACCGACTTTAAGTTACGCTTATGTATCAGTGACCTACAAAAGCCGATATCTTTGTAGTTCGGCGGCCTAAGATGGTTCAGGTGATTCATGAATAAATTTCCATCGGCTCGAGAAAACATGACGAGCCCCAACGTAAGAAAGAGGTTTAATCAATTTCATTATAAGCAGTTTTATAGTGGTGACAATATTCTACTATAAAGTTACATGAATTGTTATAACATTTAACGGTTTAAGTCGTAAGATGTGTCGTTATAATCATGTTGTTAGAGTTTGTATATTTATCCAATATTTAATTTATAAATCTTCTTAAAGTGCGATTATGTTCGAAACTCTGTACAGTCAAGAAGAAGGCCAACGAGGAAAACCGTTAAGTATATAATTAAAATACATTTAGTGGTTGAAATACCACTAAAATGAATTTCTTCAATATCCATATTATAATTCTGCTTGAATCTATGCATCATTGATACTTGAGTGGATGTTTTGTCGCCGCGCGATCAACTAGCCGACGCAAAGTGTAAAATTATACCTGAATGATTTGGCTTTGTCTTTTTATTTTTAAAACTACACGGGTATTCCCGACCCATCATATAAAAGAAAAAAAATTGAGTACATTCCCGACGGCAGTCTATGGCTTGCGAAAAATAATCTGCAAGCCTAGGTAATTCGATAAACCTACAACAAATTGACGTATGTCATGTAAAACCGTAAATATTTTTAAGAGCCCGAGTGAAAACTCAATATCGGCAATAGCTGATATTGAGTTTAATGCTTTAAAACGTGTGCGATGTATTTTTTTATACAGCAAAAAAACTCACACGTTTTAAAGCATTTTCCACCTCGATTGAGACAGACCTATACCTACAGGTAAAGATCTGTCTAGCATAGGCTTCGATCAATAATAGTGCTATTATCTATTGATCGAAGAACATAGGCAATGCATACCTAAAGTACATCGTTATATCTACTAGTCTGAGAATTACCCCTCATTACCAAAATACACACTCAAGATCCTAGCAAAAAAAACAAAAAAAAAATTGAGTAAACAACCAATGAACCAATCAAAATTTGCTTCCTGTACTTAGACTTTATTTTATTTGAACCATTGGCTCATTAGAGCCTTCGACCAGGCGCAGGCGAAGTTCAACTAAGCATATTTTCTCACAGGCAAAACAAGGAAGAGATAAAATAAACGAAGTGCCCTCATTGTTTACACTGTAGAGGTATGAAAAATGCAGGAGTGCAATCGTGTGCCTGCAGACAAAACGAATGTGTCAAAAACACGTTCAACTACCTACAGATACAAGCTTATTTTATTGTTTGAAAGTTTTAGTTCACTCGTAAGTTATTGGCATCTTTATTTTGTTTAATGCGAAAGATAAATAGAGTCTTTGGTCAACTGGACCCACTCGGACCAATAATAATTATAGAAAGGTACAATAATAATAAAATCGGCAATTACTTACTAATGTAATATACCTACGAAACTCGTTATGAACGCGACACAAAGTGTCGCCTATAAGTGCTTCTTTATCAAAAAAGATGACTCCATGGAATTTTAATATAGAAATTGCAGGGTTTTAAAGACAAAGGGAAAAAAACCTTGGCAGCTTCGAAGAGATTGAAGGAAACTGATAAATTATATTATCAACCTCGACTCAATGAGATTTCGACCCGATACCCTTTAATGATATACAAACTTGACTTACTTATTTGTGACGCAAATCTGTTGTTTTTTTTTAATGTATATTGAAATTTACTAAAAGTAATTTTGTTTTGTAGCTATTTCATTAAATGATGGACATATACGGATATTATTTAAAAGCTTCCTAAAAAATAAGATGTTATCCATGTTAGCAAATCCGAACAGATGACAGTTATCCTACGGCAAAGTGATTTCATATGTCGTAATCACTTTTCCGTTGAACGAGGAAACGTATAAAACGTTCGAATATTGTTATGTTCCATGAAGGAAAAAATGAAACATAGTACAATAATAACGGGCAATGCGGGCGGGCGGGTAATGTAACATAGTTAATGCATACAATTAACCCAAAGTGTCCTGTGGTTTTAATTTAAACCATTTTTAATTATGATATTGAGCGGCTAACAAGCAGGCGGTAAAGGTTACCGTCGGCTCTAGGAAATATCATCAGTTCATTACACTATTCTTATTATTTAAGTATTTACTTCAGACACAGTGATCCATATTTTTGTTAGTATTATGGGCTATGTTAGTAGCCAAACATTCAAACAATAATACTAATATTGAATCTAATCTAACTAGCCTGTATTGTCCCACTGCAGGGCAAAGGCCTCTCTCTCCCTTATCAACAAAATTCTGTCAATATAATACTATTAGAACTAAAATAAATAACAGAAGTACATTACTGACATAAATAAAATCACAATCATCTTTACATTATTCATCAAAATCATTTAAATTCATAAAAGATATTTAAAATCAAGGAATTTCGTTCAGGCATTTACTTCATTCAATGCAACTAAGTAGGTACTTCAAGCCAGAAATAAAAGTGTTGACCTGAAAATGTGCTGATACATTATAACTCAGCCAGTCCTAGCAAAATTATTCAACTGTCTTGGAACCTACATCAGAAAGAATGGTACATAAAAGTAGTTTCCACTTCCGCCAATGGAACACTTACATTAATTCATTAGTGAGATAGGGCACAAGCTTTGTGACAAAACGGGCACAAAATACAGAGAGTACAGAAGTCAATCACATCATACCTACGCTCGGCGGTCACGCTAGGGTTGTCAACTTTGGCTTATGCACAAAAAACTGTCATGTTAATGGCACTCGTATCTAGTTGTGACTACCCTATTTACACAATTTATTTTGCCCTATCCGTTTTAGACCTAAACCTATCAAATGACACTAAAAACAACACAATATCTACACAAACAAAAAATCATGTTTTCAACTTACCTACGTAATATTTGGTGGCGTGCATTTACTTTACAAAAAGTTACTTCGTTTATACTGATTCAAAATAGGAAACTTATATTTAAAATCGAGCTTAGATAGCCACCTTTCAACATATTCTTGCCATGATCACAAAAAATATCAACTCTTAATAGTTATGATCGGCGGAAGCGGCTACGCGGGTGGCCAGCTCGCCGAGCAGTTCTATCTTAACTGCTTATAATGAGGAAGATGAGCGTATTTTTTAGCTTATAGGTACTTACAATAAATGCCTAATATAAATTGTTAAAATATTACAAGGCCAGTCATGTTCGCTTTTACGGCGCGGGGCCGGGGGCCGGGGCGCTTGTTTACCTACCTAACTATTCTGTGTTACGTTAAAACGAACCATCGAAATACAAGCAAATACCTACTTACCTCTCTGAAAAAACTGGTAGCTTAAAAAACGACACTTCACCGTTTAATGTTGAATTTAAACAACCGTCCACTGAACAGTTATAATAACTTTTTCATTTCTCATACTCGGAAAGTAGTGTTTGTTTGATCCAAATAGCGGGTGGAAGACGCTGCTTCCCACCACAGGGCGGGAAAGACTCATAGTAATTACTTCCCTCTTTAAATGAATGAGGAATGAATTTTAAAAATAGAACTGTAGTCAGTTACGAAGTTTTTTACATACATCAAGAAAAATGCTGCAGTCTTGTGAGTGTATAAACAGCCAGTGAGAAATTAAAAAAAAAACCTATTAAGCGGGACAGCCCGCGGCGATGACGCGGTGTGTTCCATATCTATATATATAAAAATGAAACCCGTTTTCCGTTGTCACGACATAACATGAAAACGGCTGGACCGATTTCGCTAATTCTTTTTTTGTTGTGATCGGTATTGCCGGGACAAGGTTTGTATGAAAGAAAATTTTGGAAATTCGAAAAAAAAAATTGCACCCGTGCGAAGCTGGGGCGGGCCGCTAGTTTAAAATAAAAACCGGCCAAGAGCGTGTCGGGCCACGCTCAGTGTAGGGTTCCGTAGTTTCCCGTCCGTCACAATAAGTGTTCCCACGTACAATTCGATAATACCCGACCCAATATAATAAGTACCTACAGCGCCATCTCTCGGGAAATTGGGTTACTAATTAATACATAGACGTGCCAGAAGTTTTCGGTGGTAATTTTGGATTGCGAGAACCGATTTTAATAATTCTTTTTTTGTTTGAAAAAAGATACGTTCAGGATAATAAAATATGTAAACGAAGTTAAAAAAAATGCTTGCATATACGATTATACTACGAACTTAGTCCAGAAATGATTTTGTACAACTTTTTGTCTTTTTTGTACAAAAACTGTTGTTTCTATCAAGTTCAAAATAATTTTCCTAGAAAGTCCTTATAAAGTTCTACTTTTCAGATTTTTTTCATATTTTCTAAACTTATGGTTCAAAAGTTAGAGGGGGGGGGACACATTGTTTTTTACTTTTGGAGCGATTATTTCCGAAATTATTGACATTATCAAAAAA
Source organism: Amphipoea lucens (assembly GCA_947508005.1). Taxonomy (NCBI): domain Eukaryota; kingdom Metazoa; phylum Arthropoda; class Insecta; order Lepidoptera; family Noctuidae; genus Amphipoea; species Amphipoea lucens. The sequence continues at coordinate 19,248,411 of OX382355.1, forward strand.
TGATTGTAGTAAACCCCTATTCATTTTTAAATACCTTTCCAACAATATATCACACGTTAGGGTTGAAATTAAAAAAAAAAAACACTTCCCACTTTACATATAGGGGGGCTACCCTAATAAAACATTTTTTCCAATTTTTATTTTACCACTTTGTCGGCGTGATTGATATACATATTGGTACCAAATTTCAGCTTTCTAGTGCTAACGGTCACAGAGATTAAGCGAGGACGGACAGACGGACGGACGGACAGACAGACATGGCGAAACTATAAGGGTTCCTAGTTGACTACGGAACCCTAAAAAGACAATAGTATTATTTGGCGGGATACTAACCCTGTAAGCTGTACCGAAATTCTCGTGTTATTGTTATCAATAAATATTTTAGAAAAACTACTACTTTCCTTATATTATATTCGAAATGAAAAGTAGAGTGTTTAACACGGGTAAGAGTAATCAATTCCTTTCGACCCTTGCATAACAATCTACTATTTTTGTCGCTCCATTTTTGCACTTCACAGACGCGTGTCTCAAGCGGATGGCACTAGCACTGTTTCCAACCGTTCCGAGATATCGTGTCCGTGAGCGGTGTCTATGTGTGCATTGCTTGAGCGCACTTTGTATGTAGATTGACTTCTGAACCTTTGTGTTTTGTGAAACGGGTGACTCCCGCTCCGGCAGTGGCGGATTTACCAATAGGCTGAGTAGGCTGGAGCCTAGGGCGGCAGATTTTAGGGGCGGTAAATTTGGGGCTAACATTTTTTTAAATGTCTTACTGAAATTAAAACGATTAATATTTATATACCTACCGCGCTGCGCTGCGGCTCGTTCTTGGTGCAAAGGTTGGTCATTGCTATTCAACGTGGCAATGCAGCGAGCGTTTTGGGCACCTTTATGTCGGGAACAGTTAGGGGCGGGTTATTTGACTTACTTAGATAAATTATATTTAAATAAGTCATCATAACATTATATACTCTAAGATTTTTTAAATTTCCTAAAAAAATTGGAAAATCCAAAAGTGCACGACTCTTAATGCTCATTTGATCGTATAAAAATCCATAGATATAGATATTATATTAGTTCATTTTTTATTAATTATAATTAAACTGCTTTAAATAAAAGAGCCATTTTCAATAGGGTTCCTACTACGGGTGAAAGGAATCTATTAAAAAAAAAATATATATTCAATTAATTGATTTTTTCGCAAGCTACAATGTTTTCAGGTTTCCCGCTTGATTGATGGGATTTTTTTTAGAAATATTTTGGTGCTTTTTTCGTTTCTACAGCATTAAATCAATTTTTGAAAAGTACAGCATTAATCTTCATTAAATTATCTATACAATGGTATATAAATCAGTTAAAGTAATGCTTTTCAAAGCTTGCTGTCAGTTCTTCTAGACGTGCAGCCTGTGGGTCAACATTCCTAGAGGCTATAATGTCGGGCTTTCTGAGGCCCAATGCAGTCCTGACCTTTGGTTCCTTCACCACAGACCACCCCTTGTCCTCCATGGCGGAGCTGACGAGCGGGCATACAGCGACCTACGCGTTCAATTTAAGCAGGTTCTGTGTACTAGGCAGGAGTATAACAATAGAAACAGTTGCGGAAAAGAGGCTAAAACAAATTTTCGATCGTAAAGCACTCTCTAATGCTTCGCATTATGAGTCATGCAACACCAGAAGCGTTGCAGGTTCGTTCCACCCTACAGACAAAGTTAAAGTTTCTAATGTGCTTATAATTACACCAGCACTCATACTTTTTTGGACCGGAATTCGGCACTGTTTATTGACAGAAATATGTATCATAATAATATTATGAATGCTAATTGCTAGTAGGAGGGCTTGTGGCTAAGAAATAGCAGCTGCAATCGATCGATCGGGTTAATCTATACTTTCCGCGGTTGGTCCGTAGATGCATGACTATCCTTACATACCAAATACCCCTCCGTGCTTTGGAAAGCACGTTAAGCCGTTGGTCCCGGCTGTCATTGTTGGATCTTTGACTGTTGTTACGCGTCGTCAGAAGCCCGAAAGTCTGACAACCAGTCTTACCAAGGGTTATCGTATTACCCAATAACTGGGTTGTAGAGGTCAGACAGGAAGTTGCTCCATGTAAAATTCTGGTACCTATTCAGCTGCATCTGGTTAGACTGGAAGCCGACCCCAACATAGTTGGGAAAAAGCTAGACAGATGATGACTAATTGCTAGTATTTTAACAAGCGAGAGCTCCCTCGTACAATAAGATTTTCTATAAATACTAGAATTCTATGAGAAAGACCTTTCTCACAGATTTCTTGGAAATCTTATTGTACCTACGTTTATCTTCAAGAACATTCTCTCAACACAATTTTGATTTAGAAATATTTCTGTAAAGTTAATATAGAAATTATTTAATGCCACTAAAAGGTATTATTACATCAAAATTACAAATTTATGGCCTGAGGGGCGCTCGTTTGCGCCAAATTTCGCTCTGCAGTAATATTATTTTTATCTCGAGGCTCAGTGACTTTTATCAAAGCATAATTTTTACGTTACAACGCCCTTAAAATATATTTGAAGTTTTGCTTGCCCAATTCAAGAATTCCGTTACGAGAAAGTATTAAATTATTTTTAAAGTTACGAAAACAGAAGCGGAACCTTTGTAACGTTACCTTTTTGTTTAATTCTATTTGTCTTTTTAGGCACTAAGCGTGAGGGAATGTATATTTATTTGCTCTCATGCACATTACACATTTTACATAGCTTAGTCGCTTTCTATACGTGACACTTATATCAGGGCACTGCAAAATACAATGTTGGTTTGTTGTTATGTTACTGAACATTAACATAAATTGAGTCTTAACTTATCAAAACACAGCATGGTTTTCCTGGAATATTAATTTTATTTATAAGGTTATACAAGTTTTTTATTTTTATTAGATATAGGCTTTCGTTAAGTTATGCAAAACTTACGCTGTTCCAGTAATAACTAAAGAACAGCGCCAACTTGGGTTGTTATTAAAACATTTTAATTTGTTTTATGTTCAATAAGCTTTTAACATTTTATGAACCCGTTTGCGACTTTTTTTGTACTTAAATATCGTAAAGACACGCTTAGATAACCATTCTGTAGTAGCTTCTTAAATTAATTAAAATGTATTTAACGAAATGAGTTACATTCTTGTACCCGATAGTTTATACGCATTATTATACTCGTTTTGTTTAATTTTATGGGATAAGCAATATATTTTCGTAATAAATCATTAATGAACAACCCCCAACTAACAGTTAAAATAACAAACTGCATCAAAATAAAACTCGATAGATGCAAACATGTATATGAGGTATATCTGAAGAAATCGCGTGTCTGGAATCGTGCGTAAAATTGGAGTTCTTGTTAATGAACCACCTTGGCCCGCATCAATATAAACCCAGATTTTATCGCTCACCACAAAACTTCATTTCATGACCCTTGGGCGAACCCGCCGCTACAAAATGCGTATGATGTTAAAAGCCTGAAATTAAATACATGTTTAGGTATTAAGTAAACTTATTCAACTCTAGGTATGTAAAGTTTTGCAAAACTTATGACGGTAAAAGGCACTGCTTTAAAAAAAACCACATAATTAATCTTGAATAAGTTTACTTATGTTTAAGATGATGCTTACCAATTGCTGGCGAGATCAGAAAAAAAAAACAGAAAACAAAAAAAAATGCCCACAAAAATGCGGGAATCACAGAACGACAGAAAGTTGTGAAAAGTTCTCAAAATTAATTAGGGAATCTCATTATCGGACAACAAGACGGCCATGAATTCACTTTACACAGAAAAAAAATAACTTTATTTTTTTAAGTCACTTGTGAAAATTTAATGAAGTTGGGAAACAGCGATCGCGGTTCAGGTAAGGCTGCTCGGGTGGCACGACTGCCTTCGAGCGCTCTTCGACGGTCACTGAAAGCTTTGAGGCTTTGCTGGTGGAAGCTTGTTCGGCGGCTTCAGTATGATCTACACCTGCGCACTAGGCCCCTCACCTTTACCCAAGGAGCCATTTGCATTTAAACATCATTTCTTTTCACAAACGGTCCTGCATATTATTTACTTATACTTAATAATATTTATTAATCTTACCAAAGCTTAAGAATCGTTTTGCATAATGTGAATCAGATCCGTAGTAATTTCTAACTTTTCCCTACTTTATTTTTGGTTTTGAAAATAATTAAAAGTTTATTGTAACTTTACAAATTGTAATTAATTTTTGAATTTTCTCACAGATACGTAAAAGCGTTTATTTATGATGAATATTCGTATCTGTCTGATATAATTGAGGAGCGTGCTACGGCTATGGCGCGGACAGTGTCTACACGTAGACCCGCTACGAGCCGCTACGAACCGCGACGAACGGCTACATTACGGAAAACGTTTTTCCTATAAATTATAAGTAAGACACATGGCTTGGTTCGCATGCATGCACGAGTATTGTCTGACCGTGTTTGTTTTTCAGAAATTGCAGTTTAAAGTGATTATAAAAATACTTCATATCGCTAATCTACAAAATTATTATTAAGGCAACTTAGGGTGTACCAAGTTATCTTAATATTGTTGTTTACATATCGAAAAAACGTGAATAATTAATGCAGCGTTTTCTATCGATCTAATTTGTTCGTGTTCGTGTTCCTTGTAGCTAAGATAGAGCAGTTGAAATTAAACACTGATTCCAGTCGGGCAGAGTTCGTGCTTCACGCGATTACAACATAAACAAACTTCGATTTGACGTCAAAACATGAGACCGAACTATTTCAGCAATACTTATAAATAGCCCAGCAAAAGAAATTGGCACGATCTTTCTACAACACAATACTAAAGAAGTCAATAGACCTTGCTGGGCTATACAAGTCGAAACATTTAAAGATTTTTACATCAAGATTTATTCAGTCATAATCAACTCCTTTTCTAAAATGTATGTATGTAGGTATATATATTATAAGTACATATTATAGAAAATAGTTGTATGTATATAACCTATGTATGTATTTGTGTACCTAGTTTTAATAGTTTTTTTAATCAACCAAAGCACATGCCATCTAATCTCTTCACCACTCTTGGTTGACTGGTAGAGAATGCCTAAGGCATTAAGTCCGCCTTTGTACCTTGTTGTGCGAAAAGTTTAAATAAATAAATAAATTAAAAATGATTTCGAGCAGATTTGAAACTATTGTTTTAGTATCCTAGTTCTAACGTATCAGCACGATCTTGATCAGAATAGCCCTGTGATTGTATAATAGGCAGTCCGCAAGGTGTAAGGGTACCTACGCACTATGCGGTAGGGCCGAAATGGAGTCACTCTGCAATAGGCGGGAATTATCATCAGCCTTTGTAGTTTTGTATATCTTTAGATCATCGGAAAAAGACACTTTCCAGTGTTTTATTTCGTCAACTATATCATTGATGAAGATTAGAATAGAAGTGGTCCCAGATGCGAGCCCTGAGGAACTCCGGTGTGTGCAAATCAAAAATATGTACAAGAAAGTAGTTTTTATCCGCACTGCGATGCCGGACGATCCGTACCGTTCTTTAGCCGGACGGTTGACCGCATTCCGGCTAACCGCATAGTGCGTAGGTAACCTAAGGTCTATCTGCTTAGGATGCGCTGTGCGTACAGTAGGCCGGCCATGAGTAACAAAACCTGGACAAGCTGGCCTCATAATCTATTGAAACTCCGTACTAGGCTAGGCCAGCTCATAGACAAAGTGGTAGCATAGACGTACGGGCCTGTGTTCAGGTAAAATTCTGTTTTTTAACCGACTTCATACTATGCACTGATTTAAAGCGGCAGTTGTTTATTGTACTTTTGGTAAATTACAAATTACAGGTTTATTAACAAGTTTGGCAGTAAAAACTGAGCAGTAAATAAAAATGAGTCATAGCAAATATTAAAATGGGTAATTAAATAAATAATTGAACAGTAAAATCACTGAACGGGCAGTTACGTGTGAGCAGTTAACAAATCGGAATTATTCGGTAAGAAATCTAACTTCGAAGCAGCGGTTGGTCAAAGTTTTAACCTTTCCTAACCCATTTGGTCGGGGTGCTCTGGCTTAGTAACTGCGACCAATTCGGCTCGCGCGTGGTTGGTCACAGTTCCAAGTCCAACCTAACCTATGAACTGCCGAACTATTTATCTAACTGCCCATTCCAACATTTTTACTGTCTAGTCATTTATAACCGACCAATATTCTTTTTATTACTGTTCATGTTTTACTGTCACACTAATTTACCAACCGCCGCAAAATTAAATTACTGCCCGTTATTTTTTTCAACTCATCATAATAACCTCCTTAATGTTTAAATAACAGTTGTAAGAATATACCCCTATGGATATGATATCTATATGGTTTATAATAATATTCTAAAATATTTACGTAAATTGTAATTATTTTAATGAACATTTTCAGAATAGAAGACTTCTTAAGCAAGGATTTCCTAAGATTACGGTGGCCGCCATAAAGCGTCCGCAATTTAACGTCACTAAAACGTCATCGGAATGAAGTTCTTTAATGCGGCTTGCGGTAGGAGGAACTGATAGGAATCGTCACGTAACGGAAAAGCGTTATAAATATAGTTTTCATGGTTTCGAGGCTACTAAAGCCAAAAGCTATAGTTAGGTCAAAATATAAATCCAAGACGACGGTTGCGAAAATTAAAAAAAATGTCCGTCATGGGAGTAATTTTCATAGTTTTGGAGGGTGCTAAAGCCGATAGTGAGGTCAAAATGAAAATTCTAGATGGAGGCTGCGAAAATTTTAAAATTTTTCATCAGGGGTGTCGTTTTTATGGTTTTTTAGGTCGCTAAAACCAATAGTGAGGTCAAAATTAAAATCCTAGATGGCGGCTGCGAAAATTTTCAAATTTTTCATCATGGGTCGTTTTCATGTTTTCGAGGGTTTTAAAGCCGATAATAAGATCAAAATGAACTTCTCTTCTCACTTCCTCTCTGTCTCTTTCTAGTATATACGAGTGCGAGTATCCCGTAAGTAACTTCTTTCATGAAGGGGTTTCCCCGACCGTACCCTTTTTTTATTTATGGAAGTCAGTCGGTGTGTTTACCGAGATAGACGTTTTTGACACCGTAAAGCCAAACCCCGGTGCTATCATTTTCATGACGGCCGTCACCATTACCGTGGCCATTATGTGGCGGCCGCAGCTCTTCTAGGAGACCGTAGCTATACGTGTTGGTTTTACATCGTTATTTAGTTTTTACCCGTTAGTTCAAAGTGTAAGCCAGACCTAGGAGTTTACCACACCACATGTAACAGGTATTAACGTTTTAACCGCTTACGCCGAATTAATCTGACAAATATTTTCGTGTCCATTTCGCCAGGGTCGTATATTTACGACCAAAGCTCATTTAATCTGCTTTTTTATTTATTTTATTACGCTGTATTCTATCAGGTATTTATTTTTCGTTTTTTTTTTTTCGGGCGCTTGTGACACGAAAACTGAAGGCCAATTTTCGTAATTTAAAACGTTAAAAATCTAGTCGCAGTCTCATCTCTGCGACAAACAAATGTCAAAAACTTGTCAAAATGTGGGGGAAATTAGAGGTATTTTTGACAGATTGAGACAGATCAGACTGAATGTTCTTAAAATTACGATAATTGCCCCTCTGACATGAAGTCGGGTGGTTAAAAGGTTAAAGTAAGTTGGACTTAGTATATAATGAACATTGTTACCTCAGAGTTCTCAGGTATGAGTTGTTTTCTCCTTATGGTGTGTTCCTGGTAGCGAGGGTCTTCACCTGACACGGCACGTTGGTATGACAGCCGCCTTCCTTTCGAATCTGTCTTCGGTCCAGCTGACATGTTCTCGGGTATTGAGGAGAAGTCCTGGTACGAGTGACCCTTGTTCAACTCACGGGTCTTCTCGTCCTGGATAACTCGACGCAAGTAGTTCGTCAGGCCCTCACTAGCCAACCACGTGACCCTGAAATGGTGCATAGAAAATTTATTGATGGCTCATACTGTGGCAATATAGGGAGTCTTTTTCGAGTAAGTATCGCATACGAGTATGAACTAATTAAAGAGATGTATTCGTGGATCTTTACAGAGTTCTTCTAGGAATTTCAGTAGCACTACACAATAGTAGCAATATACAATGCGGAATTTTATGTGATGAACATACAACTATTTGCCGAATGCATTTGCAACAAAAATGGAAAAGTAAACCTACTTATAAACTATCTCCATGGAAACCACATACAATCATTGACTTATATACGATTATAATGAAATGTCATGTTATAAAAATCAAAGACAAGAAAGTATTACGCATCGTATTTTAGAGGTATTCCACTCAGAGCACTGATTTGAACCGCACTTGGACGAACCGCATCTGAGCACTTCCACTAATTTGTAAAAGTGATGGGTACACAGTTTCCGTTCATTGTTCGTTCATAGATTTTTTGTCGGATTTCATATCGGGGCACGGACATTGCAATTCTATTTTATTTTCGTCGATTGAACTGCAATGTTCCTAACTCAAAAAACACTAAATACTAGGTTAGGCTAGGTTCCCCCCCGGTCCTTTGGCCGTTTTCCCTATCCTCTGCGGTCGAAAATTGTCAGGCGGCGGGGCCAATGACCTGACCCGTCGTAGGGGGACCAAGGGTGCCCAGACACGGGGTCGTCTGGCGCCCGTGTGCTGGTTTGGTCCCTGGTGTGGTCACGGCGTGGTATGTTTTCGGGTGCGGCGGTGATACTCCCCACAGGAGGGTCCGGTGACGGACAGCCTCGGCGGGTTCACGGATGAGTGCTGACGCGTGCCCGTGTTCCCGCCGTAAGCGGCAGAGGAGGACACCGTGGAGTTTTAGTGGGTTAGAGTCCGACATATCTGCACTATCTCCCCGTGGTAGTGCAGAATGCATGAGCATTTCTACACGTTAAAAAAAAAGTTATGTTAGTGTAGGTTAGGTGTAGTGCAGTGGCGCAACGGAGTTAAAATGTAAATCACTTAAGGGGCTTACAGGACCTAAACGCAAATAAATGCAAGTTTTAGAAACAATAAAAGTATATGATCGACTTCAGTAAACAAAATCAGAAAAATATATGATATTGTTCAGAATATATGCTAGGTAGATAGTGTGTTGAAAACATAATACTTACAACTAATTTGATACGATAGAAAAAAATCTTGAAGATACCTCTAAATATTTTCTTTTTACAATAAAAACCATACTAACATACATACAATCATTATGATTTTTTGTCAGATTATTCTACTAGCAACATACTAAAGCACTAGTGTTTTAATTGTTTAGTTCAAATAATAGATTTTTTGTAAATATTGCTTCATATTTTGCAATAAATTACCAGCGTTGTGTCATCGCGCTTCTCTTTATTTTCTATGTAGTCCGACAATGACCGCGCTTTAGGTCATGTAGTCGCCTTAACTCCGAGTTTACAAACTCTACATTTTTTCATTTAACCCGACTAAACGTGCAAGTAGGCCTGTGAATCAACCCATTAATTAATTAATATCTACTCGAACAAAATACAAGACATGTCTTCATTTCTCGAAACTTTTCCCACAATAATGGTTCCGTTTAAGTAATACGACTTGTTTGTTCGTAGGTGGAAGTAGTTTGTTACTTTGTTGTTTACACTAATTTCAACTCTTACGCGTCAGATAGGTATTACAGTATTTTGACCGGCTTTAAACCGACAAAGTTGTGTGAGTCCCATGGTTGGTTGATTTTGACTTGAATTTACTAACAGTTTATATAATAGATGTGAAGCACGAAGCGACGCTCCTGCAAAGCTGCACTTTTTTTTAAATTCGATTACGTATTGTAATAATTTTATCATCTCGAATAGGTATCAATAAGAAGCTTCGATTCTGATCAAGATGCCGCGAGTAGTGGTTATTCTTGTTCAATAACTACCAAGATGGCGGGCCATGGCCTTTCATCCCTATTTAGTTTTATTCTAAATGTCTTTTTCCAATAAGCTTCACGAGGCGCGATATTAAAATACCTTAATCTCATCCATGGCTGGCTATTTTTAATACGGCTTGGGTTAGTTTTATGCATATAGGTATAATTCGTGATAAACTAAGTAAAGAATAATCCGTGAAAATTGTGCTTACTATGGAGATTTCCTTTTCGCCTTGCATTGCAGCGTTTATTAAGAAGTCATTGCAGCACTGTACTTTTGGAGCAAGTGGTAATCGCAGTCGTGTTGGCTCGCCAGTAAAGCTCGCCGGTGTACTGTCGCCAAGCCACGGTATTATTCGTAGCAATGCTTGAAATTAAGCGCGGCGCACCACACAAAATATACAGCATAATCATCAGCCTATAATGTTCGCACTGCTGGAATACAGAGGCCTGTATTCCAGCAGTGGGAACATTATACAGGGTGTTACGGAAAGGGTATATCAATACAAACGGGTTGAAGAGTGTATCTGGTCAAGAATCTCTGTACAAAATTTCAGCTCAAAAGCAGTAACTTTGAAAATGCTTAATATTTTTTTATGTCGATAGTTTATTAAATTGAAATCATAAAAAACGGGTCACCGCACTACGAGGGTCATTATCCATTATCTGTAGTGTGTCTGTTCGCCTAGAACACGCACATCACGCCGCCGCGCGCCAGTGCAGCGCCGTGATATCGAAATAAAAAAATATTAAGCATTTTCAAAGTTAATGCTTTTGAGCTGAAATTTTGTACAGAGATTCTAGACCAGATACACTCTTCAACCCGTTTGTATTGATATAACCTTTCCGTAACACCCTGTAGAGATATAGAGAGGAGGCCCTCTCTTCGAGAGGAAGTGGTCTTTAATCTAGCACGCGGGCCCATTGCGGTTTGGTAGATGTCATATGTCTTCGAATTTTCGGTCCTAGGACATGCCCGTTTCCTTACGATGTTTTCACCGTTTTGAGAGCAGAGGTGATAAAATAATTTACACAAAGTAAAGCGCCTGCCTGAGTTCGAACTTACGACCTACAATTCATAAGTCGGGGCCGTTGCCACCGGGTCATCACTGCTCTCCTCTGCGTGGTGATCAAGCTCCTTCCTTCTCTGCATGAGAAGTGGCCCCATTAATAATTGTATTTAAGTACTTCCTTTCCCTTCCTTGCCAACCTTCTTTTTTTAATATTTTTGTACTTTCGATCGTATTTGTGAACATTGCTCATTTTAATTCTAAATACCTAAGCTAATGCATATTGATCTGTCTGACACTCTTGTGGTACGTGCCAATCGGGAGGGTTAAATAGGTTTCATTGTAGAGCTGAGCTGCAATGATGACGGAATCCGGCTTAGTAGATGCCTATCTACCCGGCGGAACCAGATACAATAAGACATTCTACTGGCGGAAGTACCGAATATTTCGATTCGATCGCCGGACGGTTTGACGGTGAACTAATATCGTAGTTGCGCTCTGTCGAACGCAAAACTGACATCGGTGAAGGAAAACATCGTGAGGAAATCTGGAATTACAGTCAGTTAGTATAAGTCTGAAATCGCCAACCCGTCTTGAGAAAGTGTGGCCATTAGTTCTCGTGCCTTCTTTTAATAGTGACCTTTGCCCTGTAGTCAGAAGATGGCTGTTTTTGGATTTGTAGGTAATACTAGTTGAATTGTGTTGCAGCGAAGTGAAAGAAGATCAATAAAGGAGATTATTAGGTAAATAAAAATAATCTACATATAGGAAGAACATTACTTTTAACAAAGAAAGAAAATATGTTTATTTGCGGTAAAAATGACGCGAATAAAGAACAAAAACACAAAAAAGAACTACAACACTTACCTACTTTTGATTGTTTTTAGTAGAAAACACGTAAGAGTCGACTTACGTAAATTAATAAAGTTTCGTTTCCATCCGTGACTGAGTGAGTAGCTTATTATAAGCGTGCAAAAATAGAATTATCCCTAGAAATTGTTTATTTCAAGTTCAAAAGTTATAAGGTGCCGAGACTTCAGTACGTGAATGCACCTAATCCCGATCACAACCCAAAAGCTCTTCTCGTTACCTGCATTAGTTTTGACGACGCCATTTTTCCTAGAACATGCGTTATTAGATCGTCTTTCATAGCACAATGAAGTTGAACCCATACTAAAGCAGTATAGTGACTTCAGTATGAGCAGAAATCAGGTTTATATTCTTCAAAGATTGAAATCAGGTTTAAACCTTCAGTCTAAAATACTACTCGTAAAGAAAAGAGTAAAAAGTAAAGTAAAGAGCTCCACTTAGGTGTTCGGTAAGGGTAGCGCTCAACACTAAGTACTTAACCGAAAGATAAGGGAGGTCCTTTCCTGTCCTTTTCCTAATGTAAGCAATTATCCTCCTATTTAGGTTTTTTCATGAGAGCACTTGACACTATGTTACGTATCGTGTTGTATGATAAAAAAGAAACAATTAAGTTAAAAAATTCGAAGACATGTGATACTGCCAACCCGCACTCGGCCCGCGTGGTGGATACGGCCCGCTCCCTCTCTTCAAGAGGAGGCCTGCGTCCCAGCAGTGGGAACATTATAGGCTGATTATGCTATTATGGTAATAAAGTTTCTCTCTAAATAATTAATCTTGAACGGACTTGTACCCACGTACAAAAAACATCGCGGGGAAATCTAGTATCTGTGATGAGAGGGGCAACTCAGTCTCAATCTTTAAAAAATCCTCCAATTTTCCTACATTTTTGGCAAGTTTTTGACATTGATTGTCACTGAGATTAGATTGCGACTAGATTTTGAAAGTTTTTAATTACGGGAATTGGCCTACAGAAAACATTATCACATACGAGAACGCGTGCTGATCCAAGTTCATCACTTTATGAGAAACAAGCATTTGTTCTGCAGCGGAATTGTCAGGCTTAAATAATATGATAAAGAATAAATCCTTAATTATTATGAACGTCATGTCTTGTTGTAAAATTGAACAATTCAAAAAGGAAAACATGCATTTCCTTTGTGTAATCCGCGCTTTCGCGGACACAGATTCTATTGTGTTTTACTAAGATGCTTGACTTTCGCGGACACAGATTCTATTGTGTTTTACTAAGATGCTTGAGAACATTGCAAAGAGAAATACTTTTTTTTTAATCTTTTGATACCTAGGTATTTTAATAGCAGCGCGACTGACTTTAAAAGAATTTGCAAGTATATTAATTCTGTAGTCTGAACTTGATGAATGTCATAATTATTTTTACTGACGTGCTAGTGCAATGGAGTGACGTGTCTATTTTACAATTAATATCAATCAATGGCCGATACCACGCCATTAAAAGCCAACAGGTATGAAAGGCTTCCACAGATGTATAATAATAACTTTATGGGTGCAGCTACGATTCAATAATCTAGATAATTATACCATAGCCTGCGTGCCTTTCGCGTGTTACCCTCAATCAGATAAAAAGTGTCGTGTGCAATACTTTAATTCAAGACATACGAGCAGTCTTTCTGTCTGTTAAACATCGACATCTGTTTGGCCGGTTTACGTGATTCAGTACACAAGATGAGATTCGTGAGCGCGTATTTACTAGCTTCTGCCCGCGACTTCGACCGCGTGAAATTTCTTGATACCCCGATCCACCCCGTCAAATTGTATCACCTCCCCGATCTATTACTTCGTTTTCGCTCTGCATTCTTTCTGAGTTTTTATTGATTTTCGCTCGTTTAGCCTTCTCCAAGAATTAGGCTAGCAAATGCAAAAAAATTCAAATCCGACTGGCTTTCAGAGATTAGCGCGTTCAAACAAACAAGTATTAGTAAAGATTAGCCTCAATAACAGTTATAACCCTTTCTTCAGCGATGTGTGGTGTAGAAAAAAGTGACAAAAGAACTTTAATTTAGACGTATCCGAATAATTCTACTTTCTGAAATCCACGAGAACTGACCTCGATTGTTGGTTGAAAGTCAAAGTCAAAGTCAAAGCATTTATTTCAAATAGGCACATAAAAAGCACTTTTGAACGTCAAAAATTATCTTAAAATAGAATTGATTCTAGTCGCCCATTCCAAAAGGTAGTTGAAACCTTTCATACGCTCGCTAAATCCATTTCGTGTCGCCGAGTCTATAAACCATCTGCTGGACCAATAATCAGCTGTTGATAACAATTATGTTTATGTTCGTGTGAATAAAAGCCAGCGGCACGGCGCGGTTTGTCATGGCAAAGGTTTTTCGTAAGCGGAAATGAGTTTAAAGCTTATGTTCATACACTTAGCATTCACATTTCGTTGATATGCTCAAGCCCCTGCCTGAGCTTACCGCGGGATGTTACGGTAAGCGGTATGTTTTGACGTGCCACGTATTGAGCATTCAGTTTTACACGGGACGTAGTCAAAAGTCTTACAGAATTGGCCCTTTTGCACTTTCAAAGTAAATTAACGAACAAAAATCTTATGAATCCGCCCTGTGTGAATTCATGCTATTCTTCGAAGTCTTTATACTTCTCGTAAACGCTTTGTGGAGTTTCTTCTTACTGGAATATCTGGAATTGTTTTCATAGTGGTGCACCCCTTGTTATAAACAAGTTATGGCATACTGAATGTTTCTGGATTCTGATAAATAAGACTGGATATAAGACTTACGATATATTTATTGTTATTCAAAGTATATTCCCTCGCATTTAATGCATTTTTGTATTCGCTGAAACCGCTGTATGAAGCAGTTGGACCAGTCTTCTTTAGGGACCTCTTCAATGGCTTCATGGAACGCATTCACCGCCGATTCAGGGCTCGTAAAACGTGTGCCTCTAAGTTTGTCTTTAATTTTTGGAAACAAAAAGAAGTCGCAGGGTGCGAGGTCTGGGCTGCAAGGCGGATGCGTCATCAGTTCCACGTTTGAAGCCTTCAAATAGGCTTCTGTTACCTTAGCGGAATGTGAGGATGTGTTATCGTGGTGATGGAGGACATTGCTTCGAGGATGCTTTTCGCGAACTTTTTCTAAGACTCTGGACAAGCAAGTGTTGACGTACCAATCTGCAGTCACTGTCCTTTGATCTTCAAGCGATACTGTAGTGTAATGTCCTGATTTGCCGAAAAAAGAAGCAACCACTTTTTTTCCAATGCTTCGACTTTTCTTAACTTTTGTCGGCTAATCTTCAAAAGGAAAGACCCACTCTGCCGACTGGCTTTTTATTTCGGGTTCAAACCAGTACCCAGGTTTCCTCACCTGTCACAATATTATAGACAGCCAATGATTGTCCTGCGTTAAACTTTTTTATCATTTTAGACTGCGTGTCCAGTGATGCCGACCACTGAAAACGCAGTCGTTTCTGATCCTCCGTTAAGTCATGCGGTATCCATCGAGTGCAAAGCTTCCGAACCTTCAGATGCACATGTAAAATGTTTTGTACTTGGCTCATTCCAATGCCTAACAAAGCACGAATTTGCTGGCAACTATATGTACTATACACGTAGGTAGGTAATATAGCTACCCTTATTTTTATATCGCATAGCATGTAGAAACCATTTACAGATTTCGTTATACATGTCCGTATAGTTTAGGAATTCTAAAGCTTGACAGGTTAATTAAAAACGGACTAGGCAACATTTATTTTCAGTGTATGCCAGTCACAACAATGCAACATTCTCACAAAGTTATTCCCTAACGATGTATACGGCGGATACCTGCCAGACGGACATCAGACCTTTTATTTAGAAAAATATGTTAGGTACATTTTTATTATTCAGCTTAATAACCTTTGCGAGGTCACGCTGCATGTATAACTATTAATTTTACATTGTATAACGATTCGATGATGTACAAAACGAATAAATTAAGTATGCGCCTCTACAATGTTCGTTGTTCCGAAGTTTCGGTTTTCTCAGACAACATGTAGCACTCATTTTAGTCGACAACAAATTGGAGAAGGTTCTCAAGTGGACACTTACAGTTATGCCCTATATGGACATATAACAATTTCAAATTGTATAAATTTGGAAAAAGTGTATAGCATAAATAAAGGTTGTAGGAAATTTTATGAGCTTTCATTTGGTACCTATAAGACATTTTTCCCTACGACGCACCGTTTTTGAGATATTAGCGAGAAACCCAAACTTCATAGACGTCATTAAACCGGTCAAGTGGCGCGGTTCGCCGATCGGCGACGAAACAATAGAAAATCAATTGTGTCTCATTAGCGGCGCTTGACAGATTAATATGTTCACTCCATAAGCACCCTGAACAAGTTTCTCAAGATATCGCTTAGGTCCCTGCTCACGCACTCTACATCCCCTTTAGAACTATTCGTTGACTGAACTATGTATATTGTCTTCGTACGGGAACAGTCGAAGGGATTACTAGTTCCGTACCTACTTCTGTGGGTCCCTACGTACAGTCGCGGCCTAAAAATATTTATGAGTTTTCAAATTTGATTTTTTATCACACTGTGTGCAGTAGTCTAAAATGCTTTATCTAGGTACTTATTACTTTTAATTATTGTGGAGCATGTATTCTAAAAAAAGAATATCAATGACTTTTGAAAATCTATGGGGCATTATGCCCCATAGATTTTCAGGAGGTTCAACGCTGAGATTGTCAGAACGAAAGAAACCCTGAAGCTCTTAGATCATATTGTGCATGGTTATGGGATGATATCAGAGGGACTGATTTATCCGCGCACATTTTGACTTCTGTACGCGAGATAGACTACGTGCCGTCATAGTTGCTGATGGAGGTTATACTTGTTATTAAAACAATACATTGTTGATAGAATTTTTATAAATAATTTCCCTTAAAAAAATAAAGATTCTTTGAATTTGCATTTGATTATTTCTTCACATTTTGTAATAAATTCGACCTGGCTTGGTTAATGTCCATATATGCCAGTTAATGTTTCTTTTTTTTTAACAAAAAAATTTTCTATATCTTTTCGATGATGTGTATATAAAATTAAAAAAATGCTCTATACCTAATCAAATCACATACATCGACCTTGTGACGAAGATGTGTACATGCAATTATAAACCTTAACGTGGTAAGCGTTTTCAGCCCGCATGTATAGGTACGTGTGTGTTCACAGAATTTCGTCAAACGTGATGAACGCCAGTACGGTAGGTGCTGCGCGTTGATGTAATTATTCGCTTAGATTGTGCTTTTCAGTTACTACGTATCGGGAGTAAACGGATTTAACTACACTGCCCAAATTGCCAGGCAATAAACCGGCCGATCTTTGACTGACATCAAGACTAGACTCCTCTGGGAGAGGGGGGGGGGGGGGGTAGCAACTAGTTTGTCTTTCACATCAAGTCTACGGGTTTAGACTTTTTGTCCCGGGGTTTGCAGATAAGCCGGCGACGCAACTGTCTATTGGTTGCAATGCATGTGCGCGCACGGAACAAAACATGTTGATGAATGTGGCAACATTTTACGAAAAAGTAGCATTGCTGTCGCTCCCGTGTTTGCAATCGAATCGTCCAAATCTCGGTGAGGAGACAGCGACAAAGACGAAAAAGTTACAAGACTAGACTAGTCATATTTTAATTAAATCGATGACGCACAACTAAAACTAAACCTGAATTAAGTATTTTCTCAATCTTCTATTAAAGACCTGCGACTACATTTAACGTGTACATAACTAACTCTCATTAGAATCGCGGCACCCCTACTCTGAAAATTGGGTTCCTATTTATAACAGCTTGACCTTTGTTGCAACAACAACGCGGAGCCGGTTTAAAACAGAGTTCAATACTTTCCGTAGTACTCTGTAATACCCATATAACGAGCATTAAACCTCCCACATAAAAAACAATGGCCGCAAACAGAGTTTTGGCGCCGATAGCCGAAATACAAATTTAATTTGTAACAAGGAACTATAGCTTATAAGATAAGTGTAAACAATTATTGAAATTAACTGATTATATTACTGTTGGTCATGTGGAGCATCATTTTAAAATTAAAGAAAAAATTCGCAGTAACAATAGATCTGCAAATTATTAGAAGCTTCGAAAGATATCCATTAAATGCAGACTTTTTTGTAAATTTCTTTCCTACCTTGCCTAAGGGATGTCAATTAGGTGCCGCGAAGTCGAATGAGTGATAACCCTTTCCTTAACCCTGTAGGACAGATAATTCTGATGGACGGACGGCGTAGTGACACCGATAGGGTTCGGGTAGAGGGGTAGAGCCTTTTCAGTCATGAACTTCGCAAAAAGAAATGTTTTACCGACACAGTTTTAAACTAAAGGGTTTTAGCGATCGATGCCTTTCGGCATTTCAGTTCTTCTTCAATCTTTGACCTAATCTCAATGCAATTTTCAAAACTATTCGTTAGTATATGTCACTGTACCACTGTATCTTTCAAAACTACCTGTGGCATTGTCTCAATGAAACTTATTTCTACCTCAACTTTGGCTTAAACCTAAAACTGTAACAATAGTACGTACCTGTTAGATCTGGATTTCCGGCGGTTTTGCCCTGTTGCTGAGTCCAAGCCAGAACTCATAGATATAGCCCTGTTCAGCATAGCTTCTTGGATATAGGCTTCGTTCAGACCTATGTAACAAAAACATGTTATGTTAAATAATAAATAAGACAACATAATTATAATGTATGGATATTTTTTTTCCGTGGGGTAAATCTTCATCTAAACCTCAGTCTAGGAACACCGGAGAGTTATGTCGGATTCCTACCTACTAAACTGTACCTTCTACTACCATAAGTCGGAGGCCCGAGAAATACAATGTACATTCACCGCTCCCCCGACTGGTATCAGCCCACCATGCTTAGCGGGCCCCACCACCAAGTGCGGCCAATCCTACGACCGCACGTCCTCCCATAAAGGCGCCATGAAACACTGCGTGCCACTTCTTAGGTCCTGACTGTTCGAGGGCGGATACAGTTCCAGTTTCTCCACTCGCAGGTCCCTCTACCTATATCATGGCCGGACATTATTAAGTGCCTTTCTCCACCCGGCTGCTCTTCTGGTGCGGGTGGAGTGAGAGGTATGCTCACTCTCACTGTCCCTCTCCGCCACCTCCTTTCATGCATCATTTCCTCGCAAAAAGAGCCGAAGGCATCACACGTGCACTACATGCGACTATGGACTGTACCATGGCCGGAAGCGAGAGATCACCCGCACCAAGTGTCGTGACGAGGGCACAGCGCTGATGCTCTGGAGGAGTGCTCAGCTTGGGCCCCCAAGCTGAGCACTCACCCAGAGTATGTTGCGCCGTGTCCTCGGGGCAGTCCATACAGTGGAGAGATGAGATCGTCGTCGTCGTCTCCCGACCTATGTGCATAGTATATCTAACATTAGATATTAGGTAAGAATATAGAAAAGTGCACTAGGGTCAGCGCAGACAGAGAGATAAGACGGTCGAGCAGTTTTCATTGAGTAATTGAACATGAATGCAAGTGAAATAGAATTGGAAATAGCTTGCAAGATATAAATTGTCGCGGCATGCGGTCGCCCAATATTCGCGCCTAACGTGTCAATATACAGGGTGTCCCTGGAAGTATGGATCAAATCGAATAGGGGCGTGGGCAAGGTCATTTCCAAACGTTTTAGCAAAAAAAAAAAAAAAAAACTAAAAAAAAAAGAGAAGAGAAATCGAATCATTTTAAAGAAATCTTTAAAAAAAAGCTATCAGGGCTATCAATTTATTTTTTTTAGATAGCCCTGATAGTATTTTTTTATGATTATTTTCTTTGAGAACTATGCGAAGTGATTGAAAAAAAAAATATCTGAACCGTAAAAAAATTCACTGACATTCTCAGGGTCAAAAAGTTTGGAAATGACCTTGCCCACGCCCCTATTCGATTTGATCCATACTTCCAGGGACACCCTGTATAATTTGTTGAGGTTCAGGGATATTATAAACTACCGGCTAAAAAATTTTCACGAGGCAGACACAAATCATTAAAATAGAAATAATGCATCCCTGTACAAAAAAGAAATAAAAAAGTCAAAGTATATGTTTCAGAAGATGAGTGAAATGACTTGATTAAACTGGACTATCCTTTGCGAGAAATCTGTTTGCGGAACCGAGATTGACCTTGACTTTGATATGAATACGTTACTAAGTTTAATAGATATAGGCTTTTATTAAATAGAGGCTGCTGGTCTGATCTGTATGCTTTTCACTTAACTATACGTAGGTACTTAGGTACGTATAGTATTTAGTTCCTATCCAATATGGACGTACCGCCAACAGTTTTGTATCCGATTACCTGCAGATTAGGATTCGTTTTCTATAAATAGGTTTGTGAGAGACCATAAATATCAATCAATTTCAATTAGGTACTCGTAGTGAAACACGGTAAAGGTAAATATACTGCTCATTTATAAAGTTTTTGTTTTAGGTCACCTATACCTATCATGACTAAGAGCTCTATTTGAGATTTAAACTTGTCGGGCAAACCCGAAACAAAGTCATGGTCATGACCTTGAAATCATTTATATTTAATTAACTTGAAGATCAGTTACGTTACGGGCATGACGTCACCGGTGGAATCACCATCACACAGTAGTTTCCTTTATCTAATGGTAACTGCCAGCTCTAACCTGAGCAAACCAATTAACTGAGTACGAGTATATCCATATAATTATTTCGATAGTGAGAGATGCACCTGACAGCCGCAGCCGCTGTCTCCTGAAGCGCACTCTAGTTGCAGAACGAAAGGGCTAAGCGGCGCGATGGCGATTCATAAACTTATCAAACAATATTATAGTTGAGCGGACTTTTTACAATACAGCAGTGATGTAAAAACGAATTAAAAAGCAATATAAATGAATAGGAAAGATTTAAAAAGCCTCACTTGAACAAACCGTGAAACTTTTAATACGGGAACCTAATTAATGTGAAACACCTGTGACTCCGATATAGGACAATATCGAAAGAAAACCAAGACAATGGCCTGCAATCGGTAATACGAAGAAAGCAGGCATCGTGAGGAGATCCACACGTAATGTACCTT
This sequence comes from Amphipoea lucens, assembly GCA_947508005.1. Taxonomy (NCBI): domain Eukaryota; kingdom Metazoa; phylum Arthropoda; class Insecta; order Lepidoptera; family Noctuidae; genus Amphipoea; species Amphipoea lucens. The sequence continues at coordinate 19,269,301 of OX382355.1, forward strand.
TATTCGCGTAGTGTTAGCAGTAATACCGGGAGAACGATATTAGGAACATTGAAGACGGGTTGCCTGCCTGGTCGGGGAAAAAAATACAATATTTCTTTAAAACTTTTCAACAGTCTATGTCTATAGCTTTTAAACTTAGAATAGCAACAACCCAGGCATCATTCGAGTGCACATCAGACATCTAAATAAGTACCTACTTAATGGATTAGATAGCAATATAATATCTCAAGATAGAATGAAGACAGAGATACCTAATTATATCCATCTCTAAAGGAAGATTTGTTGCCTATTCATGCATAAAAAAACAATTTTACAAAAAAAAAAAAACGACTTCCAAAAAAGACACTACAAATTGAAAAATAACTTTAATTTTGGAACTCGGTGACGTTGGGTTCGCATTTTCGTTGTTTGCCACCGACTTGTGTTGTTTGTTTACGTGTACTTGTACCTGTGTTATGTTATGTGTTGTGTGTTTATGTTGTGTTGCTTTTTAAAAATATATTGTATAATCATCACTTTAGTCGAACCTTCATAAAGCTCTAGCTAGACTATTTATTCAACTAAATTATATAGAAAATAATGACAGCGCGTGGAAGCTTCAACATCTGTGAAACAAGTGCGCTTCGCGCAGTCGCCATGGCCTGTGCCTACCACTAACCTCTAGCGTGTGCTATAACTGAAGAGGTGCAAAGCTGCATTTGCCACTCGGTCTCCGTGGTCGAGTGTGACAACATTCGTCCATGGTGACTAAGCATAAAGCATAACGTAGAGTCTGTCCGAAAAAGGATTTTTACTTTCAGCTGAAAACATAAAACGAAATTCGCCCTAATTTCAATTTTCGGCGAAAAGCATATTTTTTTGATAATGTTTTCTATGATAAAAGTTAAAAAAACATGATCGAAAAAGATTTTTTTCTGCATTTTTACAGTTATTGTGCTTTTCGTTGTTGTTACTATGAATGTTAAATCAAAAATCAATCAATCATAAATGAACTGAATGTATTAGTTTGCCCGCACTGAACTTTTATCGGCAACGACCGAAATATTTTTTTCGGAACCGAAAATGAAATTCGGTCGGACTCTAAGCATACTCGTATGTAAAATCCAGTCTAATAAGTAGTAAGGGAAAGCGAACTTGAATGTCGCCTTAAATACTTAGCTGAATTAAAGTTTGAATAAGAAGTGTTTCTTTCATTTAAATGATTTCCTGAAAGCTGGTTATTATTACTTCGACTTCGATTATGAGGTGAGATGGCAACGTCTCCATTGATACGGGAGCTGCAAAGCCTTACGAACGTTCTGACACGAAGGTAATCAAATCATAACTATGCAGCTTGTGGCTTAGGAAATATGTAATAATATTGTATGTGCTATATAACTGACTAACGACCCGCCCCTGCTTTGCATGGTTTTTACGACTTGATGAAACATCGAGATTATTATAATAATAATATATTTGTATTTAAACTAACATTAGAAAGCGAAAAGATTTGATTTTTCGTGCGTTTGTTACGCTTTCACGCTAAAATGGCAGAACATATTTGGATGTGACACATGGGTAGACGATGGTCTGGGTAAGGTACGAGGGCGACACTGAAAATTTCGGGAATCAAGGAAGTGACACAACATTACTATTTAAAAATGTATTTATTGCTTTTCGAAGTATTTTCCGCGAAATTTGACACATTTTTCCATACGATGGAACCAATCATTGAAGCAACCATTCCATTCGGAAGTTGGGGTCTCCAAAATGGCCGTTTTGTAGGCGTCCACAGCTTCTTCAGGTGATGAAAATTTCTGTCCACGCAATTTATTCTTTATTTTAGGGAAAGTATAGAAATCATTAGGGCTTAGGTCGGGGCTGTACGGCGGATGGTCTAATAATTCTGTTTTCTTGCTCTAAAAACTCTTTTGTTCTGTGCGCGGTGTGAGAACTCGCATTGTCGTGATGGAGGATGATGCAGCGGTTGCAGTTCTCTAATACGGAGTTCAAAAACGACCTGTGGCAAACAAAAGCTAGCATACCATTCTGCATTAACCGTTCTTTGTCCCTCAAGAGGAATAGTCGTAACATGGCCGGTTTTGGAGACAAACGTGGCCACCACTTTTTTGCAACACTCCGTGAACGAACAATTTTTGTTGGCTTTAACTCATTTTCGAACACCCAAACTCGTGACTGGTTTTTTGTTTCGGGTTCGTACGCGTATATCCAGGATAGAATTGTTCATGCAAGATTATTTGTATTTGACTTATGCCAATGTCTAAAGTTGCCTGAATTTCGCGGTATGTCAGATGTCGATCATTCTCAATCAGCTTACGCACAGCATCAACGTTTTCTTGGGTGGCTGCAGTTTTTGGACGACCTTGACGGGGATCATCACTGAGCTTGACATGTCCACGTTGAAATTCAGCAAACCAGCGATAAATTGTGGTTTTGGATGGGGCTTCATCACCAAATGCAGAAATCATCCGGTCAACACACTGTTTTTGTGTTAAACCACTTCGAAAGTCATAATAAATCATCGCTCTTGAATTTTCTCGAGTCAAATCCATTTTCTCAACGACTAAACAAGTTTGACAAAACCTTGTGGAGAATTTTTTTTAAAATAAATAAATGGTATTCGATTTTTAAAACCAAGGAGTTTTCAATTAAAAAGATTTTAATATGACGGGAACAGTGGAAATATTCCATTCCCGATACTTTTAGTGCAGCCTTGTACTTTTTATACCGATATTCTTATGGGGTCGAGACTTATGCGGGTGAAACCGCGGGGCGCAGCTAGTATTAAATAAAATTATTAGTCACTACACAACAAACTTTTCGGGAAAAATCTCTAATTAGATGGTATAAAACATCAGTTGCGAAGTTTAGAAGAACAAAGAACAATGCGGTCCGGTCACACAGACAGACACGAAAAGCGAATTGAATATGATATGTAGATACCCACTACATTTACCTACCTGCCAAGAGTAACCTCATTTGACTAAGTGCCTGGGTCTGAAATAGCCCGCCAAACTGCGGAATCGGTTATTGTTTTCAATATTCAGCGGGTAGACGATTCTATTCACTCAAATTCACCTGTTAGTGGAGTAATGGGTCGGTAGATTTTCAGGGAATCTATTTCGAGTTTCCAGTCTCCTATTTCTCAAAAGGAGAAAATCTGAGTTAGACACTCTTTCAATAGTCGAACTATATCCAATATATATTTATATTGTATATATTTCTATGTCTTGTCTGGTAACCGTTGCAGCCTCGTCACTCATATTTCAATACTTTTGGACACCACAGTAGGTAGTCTGTTATTTACGTGGAGCTTCGAGGACAGTCATTGGCTTATCGAAGTTCATAACTGCTATTTATTAATACATAGCTTAGGTAACTGTAACTACTGAACTACATATTCAAGCGATTCCAGTATTTTTCACTAACGCGTATTTAGCATATTTTCACTTTTGTTCTTCAATCGGCTGATCAAGTCCTCAAAGAAGTGAAAGAAATAAAAAAAAATGAAACTGATGTTGTATTATGAAGATACTGTGGCGTAACGCCAATAGTATACACCTTAATTGCCGAGAAGCCGCGGCACAGCGAGTTAATGGATAAATCTCTAAGTATAAGAGATAGAATGAGTAAAGTGTTAAGTAGAAGGTATTTTTTCAGTGCCAGTGTCAGTGAGCGTCCCTGAATCAATTGTGTGCGTCAAGGGCGCCCGCCCTCGTTCATCATGTTGTCTCGCTTCACTCACACAACTCATTCGAATAAAGTCTTCCAAGTCTGCTCATGACAAGAGTCCCCCGTACCCCTTCTCCGTCACGCGAAGCTTTGCACACTTCAGAAAATAGTTCCTTAGAGAAGCTTATAGAATTTGCAAACCTTATTGTTACACTCATCCGTTAGGTATAGATATATTTTGAAGCAGCCGTGTGCCCAATGAAGTTTTCCATTGGCAAAAAAGTTAACCCTACGAATAATAAAAGTCAAGAAATGTAACTCAAGCTCAAAAGTGGCACCACGCAAACTATACCGCGGTGGGCGTTGCCGAAAACTGTACCGCACACCGCTGACAGTTCGCTGATATCATTGCGTCGATGCGCTCGTGTCACGGGGAAATGACTATTATGATTATTATTGTGTTTTACGTTGTTTACATACTGCAAATATGCCATTATGTGCCGTTAAGTGGCGTAGAAGCCATACGAATATGAAGTATTCGGGAATCACTTTTCATATATGAGTAATTATGACTCTGGAAAGTGTTATGCAACATGAACGCAACATAAAAGCTTATTTTACACGTTTTGAAATTTCACTTGAACTTAAAGGTTTTTTGATAATACATACAGGGTGGAAAAAATCATTGGGCCCTGAAGGGAAACCACTTTAAATCTTTAAGATAGATTATTTTACTAAAAGGAAACATTCCTTTATTTTAAAAAATAAACAAAACTGCATTGACAGATTTCTCGACAAGCTTACTTAAACCGGGAATCAAACCAGCTAAAATTAAAAAAATAAACACTCTTTTTTATTCCACTAGTCGATACAGTCAATGTTAAAGATACAATTTCTCCAAGAAACATTAGGTCTTACAATTGTCTGCAGGATATCCATGAAATCTAATATTTTGGTACACAAGGGATTTATTCAACATTACCTAGACTTGAACTGTTCGCTTTGAACAAGTAAAAGATACGTTATAATTTTCTTTTAACTCTAACATCCAAAGACAATCTATGAAGTACAAGCTTGCTAATATATCTCTAAGTATCTTGTTGAAGACTTAGATAAAAATCGTTTAATTGGTGATAATAATTCTATGTATATTTCCTTCTCAGACGAGGCGTTCTGAGGAAAAGTTTAAAAATTGTTTGCGGTGCTGAATTACAATTTTGAAATTCGAACGAAGATTTTAGACTTTTTTATAGATTTTGTTTTGTTTTGCTTCCATTTCAACGACGCGACGTATCAAGAACAATTCTATTTATTAGAAGCTTACTTTTCAAACAGCATGAATTGCAATTTAGCTCTACAGTGGTATGGTGAGAGGGCCATGTAAAAAATGTTATTTACCAAAAGTCTTATGAGACTGTAGAAGAGGGGTTGAGGTAGAAAATTTTATAAGGAGCATATGATACACCACAACACTTTGCAGAAGACAACACGAAGAGAATTAAAAAAAAAAGACTAAGTTGTGTATACGTAACGAGGGGTCTCATTTCGAACAACTTATCAGTTAAATTATTAAAGTGTAACAAAATTGTAATTTTAAATAAGTACCTAGTTCAAGTATCAATGTCTTGCTAAGTAATAATTTTCTTTCATGTTTACGTGTCCTTCATATTAAAATTGATGATAAAATAAAATGAATGAAAGATATCATGATCTTTTTCATTTCTAAGACCAAATGTTTATTAGAGAGATTTTGTCCTGAACAATAATCACTCTTCCGGCACAGGCGTAGAGTTCTGAGCGCGCAAGCTCCACCACGACGTCAATGTAGAGATACGGAGCGATGGGGACGTAGAGATACGGGGCGGTATTAAAAGCCTGTGATGTCCCACTGCAGGGCAAAGCCCTCCCTACTCTCTTTCCACTTCTCTCTGTATAAAGCCGCTGAGGACCAGTTCTTATTGAAGGAGTCCAGCTCATCCCGAATGTCAAGATAGAAGATAAAGTTTGTTTAAGATGGTGAGACGTATGCATAAATAGTAATCCAGTTGATGTCAAAAATACCACGTTCACAATGCCGTGCTGGTATAGTTTGGCACTGGTGCATGTGTATGAAAGTGAATGCTGGGCCTGGCAGGAAATACATGAAACAAGACTAAATGCATTCCTTGTAAAGTCTGTGCGTTGTAACCATGAATGATAGGTTAAGAAATAATGTGATCAGACGACGTTGTGGTCTAAAAATGAGATACAAGGTTGTGACAAAATTGGTATTTCGGGTATGCTCGGAGATTGAATGATAGGCGATTTGCAACAAGAAATTTACTAGGCAGATGTTAGTTGACACCTTTGACACATTGAGAGACGCTCAAGAAACATAGGTACTCAGTTACGTATCTGTCGTTCAGTAGTGTCTAGTATGGGATAAAGGGGTGAGTTCTATGTATGAATGCATGTACCTAAAGATTATAACTCATCCTTTGTTATTATTATTGTAATTAAAATGCAAGCAATTTAAAATCTAATCCCAAATCAGGATCGTTATACTGTTAATTAGAATGTTAATTAATTTTATCATTAGTATATTATATTGGATATCTGTCTACTGGTCTTTTCGCAGTTCACTGTTGAACCCTATGCGATACCGGAAATATGAAATAACGTAAGGGACATTTTGTCGAAAATGAGTTATATATATCATTGGATTCGAAATTTCTTGCTCTATCGATTGGTATATTTAAAATCTCAATATCTAAAAAAAAATGTCCCTTACATTACATATTTTCCGCAGGTCTAGACCATTATTTTTATAAAAACTGGCTGTATAGGACGTTTTAAATTAATATTTTTATAAAAAACTAATGTAAGTCTCTTTATTCACAGTATTTGGTATTTACATTAAAAAAAAATCGAGAACATTTTACAACAGGTCTTATACATTAGTGTTCCCTGAGTAGGTGCAAATACGTTGTCCCTTACGTTAAATTGTGGCTCGAATTATCATAATCATATTGACCCATACGTTAATTTGTCAGCATCGAAAATAATTGACCTGTCCTTTACATGTGAAACTTATCTAAACGAATATTATTATACGTCTCTGTCACACGCAAAACGGTGCAACATGTCTGAGTTAGATAGCAATACGGATTTTGTGTTTGATTTTACCTGCGCGGTCGTGACCCTTTCTTAGTATTTCGTAACACTGCTTGTGACATTACACATCTTCATTTAAGTAATACATCATCGTTTTCATTGATCTAACTACAAGTACCTAGTGAAAGTTTTATCTGGATTCTGAACATGAGTGATGAAAAGTTATCTTCACTTCTCTAGCGCGCAGGCAAAAATTTATGAACATTATAGGAATCACATAAACAGGTAATTATTTCTTACTACTTTTGGTAAATTATTGTTTAGTCATAAATGGAGTTCAGTAATTAAAAAATTGGTCTATTTAGATGGAATAAAACCTTAAATCCTTGCTGAAGAACTATAGACCCATCTCACTTCTGAGCCACGTATACAAGCGTTCTCGAGGGTCGTCACAAACCGTCTCGCCAGAATACTTGACGAGTTCCAGCCGCCAGAACAACCGGTTTTCAAAAAGGCTTCAGCACCGTAAACCACATCCATACTGTTCTGCAAATTGAACAGAAGACCGAAGAGTACAATCAGACGCTGTGTATGGCATTTGTGGACTACGAGAAAGCCTTCGACTTCATCAAAATATGGGCAGTTCTGGCCTCTCTGCAACGATGTCGAATTGACTGGCGTTACATCGAAGTGTTGAAATGTTTGTATGACACTGCCATGATGGCTGTCCAGATCCAGGATCAGAAAACCAGCCCCATCCAACTGCTCAGAGTGGTGAGACAGGGAGATATTATATCCCCGAAATTGTTTACAAATGCGTTGGAGGACGTCTTCAAGACGCTGGATTGAACTGGACTATCAACGTGAACGGCGAGTACATTTCAGATCTTCGATTTGCCGATGACATCGTCATAATGGCAGAGATGCTGGAACAGGTAAACCAAATGCTGCACAGCCTAAACGTAGCTCCACGGCGGGTTAGCCTCGGCATGAATTTGGACAAGACGATAGTCATGTACAATTCGCACGTCTTGCCGAGTCCAATCTACATCGAAGGATCGCTTCTCGAAGTTGTGAAGGATTATGTAGGGCAATAAAATTAATCCAGCTCGGTAGACACAACTTTGAGAAAGAAGCCGTCAAGTCTTCTCGTCGCCTAGCCCGCAGTGTTTGAAGACTAAGATCTTCAACCAGTGCGTTCTGCCCGTCATGATATATGGTGCCGAAACGTGGACACTGACGGTCGGGCTGGTGCACAAATTCAAGGTCGCTCAGCGCACTATGGACCGAGCTATGCTTGGAGTCTCTTTGAAAGATAAAATCAGGATTGAAATTTTCCGGAAAAGAACCGGAGTCACCGACATAGCTTGCAGAGTAAACAGTTGCCACCCCACCAGCCCCAAACACACAGTGGGTTGGGGCCAGCCCACTGCCACTTCAGTTGAAGTGACAGTGGGCTGGCCATGTTTATCGAAGGACCGATGGCCGGTGGAGCAGACGAGTCCTGAGTGGAGACCGCGTATCGGCAAGCGTAGTGTGGGACGCCCCCCAGCTAGATGGATGGACGACCTAAAAAAGGTGGCTGGAACGGACTGGATGCCGAAGGCGGAGGACAGGGTGTTGTGACGCAGCCTGGGAGAGGTCTGTGTTCGGCAGTGGACCGCAATAAGCTGAGTTGATAGATTGAGATAGAATAATTCGAATCCTAATAAAAACATACCTTCCATTAGGTAAAATATTGGTAAGTATTATATATGTATAATTGTGTGCAGTAAGTAGGTCATGTAAAAATTACAATTTATTAAGCAGTTAACGCAGGATGAATAGACAGCATGCATGTTATCATTCAAAGGGAGATTAAAAAACTGATGGTTTGGGGACCTTTTCAGTGGCCATCATTTATGGAATCAGCCAGAAAAAGTCCTCTTGCTTATCGAGCAATTATGTTATACTTAGCATAATTTATGCGAGTTATTTGCGTTTATAAAAGAGGATTAGTGAGTACAAATAAAAGTTTTAATCTATTTTATTCGTTTATTTTTTATCCTTTTATGTCAGCAACTAGGTTTAAACTATATTGATAGGCGCAGTAGGTCATGAATGTATTAAATTCTATTTTTTAAATTGATTAATAACAGCATAAGCAATAAAGAGTACACCATACTTTAAAAAACACTAACCCCCTTATTCATAATCCTATTTTATCTCTATTTTAGCTAAAATAGGTTTATAAAACGTTTGTCTTTATCTGTCACGTTGTCATTTCTGTGTGTAAGAAAGAGACAAACCCCATTTTAACTAAAATAGGTTGAATAAGTTTTATGAATAAAGGGGTAAATGTTTATTTCCTATAATGTCCCTTACATCAAAAAACATTATTTGTTTATTTCCTATAATGTCCCTTACATCAATGCTGTTCATTTACATCTCAAATTTTGTTAACGTATGTCACCTGTATTCATTAGTATTTAACGTAAGGGACATGCTATCTTTAAAACTATAGGTTTTAATCAATGTTTACTATTTTAGCTTAAAAGAATGGAGAAATCTAAGAAACTTTGTCCTAGACACTTTTTACATAAAACAAATAGTTAAAAACTTATAGTCAGTTTTTGTAAAAAAATATCTTATTTTTGCTCTCCTGTAAACCTTAGTTTTGTCCCTTACGTTATTTCATATTTCCGGTATCGTATGGTTAACCGGTCTATCGCCTTTCCCTTTTATACATAGTTTTTTTACAGTTACCTATAAAAATAAATGAGAGATTGCGTAATCCCGACATAAAATGCAGCTGTGCAATCATAAACTTTTGAACTTGAATAGATTTTAACAAACTTAATCACTGCCTTCGCTGCAGCTGCGAACGAAGTAAGATGAACTCTTTCTTTGGAAATAGATAAACAAACTGATAGCCCGTCTGTATACCGCCCACGGCCGCGCCGGTGTTTGTGTATATTTGTAACTCTAGAATAGTCTAGAACTGCAATCAATGGCTTTATTATACAGGGTGTTACAGAAAGGTTATATCAATACAAACGGGTTGAAGAGTGTATCTGGTCTAGAATCTCTGTACAAAATTTCAGCTCAAAAGCATTAACTTTGAAAATGCTTAATATTTTTTTATTTCGACATCACGGCGCTGCACTGGCGCGTGGCAGCGTGATGTGCGTGTACTAGGCGCACAGACACACTACAGATAATGGATAATGACCCTCGTAGTGCGGTGACACGTTTGTTATGATTTCAATTTAATAAACTATCGAAATAAAAAAATATTAGGCATTTTCAAAGTTACTGCTTTTGAGCTGAAATTTTGTACAGAGATTCTAGACCAGATACACTCTTCAACCCATTTGTATTGATATACCCTTTCTGTAACACCCTGTATAGTAACTGGCTTTCAACATTTCCCAACTTTAATTAAATTCCACGACTACAGGATGACCTTGAGTAGCGAAGTTGGCACTGAAACCTGAACTTTGAAATGCTTTCATCGTCATATTCTGAGAGGTAGCTACAATGTAAATGATATATATGTCGGAGTCATTCGTTTGACTATTCGGAATGCCAGCGCCGCCCGGCGGCCCTCGACAGAGTCTAGCCTGAGTTCGTGGGAGTTGAAGAGAGCAAGCAGCGAGGTGGAGTGGGCTTTCTTGGACATCGGACATCGTACGGGCATGTGCTCAGAAACTGTCCCACGTTCCGTATCTAGTTGTGTCATGTACCTACAGTGTGTGATTCGCTAGTGTGATTAATTTGTTCATGAAATTATAATTTGATTTGAACTGTAAACGATTTTTACACATACCTTCTCCGTCATATACAGGGTGTCCCAAAACTCAACGTCAAGCCGAAACGGGGTGACAGGATTGATCATAACCATCACGAGAAAAATCTGAAAAAAAATCTATCCCATGCAGTTTAAAAATTATGGGCATTTTAAGAAAAACCTAGAAATTTGATCAAACTGTACCATTTTTCGGTTATTGTGGTTATTCTTTTTTATTTTTGTTCATTTGAACTTTGGAAACGTAATCCTAAATAACATTTCTAGAATCCCAATAAAAAATAATGACACAATTGCCTCAAGTTTCCGAGAATTGAGACTATTTGTTAAACTACGAATTTAAAATTTTCAAGATTCGTCGACTTTGACAGGCCCTCCTATAAAAAAAATGTACTAGAGTGCCTTGGCAAGTGGCATTAAAAGTTGGCGCATTTAATCAGAATTCTAAAATGGTACAATACTTGTTAGTTCCATACAATAGAAAAGAGTAAAAAAATTAAAACCTCAAGTAACCCGATTTTTGCTATCTCATTTTACTCAGTTAAAATGTTTTTAATTCACACAAGCTCTAGGTAGGTTCTTAATTTTAAGACAAAATGATGAGAGAGATGGATAATGGGTATGTTCGCCATGAGTGAGCGAGACAGATAGTGACGCCACTTTTACCAAAGTGAAAAAAAGTTAGTAAAATTAGTAAAATAATTAGGTTTGTTGGAATAAAAGTCTGATGATAGAGAAATAACGTTTTTTATTACAATAAATGTTCAAATTGTTTACCATCAGCCTCAATACAAGCCCTACATCTTCTTAAAAAAGATCTACTTATTAGTCGGGCATATCTTCGAGAGTTGATCGCCTCAGCTGCTTGAGAAATGCGTTCACGCAGGTCGGCTACGTTCTCAATGGGCTTTGAGTAAACTTTTTCTTTGAGAACTCCCCAATAGAAAAAATCCAGGGGATTTAAATCTGGTGAACGGGCGGGCCACGAGATAGTGCCCGAACGTCCAATCCACCTTCCCGGATATTCCTGGTCAAGGAAATCTCTTACTTGCACTGCGAAATGCGCTGGGCAGCCATCTTGTTGAAACCACATGTCGCGAAGATCTGCTAGTGGTACGTCCTCTAACAGGGTTGGTAAATCTTCTCTTAAAAAATGTAGGTAATTAGTTCCATTCAAGTTCTCAGGCAGTTCAATAGGCCCAATAATTTTACCGTTTAAAATTCCGGTCCACAGGTTTACTTTAAAACGATACTGGGATCTATCTTCTCGCATTAAATGTGGATTCTCCACATGCCACTCGTGATAATTGTGCAAGTTCATGTAACCATCTTTTTTCAATGTCGATTCATCTGACCAGAGAATTTTTTGGATGAATTGGGGATTCTCATTATGCCTCTGTAGCATTGTTCTACAAAAAGAAATCCTTTCCTGATAATCTCGAGGTAGAAGACTTTGAACTCGTTGTACGTGAAACGGATGCATTTCGGCTCTTTGTAAAATACGATGAGCAGTGCTTTTCGGTATTCCCGTTCTTTCTTCAATTCCACGTACGGAAATACTTCGGTCACGTGCGACCTCTTGCAATACTTCTTCCTGGAAAGGAAACACAGGTCTACCTCCAGCCTGTATTTGATTCGGGAAATGGCCGCCCTCTGTGAGTGAACGGTGCACATTAACAAACACGCGGTGATCCGGGTAGCGCTCTAAATTTGGATATCTTTCACGATAAAGTCTAGCGGCAGCACTTGCGTTGCATCTGCATTCCCCATAAATGAGGTGCATGTTCGCATATTCTTGTGAAGTGTAGCGCGTAGGCATGGTAGATAAAAAGGATGCCAACACAAAAGTCCAGAGAGAAGCCAAAGTTGCCGGTATGTTATCAACAAGTCCAATTCACAAAGATTCAAGTCCAAAAAGAGAAGCCAAAGTTGTCAGTACTAAATCAACACAAGCGAATACGAACGTGCGCAGTAGACGAATGAGCGAAACGTACTAACTGGTTGGTGTCGGACTGGTAGCGTAGCCATTTGCTTGGCTGAAACTAGTGCGAATGAAACAGATAGATGCCATAGCATCTATCTGTTTCATTCGCACTCGTTTAAACGACGCATCTCCGTCTCAATGCGTGGCGTCACTATCTGTCTCGCTCACTCATGGCAAACATACCCATTATCCATCTCTCTCATCATTTTGCCTTAAAATTAAGAACCTACCTAGAGCTTGTGCGAATTAAAAACATTTTAACTGAGTAAAATCTGATAGCAAAAATCGGGTTACTTGAGGTTTTAATTTTTTTACTCTTTTCTATTGTATGGAACTAACAAGTATTGTACCATTTTAGAATTCTGATTAAATGCGCCAACTTTTAATGCTACTTGCCAAGGCACTCTAGTACATTTTTTTTATAGGAGGGCCTGTCAAAGTCGACGAATCTTGAAAATTTTAAATTCGTAGTTTAACAAATAGTCTCAATTCTCGGGAACTTAAGGCAATTGTGTCATTATTTTTTATTGGGATTCTAGAAATGTTATTTAGGATTACGTTTCTAAAGTTCAAATGAACAAAAATAAAAAATAATAACCACAATAACCGAAAAATGGTACAGTTTGATCAAATTTCTAGGTTTTTCTTAAAATGCCCATAATTTTCAAACTGCATGGGATAGATTTTTTTTCAGATTTTTCTCGTGATGGTTATGATCAATCCTGTCACCCCGTTTCGGCTTGACGTTGAGTTTTGGGACACCCTGTATACGTTGGTATTAAACATATAAACTTCCCGATGAATAGAGATGAGTGGACTATTTGGGAACAGAATCGTAAATGGGTGAATATGAAGTTATGTCGGCATTGGACGCAACGCGGCGTACATACCATGTGGGTCAATGCAATTAGGTAATCCACAGCCTGTCGGAATTTACCAGAACGACACGTACGTTCCCGTAGTTTTCGGACATTCCTCACAAACGCGGGGGTAGATTTTAAAGTGGCGCTACATCTACATAATCTTTGCTAACATACTGTAGAGATTATGACATTCATAGTTTGTGGCATGCAACCTTTTCTAGTAATTGTAAGATAGAAATATAAAAGTAGAAGATAAACGCCAATACTATATTAGAAAAAGAGTGAGTTTAGCTGACAAGGGATATCATGAAAGTAAAAGAACGTACCTAAAACGATTCCGTCATAATTATTTATTTTATCTGAAAGATATTGTTTGATTGATGTACCTCTCCTATACTACCTACTTGTACACTCGACGCAGAGTATAATAATAGATAAGGGATACTTTAGCACTATATAATGAAGGGCTTTATTAGGTATAACGTTTTGGTATATGAATATTCAAATGGCCGCTGAAACTGAAATCTCAGAGGCGGTAAATCTATTCGTTTTGTGTTTTTTTGAGGAAATCATTTATTCTTAAGTATCAAAGCAACGAGCTGATCCTGGAACTGTAATCATACCTATTTTTCGCCGTACGGTGAGTGACTATATAGGCACCTACTACAACTGGTCAGTCACCATAGCTAGTAAACAGACACAAAAAATATATTTCTATTTGTATCACTCACTATGTATGCTGGGCGACATGTCACCGAGGATTTGACTGTCGGTGAGAGCGAGACGACTGCCGGCCAGGCTGTCCCCTTCGCTCTGCTGATCAGGCAGGGTCTGCTCACTCTGGCTCATCGACAGGCTAGAAGCACTCCGAGCGAGCGTTGGTGACGACTGCAGGCTCGACATACTTCTTTGTAGTTCTTCCTGAAATAACGTAATAAAGAATCAACTTTCCAAACTAAAATTGTACTGTTTCGTAAAAAATATATTCATGAATATCCTCTGCACATGTTTTCTTTATCGTTCTCGTTTCATGAGAATGAAATGGAGCGCAGCAAAACGAATGACTGGACGAGGCCCTCTTCTGACGAATCAGACAACCATTACGGAGCCCTATGTTTATTAAATTATGATACAACAACTTGCGATTTTCGCAGAGTATCTATTTTAGACAAGCCGCATAGGGCCCACATGGTGGATTATGGTGGAGCCCAATCCCTCCCATAGAGAGGTGGCCTGTTTCCTAGTAGTGGGAATATTATTTGCTGATTATGTATTTATCTCTTACAAATTGCAACATTTAATAGAGAAGACGAATTTTGGTTGTTTGTTAAAATATTTAAAATTGTATAGGTATTTACCGGCACGATTGCGATTTATTTCCGTTGGATCCCGCTTTTGAATCCCAGTTTAATATTTTTGGCGTTCGATCCCGCAAAACATTATTATGTATTTCCGTTGGATCCCGAATTTAAAAAATGCAAGATAATTACGTTTTATTGTCGTTGAATCCCAAAAAGTATTTCCGTTGGATCCCGAATGCTTAAAAAAATCTGAATGCGGGTACTTTCAACAACAAAATTGTTTATAATAAAATGAAGGGTTCACTAATGTTTCACCAAAACTCCATTGACAAATTTTTAGTTTACAACCAACGTTTTGTACACTATTTATTTCACAAACAACTGATTTTCTATATAATCTAGTCGTTTCTGGCACTCGCCGGCCTCTGCCGCGGCACCGCTCGCTTCGCTCGCTCGGCTCGTGCGTAGGGGTCACAGTTTTAACCTAACCTAACCCAACTTTTTTTTTAAATAATTAACCTAATCTAGTGTTTGATAAAGGTAAATCACTTTTCTTCTGAAATGTACACATGTTGTTATAACATGGGATTCAACGGAAATAGCAAACGGGATCCATCGTTAATACCTAAAAAATGGGATTCAAAAGTGGGATCCAACGAAAATAAACGACGATTGCTACTCATAATTTACTATACGCTTTACTGGACATCAACTCAATCATCAAACCAAATAATAATCAATTAATTATCTAGTTTGCTGCCTATCCATTTATAAGATCATTACACCTTAATTACCCCGCACAATAATAAGTTTTGATCGTGTCAAATTGTCTAAAATGTAAACAGTTTAAGAACTGATTATATTTTAGTCTTTTTTTTGTTAGGTGTGAAGCCTTATTATACATAGCTAGTGTAACCAAAACCCGCACTTAAGTCACGCTCTTCTGTGACTTAAGTATTCCATTTTTACACAGAATAGCGTGACTTAAGTGCGGGTTTAGGTCACACGAGCTATAAAATAGTGTACGATACGTTTGACTTACGGCACCAAGTCACACGTATCGTAGTGTGCTATTTCATTCTAAGTAAAGCTAATAAAAGCCTTTTTTTTTGAGGGTGGGAAATCATCAAATGACTCCGCTCTGGGTGGAGCGGAAGGGAGTGTCAGACTTTTACTGACTAAACCCACCCGTGTTCCTTCCTTAGCCCTTTATGTTCCGGGCTAGCGGTAATCCTTTCGGACAATCTCGCTAACCCGGCAGGCTTCGGCCCTAACGGGGCCCTTCTCTTGTGCTGACATCTCTTTAAGGCGCGTGTGGAACACATACGCGCCGTCCGGTACGGGCCTGGTCCTGATCGGATGGTGAGCTACCCATTACTCTCTGCCCGCAGGCCCGCGCCTACGGAGGCCGGAAGTCGTGACGCGGCTCCCGACGCCCGGAGCGTCCGCGGCGACGTGACGGGACGTGAGGCTCTCTCCCTCAATCATCCCGCCACCTCTTTCGCTAGCATGACTGCTTCGCAGAAGGAGGTGACTGCCTCCCACTCCCTCTCGCTCCGGACCATGGCTTCAACCAGGGCCGGACGCGAGAGGTCGCCGCCGCTACCGATCGCCTCTACGAGGACACGGCGGTGCTCCGCCTAAGCGGGGCAGACCTTCACCGTATGCTCCACCGTGTCCTCTGGCCGATCCTCGCAATGGTGACACCCGGGCGTCTCCTCCCGCCTGATGATGTGCAGGAACCCCCGGGTCAGCCTTACGGCTACCCCCTTTTGGGGCGCGTACAGTGGGCGGCTCACCGCCACAGTGAACGCTCCCACACCGGGGCCCCATATAGGGCCATGGACCGCACGACCCCCGCGTAAAGCCTCCGGCAGAAAGCGTTTGGCCCCCTCAGGTTGAACAAGAGCCGCTTGAAGGCGGGCCCGGCCCGTTCCAGTTAGGGGGCCAAACGTCGGAAGTGTTCGACGAAGTTCCACCGGCTGTCGAGGACGAGACCCAGGTATTTCATTGTTGTCTTGATGCCGATGTGGACCCCCCCTACGGTCAGTTGGGATCCCGATAGTTGCCCGTTCCGGGGCCTATGAAAAAATATGGCCTCGGACTTGTGCAATGCCACCCCGAGACCCAACCGCCGGATCCTTTCCACGACTATCGCAACCCCTCGTGTCATCGCGTCTTATCAAGCGGCTATAGAGCCGCTTGATTTTCCCCGCACGGCGATCATCGACTAAATCTCAAGTTCCAAAGAAGAGTTCGTTTCGACTTTTGTAGTGCGGCCACAGGTCGCATGCGGCAGGTGACTAAAATCGACCGTGAAAATGCTCCATCGCAGGCGATCGCCCGCGGCATGAAGGTCGCCATTTGAGATGCAAAATGAACTAGTCACCTGTGATTTTTATCGACCTGAGTAAATGGGCTGGCGATGTGGTAGGCGACCAGCCGCACGGCGAAAATTGACCTAGTGTAAATCCATTACGTTATAAATATACAATAACATCACCTAAATATTATACAAACAAAATAGGAGTAGCGCAAAGCAGATAAGTACCTACAGTATACCGAGGACATTGTCAAGAGAGCCTCACTTCTGTGGGTCACGACGTCAAAACGAGCACACAATATCATTACTCAAGAAAGGAAAAGTTTCCGTTATTTTTATTGTTTGAGACAATTCCCTAAACGTGTTCACTAGGAAAATTAATACCATGCTTTAATTTGCCCATTTAGTGAATTTCCCATCTGAATTAAATTATTTATTATGGGTAAATTCATTTTCAATTAGGCATGGATATTATAATTCATAATTATTCACACTCAATCGCATCATTTATTTCTGCAATCTCAAAATTATACTGTGAGCGATATTTAGGTGTACTTTGAACCACAAAAAAAACGTAAGGTACATCGAAATTGTTATATATTTGTGTACAGTAAAAAGTTAAAAAAGCAACTCAAAAATAGAAGGGTGCCTCGACACGTGTCGTAGGTATTTCCATAAAATATCTACTTATTAACATATTTTACAGTAATATGACAAGCTGAGAGATCCTTCTTTGAAGTCGAATACAATGGCAGACATACTCGTACTACTATAGTAAGTACGACGGAAAGAAACTTTTATTCGAAAGAAATCGCTAACATTTGATTTTCTAAGAACACGTGTTTTAACATACAAATATTCTTAAAGAAATAGGTGGCAAATATTATCTTCATAAGTTATTATTTTAAGAAAACTAGCATAAATGATAATGATGATTTTTTTAACAAATACTGAATCTGGAAACATGTTCCTGGAATCTATGTATTTACATTAGGGTAAAGAGCGGGCACACATACATACATTGAGCCTTCAGCAAGTTTCTTTCAAATTTTTTGCATGTGTGTGTAATATACAAAACACCTTCGGTAGGGACAGGTGTAGGTACAAAAGGCAGAACATACAGAAGTACTCATAAGCCTTAGTGGCTCTAATAGAAATAACAATACTCACTGGATGATTGTGCAGGGGCTCCCCATAGTCACCGTTAAATGCGCTGCTCTCGTTCAACGACTGCAGAGACACCGACATGGAACCCCGTCTCTGAATAGATTGACTTCTACTAATTGACTGACGTTTAAATATTTCTGTAGTATTTTTCAAAAAACTATCCATTTTTTTTCTGAAAAATGAAGATTTTCTCTCTAGCGGAGATTTCCCAATTGAATTCAGATCCAATTCCGATTGTGACAAGCCCCCGCGTCTAGATAACATAGTCTGGTCCAGAGACAGCTTTCTGTCGCGAACCTTCACTTGTAAACATTCGCTCGGGGGAGGTAAATCGATCTTGACGTCAGCAAAAACGGGAGTATTTTGTATTTTTTCTTCGCTAATTTGCACGAAATCTGATAATCCTTCTGGTACACTGATGGATTCGTGTATCTTAGTGTCAATTGAACTGTTGTTTTCATCACAATCTGCAATAAGTTCTGCTTCCGACTCATTAGTTTTATCTACATTATCTACAGTTTCATCTAATTTACTTTCGTTTGTGTCTTCACTACTATTGAAGATGACAACTACGTCGGGATTTGTTGCACTCGGTGGTTCCACTATATTTTGTTCCTCAATATTTTGGTTTTCGCTATTTTGATCTTCACTATTTTGATCGACCCCAAACATATCTTCATTATCGTTAAAATCTTTATTTTGCATCACTTTACTGCCCTTTGGGGCTTTTATTCGCATGCTGCTGTTCATTTTTACAGTTCTTAACATCTCTTTAATTTTAAGATTTTCTTTTATCGCCTTTACGTCAGTTATAAACAAGAGAGCTGGATCTTTGTCAACATGCTTCATCGGCTTTTCCTTTTTAGACTTTTGCCTAAATCTATCCATTTTGAAACACTGCACAGCACTCACAAGAATCATAGAAACACTTCACGGACAACAAAATCAGTGTCACAGCATTTTATTGAGACAAAAATTTATCAACACGTAACTAGCACACAACGTTACACCTGTACAAACCGTTTAATCATGGTGATGGCGGTAACGATAACAATATGTCGACGGAACCGAACGGCATCGAGTCGTAAACTAATAAATGCGGTGCCAGGGCCGCCACTCGTACACTTGCCGTACGCACAATGCGATAAATTAATATCTTGATTACATTATCCTGTTATTAATAGATGGTTTTCCTGGGCGTAATCCGTGATCGTGTTGGACGTTGTCACTAAGAAAAGAGCTACGTCATTAAAATTTAATAAAAGTAAACACGTTTCCTCCGGCCTCTAGTCTGATTAGTTACATGTATGTCTTCAATTCTAAAGATATCTCGTGGCTTGTGATAATCTGTGATAATGTATCGCTTAATCTATACGATTTTTTCTTTTATCTCTAGTCACTGTTGAACGTCGTACATCGAGTAGAGCGGTAAGTCTCCAGCACCAAGAGCATGACGATCGGGCAGTTACATAAATTATTACACTTATTTTCCACTATTGCACACCATCTTATCAGTATAGAACTAGCAAATATTTATTTTATGTGTAACGATAATAATGCGAGGTATTCGGTCCTTAAACAACTCGAAATACCTATTATTAATTTGCTAAAGTACGATAACAAATTGATAAGATCATTTCCTATGATTACCGTATCTTATCATAGTTTACGTTGCATGTTGGAGATGTTGCAAGAATTTGAATGTTTGTTGACGAATCGAGTGATTGTTATAATGATTACTAATTTTCAACACTATTATTATAAAACTCTATCATTGAAATACAGTTTAGGCGAAGTCAGATCGATCAACATATACAAATATGTTCAGGATGTAAGCACTAAATAAGTTAAGACGAGGACAGCCTTGCTCAGAAGCAAATAATTAACGCCTACTAGTTCTGAATATTGTAGATACGTAATTACATTAGACTGCAAAGAAAGCGGGTCGGTTATAAAAAATGCGATGACTTTTAATACCTATTTGAATCAACCTTTTAAAATAAAATAGAAATTAAAGTTTATTTCATTTCAAATATAGAAAGAAGTAAAACCTTTTTATTTCTTTTTGGTGATTGATAAATAAAAACAAAAGGCCTGACTGACTGACTTATCAACGCCCAGCCCAAACCCTTAGACCTAGAAAGCTGAAATTTTATACAGTGGTTCCCTTTATAATGTAGACAAGGAATAAGGAAGGATTTTTCGAAATTCAACCCCTAAAGGAGTCAAATAGGGGATGAAAGTTTCTATGAAAGTCCCTCAGTTTTAAAGTTAGGATCTTCAAATTTTGTGTTTAAGCTGAAGATTGAAAATTAATTTACACGTTTCTCAGCGTTTTTGATAATTCCACTCCCAAAGGGCTAAAAAGAGTGATGAAGTTGTGTATGAAGGTCCGTCAGTTTTAAAGTTAGGATCTTCAAATTTTGTGTTTAGGCTGACGATTGAAAAGTAATTTATACGTGTCTCAGCGTTTTTGATAATTTCACCCCCAAAGGGGGATGAACGACCTGACTGAGATATCAACGCACAGCCTAAACCGCTGGTCCTAGGGACATGAATTTTGGAGGGTGTGTTCTTTGTAAAGAGTAGGTATCAAATAAGAAGGGGTTTTTGGAAATTCAACCTTTAAGGGGGTGAAAAGGGGGGATTTTGTTTGTATGAAAAATCTTATTCCTTGATTTAATAACCTTGAAACTTTGCACAAATAATTATCTAAGTAAAAAACGAAGTTTGGCAGTTTTCGTTTTTCTAAACTACCCCCAAAAGAGGTATTGTGGGTGTCAAAATTTGTATAGAAGAATTTTAACGCGCTATACGAGTAACTCGAAACTCAGT
The DNA here is from genome assembly GCA_947508005.1 of Amphipoea lucens. NCBI lineage: Eukaryota > Metazoa > Arthropoda > Insecta > Lepidoptera > Noctuidae > Amphipoea > Amphipoea lucens. Next base: position 19,290,326 of record OX382355.1, read on the forward strand.
ATTTATACTAAGGACTAAAAATAAAGAATAACGTGTGTCAGGGTTTGTCGAATATCTACCCTTAACTGTGTGAAAAGGGGTAGTTAATTTTACAGGGGAGGATTTTACTGCGTGACTTGATTAGCTCGAAAATTGGCATAAATAATATTTGAGTCAAGTTATGAACACATCTTAAATGTTTTTTCATAATTCGACCCATGTAGGGGTGAAAAACGGGGATACAGTTTATTTGAAAAATCTGATTCCTTTGATCTATAAACTTAAAAATTGGCCCGGATACTAATTTATCTAAATAAATGATAAAGATCATACCTACATACATTTTCGAAATTTTTAGAGAAAAGTACGAATTTCACGCGGACGAAGTCGCGGGCAGAAGCTAGTAAAAAATAAAGGTGATTTTTAAAGGAGACTGTTTAAATTTGTATGGGAAGTGGTCTATGAACCAATAGTGATACTGTAGTGGTTTTTCTGTGGGGATACCTCAACTATATTCTTGTGCAAAAGGGCATCAAAATCCGACTCGGTAGTTTTGAGAAAATTAATACTATAAAATTCACATCGCTACATTTTTATTATAGAAATGTTTTAACGGGTATTTCTGACTTTATAATATTTAGAATGTGTTTTTCTGCTAGACAAAGTCACATGCTACCACGACAGTACTGAATTTCAGGCTTTTGTTTTTCGTTTTTAACCGACTCAAAAAAAAGAGGAGGTTCTCAGTTCGTCGGAAACTTTTTTATTTCTTTTTATTTATGTTCACCGATTACTCGAAGACGGTTGGACTGATTTAGAAAAGGCGGCGGGCACTGGGCCCGCATGGTGGATTACGGCCCACTCCCTCTCGAAGAGAGGAAGCCCGTGGCTCAGCAGTGGGAATATTATAAGCTGATAATTTAGTGTTTTTTATGGAAGTCAGTTGTTTCTTTTTTGTAAAAAAATATTTAATTTATTAATTTTTAGTGGGTCGGTTTGTAATTTATCTAAGTCACATGTGAACGGCTTATCACCTTTTTACAAAATATTGCTATTCCCGATGCAGGGATGTTATTTGTTGAGAAGTTCTCCTGGTACTACAGCATCAGCCCTACTTTACCATATGCATTTAATACTGTTGAGATGGCATGTGACTTTATCTAGCAGAGAAACACATTAAAAGTCAAAAATACCCGTTAAAACGTTTTTAAAATAAAAGTGTAGCATATAAATATGTATTCTAAAATATTATATTTCTCAAAACTGCCGGGTCAGATTTTGATGCCACTTTTTATAAGGGTAGTTGAGGTATCCCCACAGAAATACCACAACAGTATCGCTATTGGTTCATAGACCACTTTTTATCAGTCTCTTTTCAACAACTCTGAAACGATTTGTTTTTTTTTTCTATTTATAAATACAGCGTTCTTGCGCAGAAATTCATTATTCTGATCAAATTCAATAAAACATGCCACTAATCCCTGAAGAGTGCATCAGAATTCTGACAATGCATGAAGACGGCCGCAGTCAACTTTATACAGCGAGAACTGTTGGTGTGTCTTTATGAACCGTTCAAAGAGTGCTCCAGCGATTTGAAGAGACTGGATCCAATATTCGCAGACCAGGAACAGGCCGAACAAGGTGCACAACAGCGCGTGAAGATCGATATGTAATATGGTGTCAACAATGTTGAGAAATCGATCCGAGCACGTGTAAAGTGAGGCGGCGTCTTGATGAAGCAAATTTGAAGCCTTGACCTGCAAATGGTCCAAAACTCTAAACGCAGCATCGAAATTCAAGGCTCTAGAACATACATGAATTGGACTCTGGATGATCGGTCAAGATTAATGTTTTCGGACGGACCGGTCAAGAGTCAAGAGTAATTTTTCGTCTTCTGTAGGTACCTACAGAAGTCCAGGAGAGCGTTATAACCAAGCTTCCATTGACGAGAAAGTGCCATACGACGGAGGCTCCATACACTTGTGGGCTGGAATTTCTTCCGAAAGCCGCACCGAGCTAGTGGTAATAGAAAAATGGCACTTTAACTGCAGAAAGATACGTGAATCGTCGACGTCTCTTAAAGTATGTTCGCCCATTTTTTTATAAACATGGGCGAGAACGCCATCTTTATGCAAGATAACGCTCGTCTCCATACAGCTCGAATAGTGTTTGTCTACCTTGAAGATGACGCTATCGCACGCATGGAGTGGCCAGTACGCAGCCCAGACTTGAACTCCATCGAGATGCCTAGGATCAACTGGGACGACGTGTACCTAGGTATATTGGCATATCCTAATCAAAATGAGCATGTAAAAAAGCTACACAATGATGCATTTAGCAGTTCATTTGACTTGGATTTTGAACAAATTTGCCGTTTTCAATTTAAAGCAGCAGTTTTTTATTGTATTTATTTGATAACAAAAAAACTTTTATCCTAGCACAAAGCTCATTTTTTACACGTCAAACTGTTAATTGCTAATCATTTCCTGTCAGGCGTTTTTACACACAATTAGTTCATTATCGAATTTCGATTTAAATAACAATTAGCGTGACCTAGTTGGGCTTGAATAGACGTGTAAGATGTGCGATAAAGACACGCTTACCGCTTGTGTAAAAAAATCGCTTCATAAACCCTCTTTGAGCAGAATTAAGTCAAACTATGTAATAAAAAAATCAAACTATCCTACTGGGTGATATTAATACACATCCATCGCTATATAGCTTAGCACAGGTGTTTATAACTTATGCGAGAATTCTATATGCTAGTAAGGCCACGGTTTACTCCGTGAGTAAGGCCATCAGAAATATTATAGCATACTCTAATTAGTGATTGCGCCTCTTTTTGTGAACCTCTAATAATTCATATTTTGGGGACCTATAAATACTAAATTGGCAAGTAACTGCAACAAAATTGGATGTAGCGCTCGCCAGCTGCTGCCGCGACCTCGTGAGGTCGGGGTGTCCTAGCTTAGTTACTGCGACCAAATGTGAAAAAAGACCAGAAAACAAGAAGAGGTTTGTTTAATAAAGTTCTATGTTATCGTAAGTTTTATTTAGTATTTTTTAGTTAATTAAAAGCTTGTTTTTATAAAGGTCTTTATTTCAATTTTATTTTGTACTTTTGGCATCAGAATTTGTTTAAATATCCGTTCTATCACTTTCACTTGACTCACACTCTCACACTTGTAAAGACAAATCCAACAAACACGAGTTGCACTATCCAAGTCATGCCATACTTTAGAATGGGCTATCATAATTTAAATTAGTATAGGTACAAAATTTCGTGCCCGTGCTGTTGGCCGCTGAGATCTCTCGTATGGATCCAATCCTGGGTCAGCAGACAGGTCATGGTGTACCTAAGAACGCGTAGTTATAATTTAGTGTCTGTGCTGTTAACCGTTTAGGACGTCTCTCGTCTGGAGCCATCCCTGGATGCAGCAGTTAGGTCATGGTGGGCTTTAGAACGGGCGATTAAATTGAACGTATAAATACATTTTCTTCTCTGTACTGTTGACCGTTGAGGAATTCCCTCGACTGGAACCAATCCTGGTTGCAGCAGCCAGGTCATGGACTTTAGAACGGACTATTTTAATGCGTAGGTATATAAAATATCTTGTCTGTATTGCTGAGCTCCCTCGACTGGAGCCTATCCTGTTTGCAGTAGCCAGGTTATGGTGGACTTCAGAACGGACTATTATAATTATCACTAGACATCTGTATCTGCTGTATTTAGCATGGGTAAAATATTAATCACGCCGACTTACATTTGCAGTTGGATGTATGGGAGAACATGTTTGTCAACTACATGTCCATCCCAACTACGGAATGCTACTTTGTGCGTGGCCCAACACGCACTTGGGAGGTTTTCTTTTTGTGCAGGCATGCATTTTATAAAAACTTTGTAACAATATTCTGCTCGTTATGAATTTAATTATCAGTTTCTCTTTTCGCAATGTTTCGTGTGAACGGAAACGAAATCAATGTGCATTTCATCTGTTTACAATTTAAAATACTTCAATAAGTATTTCATATTTTAAACAGTTATTCAAATTCAAATATTTATTTCGGATAAATCCATATAGTGTTAGTATAACTTAGCCTAATGTTAGTAAAAGCAAATTGATTTCGTTTTTAAATTATTGGAAAGCACATTTTAAAAAGTATCCCCCTTATTCATAAAACTTATCAAACCTATTTTAGTTAAAATAGAGATAAAATAGGATTATGAATAAGGGGGTTAGTTTCTATATTTATGCTGTTATTTATATGGTGTACATAAAGAGTATTCTATTCTAGTCTATTTGATTCCAAATTGTAAAATAATTATAAGTTTTGCAATATTTAAAAAAAAAAACAATGTTTATTTATTTATTTATTAAGCAAGGCACACCAACGATATATTTACTAGGGTAGTAACAACAGGTAATCACTAGTCTTCAATTCTGTATAAATACATCACATGTAGGCATGCACAACATTCACATTAAAAGGTTAACAATTCATTAAATTATTAGAATATTATCAAAACATATTTATACATCATATTTAAGATTAGATTACAAAATAAAGTCAAAAAAATAATACATTTAGTCACGTTGCACTAAAACAATACAACCATTCAAAATCATAATCTATATGTCGCAACCGGTCATTCGTTTGACTGTTCGGAACGCCAGCGCCATCTGGCGGCGCTTGACAGAGTCTAGCCTGAGTTCGTGGGGGGTCGACAACAGCGCGAGAGAACGATTGGAGCCCTCTTGGACATCGGACATCAAACGAACAACATGCGCTCAGAAACTGTCCCGCGTTCCGTATCTGGTTGTATCGTGTACCTATAGTGTGTGATTTGCTAGTGTGATTAAATTGTTCGTGAAATTATAATCTGATTTGAACTGCAAACCGTTTTTCTATTGCGCAATAACCAACACATACCCGTAGTTCGCCCACAGTAGTTGAAATATGGCTGATAATAACGAGACACACATGCCTTCTCCGTTATCAGGCGTGGGATTCGTGTTGGTTTATGCGCAAAATCAGAACGCTTAAAGTGAAAGTACTCGCACGTTGACATTTGAAAAACAAAGTGTAAACATGCGAACGCTTATTAAATAATCGTGTGGATCTGTTCGTGTTGAACCCAGATAAACCAGATACGGATGCGCGATCGTAGTGCATGTTGTTTTGGGCATAGGCTGTATGCAGAATACGTGACGCGCGTGTATCACCTACCGACATGTTTGAAAAAAAAACAAGCGGGTCCCTAACCAGCGTTCGAGTTCGTCGTATCCCGTTCCCGTAATTAGAACACGCGGTAGGACGCGTGTGCAAACGTAACAGTACACAGCACGACAGCTGATTTGCGTTTTGCTGAAAATTCACTGCAAGGTGGACAAAGGAGCAGCATCAACGTGGCCATCGTAAATAGCATACCGAAGACATGGCGTGGAGCTACCAGTGACGTGGAGAGACTGAACCGAGCCAAGCAGCGCAGCCGTCAGCGAAGCCGTTCGTGTGCTGCAAGTGGGAAACCAGGACATGTCGCGGCTCGGCGCACGAGCAGTGGCAGCCAAGCAGTGCAAGCGTATGGTGGCGCACGTGCTGCAACTGCTGCAAGCAGCAACGGCGAGTGGATGTTTGTATCGTACAACTACCCCCAGACACGTTAGAAAATACAGGTGAGCTGTATTGTTTTGTTTACGATTGTGGTGCTGAATGCTTGTTAGTAAAGGAGAGGTTAAGTGGCAAACGAGTTAATAACGTTGTTGCGTTGACTAGTATTGGTCAAACACGTGTATTCAGCACAGAATAATTCTTATGTAGTGTAACGATTAGCGAGCAAAAATTGGGATTTTATTGCATTTCTACCCGACATTTACTTGCAAAGTAATATTATGATAGTATGTGATCTACTCGTAAGTAGATACAGTTCCTGACCAATAATTACCAAAGCTTAGAGGAATCTTTTCTTATCGATGATTGTTATTGTTTTTATTTCAATAACAATGTGGTCAGAATTGGCCGAGTGGAACTGGCACTGCTGTTGATTTTTTCGGTTACAGGTTAACACACAAGAACGACTGCAAGCAAGATGGCAGTGTCGGATGGCGCTGCACTCTTTGGATCTCCTGTACGAGGAGTCGCTGATCAAGGACGGTGCTGTTCGAGCAGGGAGTTTCGCGACTTCTGCCAGGGAAGCGGTGGCAGCAAGTGGATGTCTGTGCTATTGGACCAGTTGCAGATCTATTGTCTATCGAATCTGGTGAGCAGTTATCATTTTGTTTCGACTCTGGTACTGAGTGCTTTCCTGGTAAACAATAGCAAAAATGGTTACAATGTTAGGTATAGCCCAAACTAGTATGCAATGCATTTTTTTTTTAATACGCTCACGATAAGTTAAGAATGATGCCAGTAGGTTATGTACCAGTCGAAGTAGATGGTGATCACAGTGGTGATGAGCAAGCCTAGGTAGTGGTAACCACGCGAGTAGGGGTTCTCTATCGGCCGTAGTAAGGTTGTGTGTAGTCACAGGGGTGATGCACATGGATCCATGCGATGGATGTGTGATAGCAATGCGATTGCTGGTCGGCTAAGAGAGCCGTGGCGTTAGAGTGGCTTACTCGTGGGTGGGTTCCCAGGTGTCTAAGGCTCTAAGTGATAAAGTTTATTGTTAAGGTGGATAACGATGGTACATGGCTCTGGTTGATGATTTTAGCTTTGACTAGGTGATTGAAGTTTGATTACATGGCTCTCGTAGAGTCAAGTACGCTTTTGAGGCTAAGGCACATGCCACGGCACAGGCCAAGGGATCATAGTATTACTAACGAATTTGAGGAAAATCGAGTAATAGTCTTGTTGATGAAACAGAGCAGAGATTAAGTTGTTTGTGTTGTGTGGGGTTTCGTGAGAAACCATGAAGGTCAGGAGTGACCGAGCTATGTGATACTTTGCGGGTATGTTTGTTTACAGATTAACACACGAGGACGTGTGCATCGCAGGATGGCCGTGTCGCAACCGGTCATTCGTTTGACTGTTCGGAACGCCAGCGCCATCTGGCGGCGCTTGACAGAGTCTAGCCTGAGTTCGTGGGGGGTCGACAACAGCGCGAGAGAACGATTGGAGCCCTCTTGGACATCGGACATCAAACGAACAACATGCGCTCAGAAACTGTCCCGCGTTCCGTATCTGGTTGTATCGTGTACCTATAGTGTGTGATTTGCTAGTGTGATTAAATTGTTCGTGAAATTATAATCTGATTTGAACTGCAAACCGTTTTTCTATTGCGCAATAACCAACACATACCCGTAGTTCGCCCACAGTAGTTGAAATATGGCTGATAATAACGAGACACACATGCCTTCTCCGTTATATATATATTTATCCAAACTAATATTATAAATGCGAAAGTAACTCTGTCTGTCTGTCTGTCTTTTCTTCACGCCTAAACTACTGAACCGATTTCAATGAAATTTGGTATAGAGATAGTTTGAGTCCCGGGAAAGGACATAGGATAGTTTTTATCCCGATATTCCCACGGGATCGACATTTACGCGGGTGAAACCGCGGGGCGCAGCTAGTAAACAATAAAAACAAAAGGCCTGACTGACTGATTGACTGACTCATCAACGCCCAGCCCAAACCCTTAGACCTAGAAAGCTGAAATTTTACACAGTGGTTCCCTTTATAATGTAGACAAGGAATAAGGAAGGATTTTTCGAAATTCAACCCCTAAAGGATTCAAATAGGGGATGAAAGTTTGTATAAAAGTCCCTCAGTTTTAAAGTTAGGATCTTCAAATTTTGTGTTTAAGCTGACGATTGAAAATTAATTTACACGTGTCTCAGCGTTTTTGATAATTTCATCCCCAAAAGGGGATGAACGACCTGACTGAGATATCAACGCACAGCCTAAACCGCTGGTCCTAGGGACATGAATTTTGGAGGGTGTGTTCTTTGTAAAGAGTAGGTATCAAATAAGAAGGGGTTTTTGGAAATTCAACCTTTAAGGGGGTGAAAAGGGGGGATTTTGTTTGCATGAAAAATCTTATTCCTTGAGTTAATAACCTTGAAACTTTGCACAAATACTTATCTAAGTAAAAAACGAAGTTTGGCAGTTTTCGTTTTTCTAAACTACCCCCTAAAGAGGTATTGGGGGTGTCAAAATTTGTATGGAAGAATTTTAACGCGCTATCCGAGTAACTCAAAACTCAGTATTTATACTAAGGCCTAAAAATAAAGAATAACGTGTGTCAGGGTTTGTCGAATATCTACCCTTAACTGTGTGAAAAGGGGTAGTTAATTTTACAGGGGAGAATTTTACTGCGTGACTTGATTAGCTCGAAAATTGGCATAAATAATATTTGAGTCAAGTTATGAACACATCTTAAATGTTTTTTCATAATTCGACCCATGTAGGGGTGAAAAACGGGGATACAGTTTATTTGAAAAATCTGATTCCTTTGATCTATAAACTTAAAAATTGGCCCGAATACTTATTTATCTAAATAAATGATAAAGATCATACCTACATACATTTTCGAATTTTTTAGAGAAAAGTACGAATTCCACGCGGACGAAGTCGCGGGCAGAAGCTAGTAAAATATATGCACATAAGGTAAGAAAACTGGTAAATAATGATAAGACGAAAAAATTAAATGACGTGATCAAAATTAAAGGAGAAAAATAATAAAAAAATATATCGTATAAGTTTATTAAACTAAATAATTCAAATGAAATAAAATTAAATGATTATTAAATTTGATGACATTATTAAAAAATAAATTAAAATTACATTATTAATATTCAATTTGTATAAGTAAATGTTAAATGGAATTCGCAGGATGCGAGCAGTAACTAAGAAATGAAGTGGATAACTAAATATCTACATTTTATGGCATTTAGCGGAATCTTGCTACATTCACCATGTCGACGGTCCGCCTTTGGGGGGGCGGGGCTACCCACCCTTAGTCGCCACTCCAGAGCTTTTCGGCCCCTTCAGCCATCCGTCTAGGGCTCTTGGCGATGCCAATGGGTTGGCGTGGCAATGCTTGGAGTTGGCCTATGTCCAGTAGTGTCTAGCAGTGTCTTGGCCTGAACGATGATATATCTGTTTGTTTTATTGTATTGTGTTTTTTATTTATTTTATTTATTGTTTATTTATATTGTGTTTTTTAATAAAATATATTAAAAAACACAATTTTCCAGAAACAAATATAGCATACAAATACAGCTTTATACAAATATAGCATACAAATATAACTAATAATTTTAGACATTTGCAATGCAAACATTATCTGTTTGACAAGTGGAATTGGGTGACAGTGGCCTTCACCGCTTGGCCGTAACTACCACGTCGAACTCGCTGACTTGGGCATCCACAAGCTGCTTACTGCGAAGTTTTATTATGGTACGACTTGGTACAGTCGGATCCTCCATCTCGAACTCGATCAGCCCTGAAATGATACATTCGTCATGAGAATGTTGTAATTTTAATACTCCATAGTCGTATTAACTCGGCTACGTCTGCAAGACGCTATCTAGTTCTAAACAAACAGTGGAAGATTAGGACCTAGAATTATTTCAGACCGATATTATCAACTAGTCGTCACTAGAGGGGATGTGGGAGCCCGGCGGGATCTCATGGCGACATGGAGAGTGCGACTGTCGCAACCCAGTGCTGGGCACGCCACAATTGCGGCGATAAGTCCCCTCTTTGAGGAGTGGCTGGAGAGGCGCCACGGCGTCCTCACCTTCCGCCTAACGCAGGTCCTCGGGAGGTTCTTGTTCCGGATAAGGCGGGAGGAAATGTCCGGGTGTCACCATCGTGTGGATTGCCCGGAGGACACGGTGGAGCATATGGTGGAGGTCTGCCCAGCTTGGGCAGAGCACCGCCGCGTCCTCACGGCGGCGATCTCTCGCGTATGGCCCTGGTCCAGGCCATGGTACGGAGCGAGAGTGCATGGGAAGCCGTTGCCTCCTTCTGCGATGCAGTAATGCTCGCCAAGGAGGAGGCGGAGCGCGCGAGGGAGAGGCAAACTTCGCCTAGGGAGTCGCCGCAGGAGACGCCCTGGGCCTCAGGAATCGATAGCCGATTCCCGGCCACCCTAGGCGCGGGCTTGCGGGCGGCGAGCAATGGGCAGCTCGCCGTCCGGTAAGGACCAGGCCCGGGTCGACGACGCGTTGTGTTCCACGCGCGCCTCAAAGAGATGTCAGCACTAACTGACGGGACCCGCTAGGGCCGATGCCTGCCGGGATCGCGGGTGTGTTCGAAAGAGTTACCGTGGCCCCTGGCACAGGCAACTGAAGGAACACGGGTGGGTTTTAGTCAGTAAAAGTCTGACACGCCCTCTCGCTCCGCTCAGAGCGGGAGAAGTTATTTGATAATTTCCTACCCAAAACAAAAAAAAGGGGATGTGGGAGGGCCGTTGCCTAGTAAAGGACAATATTTTGATTGACAATGAAGATAATTCACATTCAAATCAAACAAATTCTCGCAAACCGCGTCGAACATTATCATCAAAGCGTCGTCGTTGTTTTCACAAGCTAAGCGAAAATCACGAACATTGTCGATTACTTTGATGTTTAATTGCAAGTTGGCCATGGATCTCTGTAAAATATTAATAGAGTTATTAAATTCAAAAATTAGCTCTTGTTTTTGTAAGATATAAAATATTACATTGTTAAAATACAGCACTTTTACAAGTAGAACCCCTGAGAAATATTCAATTTGTCAACCATTTAAGAGTCATATTTGAGATGGATTGTAATAAAGCGGTGTGAAAATGCCCCGGAGATAAATTGAGAACATCCGCGATTAGTGGCCGAGGAAGACTATGGCGGTTCGGTCCCTGGTCTTATATTGGCCCATGACAGGCTCGTGATGCAGCATATTCGTTAAATTAACAAGATTAATGTACCATGACGAGCGAAAAAATATAAATTATGTGCAACAACTTGGCCCACGCATAACTCAGAGTAAGCTCGAGGTATGGGACTACCGAAATATTATACTTAATCATAAAAAATAATAAGTAATAATAATATTTCAATAATTTCAAATTCGACCTTTGCCAGCATTATCAACTGTTTTATCATCGGCATCTCTAAATATTTTTTCTTATATTTGTACTTCATTAGATAGCTGATTAAATGAAGATGTCTGCGTCGTAATTTGTATGCTTAGTGTCATAGCAAAGTTTTGAGGTAACAGGTGTTAAAGTTCATTTATGTGATGATTTTTGGAAATGGTTAATAAACTTCTTCCTTTAACTTTTAACTATTTGATGTTTTAGAAGATTTGGTTACATAGAAAGATTTGTTAAAGTATCAGGTATCCAATGGAATAGCAATAAAGGCCATTCAATTCGAGAGTTAAGAGATAAGTGATATTTTCAAAAATATACATATAAAAATGTATTTTTCTCGAATCCCATGAATTTTCGCTCATACTTTATGGGGTGCTTAATTGTTGCAAATGGGTCACACTATCACGTCCTGGAAGGAGTACGTCGAATTACAAGTAACCCTGTATACCTGAGCCTGCAAAACTCACAAGCTCGTAGTCTTTAGAAAGGGAATATACACGTAAATAAACGCAATAGCACTTTTTATTTATAGGAGCTGGCGAGATATGTGCATCACCGAAGATACAACAAAAAGAGGGTATGACAGCCGTGATAAAATAATGCCTTTGCTTGTGGTAAAAGGGCACGCGTCAAGATCAGTTATCAAACTTTATTCATGGATTGAGTCGTGGTAACTCGCAGTGTATGGACGTGCACGTTAGCAATATTTAATAATTACCAAGTGGCTTCCTCCTTTAGTGTATTACCAACGTAATGCAACTGTAATTTTGTTTAGTGTGTAGTTTCAGTGTATAATGGACACGAATTAGTGCCCCTTTAATCCAAGGGGTCCAGTGCACCCCTCCGCCTTGCCATCGAAGACGACGACGCAGAACCCAGCCCATGAGTCGGTCACGGCTGATGTTGTATCAACGCCTGAGATTCAAAAACGGATGTCAGCCATCGAACAGCACTTAAATTATGTTTGCTCTAGTGCTGCGGATGGCAAACTCAACTCGGAGCAGAAATTGAAAATTTCTACCCTGTGCCGTAAAATAGGATCTGGAACCAAATGGCAGTTTTATAGCAGTCACTGAAGCAGAAATCCATTCACGCGTATAACGCGGTTGATGCCCTTCAGGAAAACCGCGACCTGACGGAACATATTTCCGAGCTCTAGCAGACGATTAAGGACTCTGATTCTGCGGGAAATGTTTCGTTTGCCGATATGGTGAAGAAGGGAAATGATTTCATTCGACCGAACAATTTAAGCTCTGTACTTAGCTATTTATCCCCACGATAAATTAAAGTCCAGTGACGAAACAAAAGACCTCGTGCAAAAATTCAATCGCCCTGAACAAATAAAGCTGCATGTACGTGGTGTCCGAAAGACCAAAAATGGAGGCGTTATTATTAGTACAGCGACGAAATATGATGCTGACAAACTGAAGCATGCAGTCCAGCTCACTACATCCGGACTTACCGCCGACGAACCAAACAAGCGCAAACCTCGGATCGTGGTTGTAGGTGTGCCGACTACTTTGGCTGAATCTGAAGTCTTCAGGTGCATTTATGAACAGAACGTAGCCGACAAGTTTCCCAGCAATGCCTATGGAGTCCTATTTGACCGTGGTTAAATTAAACCACTAATCTGGGAAGAAAGATGTGTCGACCTGTAACTACGTCATAGAAGTTATAGCCAATAATTACCTAAAGCCCTAATATCCCAATCAAGGCTTTTTATAAATTGTATGTCATGCCTGTCAAGGGCTTCACCTTAGTCACCAGATGCTACAAATGCCAAAAATATGGTCATGCAGTAAAAACATGCAGAGAGCTAAAATCTACGTGTGGTCACTGTGGTGAAGAAGGACACTCGATGTCAGAGTGCGCGAAGAAAGCTGACACACAGAAATATGCAACTAACTCACGCTTTAAAAAGCCCAATAACTACAAAACGGGAGATGCTGAGTGCCCTGCTAGGAATAGCGGAATACATGTACATCAACTCTATCGACTACGAGGGCGCCTAGAGCGTCATACTTAAGGCCAGACTTCCATGTTTAATGACTGCTGCTGACCCAACAAAACACTGCACTGGCCTAGAAACCCTCGATTGTTATAGTCGCCTGCAGCAAAAATGGAATAATCACATTACCTCGAACGTGATTTAATTTTGTGCAACCCCAATTTCTGCTGACGCAAAATCAATGTTATCTTTAAATTGATATAAATTTTATCTCTATATTTGTTATTTTGATCTCTATGATAATATTGATTTTACGTCAGCTAAACACATAATATATGTTTAGCTAAGTTAAACACATACCTATATGTGGTTAGTTAAGTTTTAAAGTGCGAGAAACTATTTTACGCTGATTAAATAATTACGTAGATATAATAAGACTTTTTGTATTTTAATCTCTAAGGTAAATAGTATTTAAGTAAACTAGGTATAAAATAATGAATTAATACATTTTTTTCATTATTTCAAGACTTCTATTGTTTAATATTGTTGAATTTTATTGTCCTATCACACTAATACGTAAGGTCAATAGGGAGGCGTTATTAACAGCGTACTACGGTCTGGCTGAATCCGTTCTCAGATATGGTGTTATCTTTTGGGGTAACTCGACTAATAGAGAAGTTCCATTTAAAGCACAGAAGAGATGCCTTAGAGCAATGTTTAATTTGAAAACCACGGACAGCTGCAAACCCTATTTTATAATGCAAAAAATTTTAACATTGCCATCCATATATATTCTTGAAACTGTTATGTTTGTCAGGAGCAATCCTAAATTATTTCCGCGCACAGCAGATCAATTTCCCAGGGACAGGCGTGACCAAACCCAACTATGTGTACCTCCCTGTAGGACTGCACTTATGCGTAAAAGTGTTTTTCATATGGCTCCAATTGTTTACAATAAGTTGCCTAAAAGTTGGAAGGAGCTTAATAATGTACAGACGCCAGCACATCAACCTACTACAATCTGTCAAATTTCTTTAATAGATTTTCAACTTTATCACTAAAGCATAAGGTTCAAAGTTGATTGGGAAAATGTGACAGTTTCGGGTAGGTTGATGTTGCTGGCGTCTGTTCACTTGAAAAGAAAACTGAAGACATATTTAGTAAACAAAGCATACTATAGCATTAACGAGTTCCTAGAGGAAAGATTTGTATTGACATAGTAGCTTATTTGACTTGATTATTAATTTCTTTTTTTTTAATTTACAATGGAATAGTTTAATTATTTGTTGGATCTTTTAGTATTTTTATCTTTTATTATTATTACTTTCTAATTACTGAATTGATTGTTATTCTATTATTTTAATTAATAATTTTTCTTGACATTTGCACGTCACATTATGTGGCAAACATGCCTGTACCTAATAATGTTGTTACCATCTTGCATGCATGTAATTTCTTGTATGTATCACACATGTTTAAGCAAATAAATATTATCTATCTATCTAATATTATAAAGGCGAAAGTTTGTGAGTGTGTGTGCCGGTGTGTGTGTGTTTATATTATGTTTGTTACTTCATCACGCTCAAACGGCTGGACCAATTTTGATTAAAAAAAATGTGGTGGTAGCTGACACCCTGAATATAGGCTACTTTTTATCCCAATATTCCCTATGTATTGACATTTACGCGGGTGAAACCGCGGGGCGCAGCTAGTTAAACATAATCATACATTTATTGATTTAAGATTTTTTATCTAAACGTTCTAGTATCACCGATTTCAAGGAATGCACGCAATTAACAACCACCCTGTTTATAGATTGTTTAGTAGCTCGAAAAAAAAAAACAATGTTGAAAAAAAATCTATAAGTACAGCAAACATTTTTTCTTTTCATAATATATATTGTATCCTATTGAAAATCCACGTGGAAATAATGCCAGGCCCAGAGCACGGAGATGTATCGGCGGTTGCTGTTAGACGCGGCATTATCTACAATTTCCAGTTTCCATATAAACCATGCGTGTCATCGCTTACTCGCACTACGACACTAATGACGTATATAAATTGACGGCTTTGAAGGCAGTCCGTGACAGAAGTTTGTGCTCAACTCACTTTCAGCGTCACGAATGTTATTAGTAGCTACTGCCGCTCTACTAGACGCAGGCGCGGCGATTCCCTGCTCTGCACTGAAAGTCTTTAGCCGTGCCTATGTGCCTTTTTAAGTAGTGGTATGGCTTTAATTTTATATTAAGTATATGTGTGCTCATTGCGCGCTTTTATAACTTCTAACATGAAGATATTGTCGTGGACGTTCACGTCCACGTCACGGTATCACGATAACACAGGGAAGTAAAATGTATGGAAATTATGAAGACGCTATTATATTTCCGTCCATGACAACATTAGGTGTATCGTGCACGCATTTACATACATTTTATGAATATGGACGTAGACTTACACGATAATAATTATCGTCCCGTTAGTAATGCTAAAAGCGCACAATAGATATACTTAATACGAATCAATTTGTCTAATGGCATGAAATGCGAACTGGAAACACTGTTTACAGAGACAAAAACTCTTCCAGCGGGACTGCGGACTGAAATGTTTGTGTTGCGGTGTTTGCACGGGAGCTTCACGAGCTTGAAGAATATTATGAAAGCGTTTGATAATATAGACAAACAAATAGTGAAGCTCATGCAGATATTTAATTAATTACAGCATGTAATATTTGAAATTAGGTGTTTTTTTTTTTTGGTAATGGCGTCTCGTAGTTCAACCTATGAGGTTGTCGTCTGCTTAACCGGGCTTGCCTGTGGATGCCTTAAAAAATTAAGGCCTCCAGCCAGGGCTTAAAACATACCATACTAAGCGACTACACGCTAAGGGCACCCCCTGTGGGGTACGGACCTCGGCTTAGGGCTTCGCTGCGGGAGGGCAGCAAGGGACAGGCTGGATCGGAATTATGAAATTAGGAGCTTATTCATGACATATTTATATGGTGTACATAATAAAGAGTATCTATTCTATTCTATTTTATTCATACAATTATTATGCGTCATTTTGGGCCCACTTTTTCAACATTGTTCAACAGTGATGAATTATATGTCAAATGAAAGCGCTTAAAGTGTACTGTAGAGACCTCTTTGAGAGATTTTGACCTCCTTGCGGGTCAGGCCGCTGGTTATATTTGAAGTAAGTTCCTTTCGAACATTCAAACATATGTCATATAAGAGTCGTAGGTTTGACGTCCAATAAATAAGTCGATAAATATATGTATATGATAAAATTACTAATAAATAATATATGAT
This sequence comes from Amphipoea lucens, assembly GCA_947508005.1. Classification (NCBI taxonomy): domain Eukaryota; kingdom Metazoa; phylum Arthropoda; class Insecta; order Lepidoptera; family Noctuidae; genus Amphipoea; species Amphipoea lucens. Next base: position 19,306,641 of record OX382355.1, read on the forward strand.
ATAAAACTCTAACTGTAGTTTGATTCCGTAATACAGTTTCCTTCGTGGCGCAGGCGTCACATTAGAGTCTGCAAGACTCTCACAGTACTTTATTTCATTCTATGGCAGTTAAGTTCAAATCGAGGGCGAAAATGGATGTTTTGCGTTTTTTAAAATCTGTTTTGTTTTGATATTAAATTATAATTACCTAGCTGTCAGTCAGTAGCTAGGATTATAAATAGCTCTTGTTTGACTAATAATACACTAAAAAGATCAACACATAGGCCGTATACTGCCGGTTTTTTTAGTTTTATTGTAAAGGACAATGGCGCCGATTCCCTTGTTCACAAACTAAACTAAATTTAAGTTCAGTGCATATTTTTATTTCTATTTCATTAAGAAAAGGACAGAAGATAAATACTAGTTTAGTCCTGCTGAAATAAGATACTCACATAGACAAGTTTAGACGCGATTAAAAACTTGCCTACTAAAAATACGTCAATTTACGTCAGGCGTTGACTAATTTGACAGGACTAAACTAATATATATCTTCTGTCCTTTTCTTAATGAAATAGAAAGAAAAAGATGCACTGAACTTAAAAGTTTAGTTTGTGAACAAGGGAATCGGCGCGCCATTGTTGCTTTTTTTTTTAATTATGGGTCGATTGAAAAATCAGCCCTTAATTGAATTGTGACTGTTTGCAATGGCAAAAAATTGCTGTATTATGTGTTTGCGCTCGCGTGGTTTGTGAACAAGACGCCATGTTTTAGGAGATGATCTACCTGCGATTCGTCTACAGTTTGCTGAATATGTTCAGCAGAAAGCGTTGATCGAGGTACGTACCTACCTATTAGTGTAACATATTCTAACATTTCTATGTCTTGTACCCAATATAGACCTTACTTAGTTAATAAATAAAAAATGTTTGTGTATGAATAATTGTTATAAGTACCTACATATTATTCAAACCTACAACCAACTTTGAAATAATTATTGGTTTATAAAAGAAGAGATATACAAGTGTTATCAATAGACTAGCTGGTCTGGTAGACGTTCTACTATTTTCTTGACTACATCATAACCTATCGGATCCTATAATGACATCGATTATGACAAGCTTATGTGCTAATGAAGATAATTCTTTTCATTGGATGTTTCATCAAAACGATGTATTCATTTTAGATAGGGGTTTCAGAGATAGTGTAGTAGATCTCCAGTCGTTAGGATATGAACCACATATTACTCCAACAAAGGATAGAAAAAAAGTCAATTGACGACCGAACAAGCTAATAAAGCAAGATTAGTGACAACAATATGTCGTTAGGTGGTGGAAGCTGTGAATGGCAAGTTTAAAATAGGTTTAAACTATTACGTCATGATTATTTTAATAGAGCATTGCTACATGGTCGCTAATGTAACTAACTGACGTATCTGACATTTTGGACTAATCCGACCTGACTATAGTAATTTGATACATTTTCCAAGTCGAATCTGATATCTGATCATGTATTCCGAACAAAATAAAAACAAAGATCTCACGAAGTGATGTATCTATTAAAATATTTATTACTAGCTTCTGCCCGCGACTTCGTCCGCGTGAAATTCGTACTTTCCTCTAAAAGTTTCGAAAATGTATGTTGGTATGATCTTTATAATTAACTTAAATAAATAAGTATTCGGGCCAATTTTTAAGTTTATAGAACAAAGGAATCAGATTTTTCAAAGAAACTATCCCCGCTTTTCACCCCCACAGGTGTAGAATTTTGAAAAATCGTTTAAGATGTGTTCATTACTTGACTCAAAGTTTATTTATACCAATTTTCGAGCTAATCAAGCCACGCAGTAAAATCCTCTCCTTTAAAATTAACTACCTCTTTTCATACAGTTAGGGGTAGATGTTCGAAAAACCCTGATACACGTTATTAATTATTTTTAGTCCTTAGTATAAATACTGAGTTTCAAGTTAATCGGACAGGGCGTTAAAATTCTTCCATACAAATTTGAACACCCCCCATTACCTCTTTAGGGGGTATTTTAGAAAAAACGAAAAATTCCAAACTTCATAATTTACTTAGATAAGTATTCGTGCCAAGTTTCAAGGTTATTAACTCAATAAATAAGATTTTTCATACAAACAAAATCCCCCCTTTTCACCCCCTTAAAGGTTGAATTTCCAAAAACCCCTTCTTATTCGATACCTACTTTGCACAAAGACCACAACCTCCAAAACTCATGTCCCTAGGACCAGCGGTTTAGACTGTGCGTTGATATTTCAGTCAGTTCGTTCATCCCCCTTTGGGGGAGAAATTATCAAAAACGCTGAGACACGTATAAATTAATTTTCAATCGTTAGCCTAAATACAAAATTTGAAGACCCTAACTTTTAAACTGACGGACTTTCATACACAACTTCATCCCCTTTTTAACCCTTTGGGTTGGAATTATCAAAAACGCTGAGACACATATAAATTAATTTTTGGTCGTTAGCCTAAACACAAAATTTGAAGATCCTAACTTTAAAACTGACGGACTTTCATACAAACTTTCATCCCCTATTTAACTCCCTTAGGGGTTGAATTTAAAAAAATCCTTCCTAATTCCTAGTCTACATTATAAAGGGAACCATTGTGTAAAGAAGGTTGGTCAAAACGTACCTGGCAACGAAACGATAGCGTCCTTATATGCCATATATATGAAAAATACCCTTATTTTTTAAGGTCATAAAAAACACAAGAATTATCTTTTTAAGTAGCCACAAAAAAAAGTTATCCTTATTTTAGTTTTTTGTAATTATTTTCGTATAATAGTTTCAGAACGCACCTATTGACGATTCATTTCGCGTATGAAATGACTTTTTATTCATAGACTATAAATATTCAAGTTTTTCTGAATAGTTGTTAACTGTTATTCAATTAAATTAGTATTTAGGCATCATATCAACTACTATGCTGATTTATTATGCATTGGAACCTTGTTATAAAAAATAATTAAGTGAAAGCGTTTTGTTCAATTGCGTACAACGGAACGTCGTTTGTCATCGACAAGTTACTTGATCTGTGGTCATCGACTCGCGCCATTGATTGACACCCGGCAATATACGCATCTTATTCGCTTCGCTTCACTTGTTGTGAATTGTGATACGTGCTATACTATTTAGGATTTCCTTCTGTTGTTTTGACCTTGGCATTGTTTTACAGACTGATAACTACACTTGTGACGACTCTGTGCTTTTGATTTCTGGACACCGATGGACATGGATGAAAAGTTTAGTGATCGTTTTTATAAAAAAATGTGGCTATTTAGATATGATTTTCAAACGGGATGATGTTTACAGCATAAGAACAAACCAATCTAAATAAATCTTATTTTGGGACATGAGAAACAAAAGTCAGGTCCAGCTCCTATAGAAATCTGACCATTGTTCTTTCAAAATAAATACCTATAACTACTTTAATTAATAAAAGTACCTACGCTTAATAATTTGTAATTTGAACGAATATTTAAACACTACCAAAACAACTAATACGTGGTCCTAACTTTAGCTACCTTACACTTAAAATCTAAGTGACTATTTAAACTAAAATATTCTTATAGAATTATAACCAGAAATATATACAACTCACAACAAAAAAGAAATGAAAATAAAGCTGAAACGCCTGTGCAATACTATCTACCTATACCTACTTCACTTAAAAATAAATACTTATAACTACTTTAATTAATAAAAGTACCTACGCTTAATAATTTTTAATTTGAACGAATATTTAAACACTACCAAAACAACTCATACCGATTTTACAAAATAACAACAAAAGAAATTCAAATAAACTATTTAAAGACTAAAAGTCGCGCTGATAAGCACGGTTTCTCAATATCAACTATTGTCTGTCAATAAGGTCGAACGCTCTGAACGCATCAACAGCCAAATATTGAATGAAGCTCGTTCTTTTTTTTTTTTTTTTGTCTATGGCATCTCGCAGTTCAACCTATGAGGTTGTCGTCTGCTTAACCGGGCTTGCCTGTGGATGCCTCATAATTAAGGCCTCCAGCCAGGGCTTAAAAACTTACTAAAAACTAAGCGACTACACGCTAAGGGCACCCCCTGTGGGGTACGGACCTCGGCTTAGGGCGTCGCTGGGGGAGGGCAGCAAGGGACAGGCTGGATCGGAATTATTTTGGGGCGAATTTAAAGCTACAGCCTCAGCGGCGCGGGCTGGCTCGAGCAAGGGTCGGGGTGGACAAGTTTGAAGCTCGCTCTCGGACCTCCCGCCTTTTTATACCCTACCGCCGCCGCGACCCGTGTCGGTCGCGGCAACCGTTACACAAAAATAATCCTTATAGCATGATTCAGTATTCACGATGGCGATGCGCGATGGCTTATTTCATGTATAAGTTTGGTGTTTCTATACCGATTTCTATGATTCTTTTTTTATTGAATAGGTTATAATGTTAACTTTTTTAAATTAGGGATGAGTGAGAGTATTATAAACGTAAGAGTAAACAAATATAATCAGAATGCTCCGAACTGCTAAGCTATCAGGAGTTACACGTGTTATTGTGAGTCAACCATAAAAGATAGACATATGCTGTTGCGGGATATTTTTTAGACAATTTTATGTAGAATATTTCCGTCATACATGATTTCTATGTAACTTTAACCATTAAGGCTGCACACGCGACGGAAGCTTAAAAAATGGAGTAACTTCTCCCGTTTTCCCAACATTTCCCTTCACTACTCTGCTCCTATTGATTGTAGCGTGATGAAAAGTATACTATAACCTGCCCAGGAGTATGAAGAATAATTGTACCAAGTTTCGTTAAAATCCGTCCAGTAGTTTTTGTTTCTATTAAGGAACATACAGACAGACAGACAGACAAAAATTTTACTGATTGCATTTTTGGCATCAGTATCGATCACTAATCACCCCCTGATAGTTATTTTGAAAATATATTTCATGTACAGAATTGACCTCTCTACAGATTTATTATAAGTATAGATATAGATTAAAACAATATTAACACGATAACAATAGTAGTAATACGGTACTGTAAAATATGCTTCGAAACAGTTACGTCACTTAGATTAGCGGCGATAAATGTTCGTTGATTTTAAAATTGGGGCTTCTCTTATAAATGCTTTTTATGAAGTAGTCACAGACCACCGGCTTAGTCATAATCAACTCGCCGAATCTTTTGTTTAATTATGTTACACTGAAAAACCTAAACAGGCCTTTAAAGGGTAGTATTCATAAGGATGGAAGCTCATCTGTCTCATTTATAAGATTTTTCCCACCTAACTGAAGAAGATATAGTAATGATTTCCTTGGTCTCTTTTTATCAAATAAAACTTGCCAGGTCATATGTTAATGGAAACTTACGGTATGGTGGTATGTACATGAAGAAATATACCGTGAAAACAATTTAAATGACTTAGAGCAATGCAATATTCAGCAAAATAATGTATGGCTGTTTAGGGCATGTGTGCAGTCACGACACGTTAGATCGAGGATGTAAATTATATCTACGTCTTAATTGACCGTGACCAAGTAGGCAAAGACGCCATTGTACTTGATACTACCGTACACGTCTCACGGGTAGACGCACTATCGGAAGTTGTGCCCATGTCATATATATAATATGGTACTTGGGACTAGGTAGACATGGGGATGGTTTCCATCGACCAGCAAAACATTTAGACGATATTATTATAGATGTATTTAATACGTTACGCATAGTAGCTGTCAATGTTGAAATAAAATCGAACAAAAATAACTAGTTTTTTATTTAAGTAAAGAACACCCACATCACAATCACACCTGATAAAAATTGTACAAGAGCAAGTCGATATTTATCATTCTTTAATTATTATTTTTAACTAAATGAAAAAATGTGCATTACTTATTACGGTCTATGTCATGCGCATTTTTCATTTAAAATATTGTTTTTGAACGTACTACAACGCCAATTTTGCGCTGGATATGAACTAGCTGCCATAGAATGAAATAAAGTACACATCAAGAGCTTTCATATGACATAAGTTTCATCACTGTTGCACAACTTTGAAAAGTGGGCTCAGTGTTCATACAAAAGTGCCCAGGGTCCGTTAGTTCAAAGCTCTTAGAATTATTTTATGCAGTTTCATTTTGCTAACTCCTTTTCACTCTCTGGCAAGCTTGTTGACAAAACGTCCTTTTGGTGTATAGAGACCAGATTTTAATTGATTAGAGTGCTCAATTTGCTCTCATAGCGTATTGATTTACGAGTAATAATATGATTGATGAAAAGCATTTGCTTTTGTTTTCCAACAAGTTTATATTTACAAAATATATAAGCTAACATACTTAAAATATGAATAATAATATGCAGGCTAAGTAATAACAGCCGCTTGGGTCAATCGACCAGATTAAGCTACGCTTGCCGCGGTTGGCCTATGGATGGGTGACCATCTTTACATACCAAGACCTTTGATCGTTGACAGTCGTTACGGGTCGTCAGAAGCCCGAAAGTCTGACAACCTGTCCAAGTTGTTTCGTATTACACAGTAACTGGGTTGTGGAGGTCAGCTAGGCAGTCAGGCAGATGATGACATGTATATAAAAAAGAGGGAGAATAATAATAGGGCTTAAAAAAGTTCGCATCGCTGTCAACAGGAAAAGTGCCAAAAAGGCTGGCAACATTGCCGCGTTGTATAACGATGCTGATTTTTTGGCCAAAAAATAGGTGATCCGTCTAGTCACGTGAAGGGTCGATCAACCGCTTGGCGATGTCTCGAAAAATCAAAGTGGGTACTCGCACCCCATGACCAACCCCAAACGGCTCGAAAATAATTATAACTCCCAATAAGATTGGAATATTTTCGCCGTTTGAGGTTTTTCGCACCTGCAACAGCCATCCCAGCACAGCCCGCCGCCGTGCTAGGAAGACGGGATGGCGCAAGGCTGTCGACACATGTTGCATCCCACATCAAGGGCCTGCCTAACTTAAAAGGCATTATGATCAATCCATCTTGTCTCTTCCCATCTTCGCGTGCCAAGCGTGTATTGGTTGAAAGTAAGTGAATTAAAGCGGACCTCTTCTGGGTAAGCGTACGAGTATTCATATTTTTTTTGTCCATGTTATCTATGTGCCTGCAATTTAAAATCACAACGGTGCCTGGTGTGAAAACCAAACACCACTACCGAACGTGTCGGAAGATCAATAGGAGTACAAGATACATGTTTTGTAAATATACAAAACCTGAAGTACTGTGCCCAACAGAAAAGCGTAGTTTTATGAAATTGGTTTTTCTGTTCAGATTACAGGAACGGGTTTTATGGAAGAATTTGGATGTTTAATCTGGTAAAGCAAATTTTATCAAAATACATCGTTACAGGCTGAAATCAAATTAGTTTGAAAAATGCCTTAGATGTTCGCAATAAAAAGGATCGTGAATCAAAATTGACGTCAATAGAAAGCTCATTAGGCAGGCGTCAATTCAACCGGCCCACTTCCACAATAAATGGTAACGTTCTTACATAATATAGACATCTATATCAACTATGAGAGGGTTCATTTTTCCACGATAAATGGTAACGTTCTTACATAATACATATAGACAGCTATATCAACTATGAGAGGGTTCATTTTACTACCCATCACTGAATCAGAGCACCCAAAATAATGGTCCAGTATTATTTGCAGCATATTAATGTTATATTCTTGTATTGTTTTAGGTAATAATGTTAATATGTGTAGAGACATAATACCTAAATATTAAAAATTATATTATTTTTATTTATTTTACCATTTATGTACACACATATAGGTAATATAAATAAACAAGAAAAAAAAACAGAACAGTAAAATAGGTACAAATGTGATGCTTACTTCATAAGAAATCTCTTCCAGCATACCTGCGATAGAAGAATAGATAAAGAGATGAAGACAGCATGTGAAAGAATAAAGGAGAAAAAAAATACATAAAGTCATTAAAAAATCACTATATATTATTACTATTTATATATCATTGATTGAAGGACCTACATAATAAAGAGAATTCTATCTATCTATATATCTAAAAGGCTATCCATATATCTAAGTAAACACAACCGAACCTCAAGCACAAATAAATGACAAACATATAACGAACTCAGTGCATTTAGATTTATGTACGTACGTTCTGTTTTATCTGCAAATCTGAGCGAAAGAGTACCTACTTGAGCGTACCTAACCTTTATACAGGGTTATTGGAAAAACACCAACAACCTCTTAAGAGGTCATTGTACTCATAATTATGAACAACTTTTACTATGGGACCAAACCTGAAATCGCGAAAAAAAATCAGCTGTTCCACACATTTTGACGAGTTCTACGAACATAAATGTAGGGAACAGCTGATTTTTTTTTACGCGATTTCAGGTTTGGTCCCATAGTAAAAGTTGTTCATAATGATGAGTACAATGACCTCTTAAGAGGTTGTTGGTGTTTTTCAAATAACCCTGTATAATCATGTGATTAGCTGTTAATTATGACGACTGCGCGCAGGGAAAACTTATTTGCACCGGCAAACCTTTGATTTTCAATTAGCTAGTTAATCCTACGCTTAACTAGGTCGACCAAATGCGCAGTCGGATTTACGATTCATCATCGGATAAAAACTGTACATATGTAGAATACCAACAATTAAAAAAAAAATAATAGAAATATTTTTTGAACACAATAAACATCTGACTGCTGCGCGGAGAGGACTAGAACTCAGTAAGAAAGGATTAGGGAAAACAAAGTCGGTTAGTAAACCACCCTCGCTGAGTTACATATTTCATTAGGCAAAATGAAACACTTGTCCTGCTAGAAGTGAATGTCATTTATTGAGAATCACTTGTTTCTCCAGGTCAAAATGATTTTATTCTGATGCATATGTGTGCTAATAGCCATATACAAATCATGCGTTAGTTCATGTCGAAGCAACCTCACTCAAAATTGTACTGTTAACAAACGGTCAATGCCTGCGTAGCGTTTTCGTAGCGTGTAGTACTTTCGGATCGTGTCGTAGCAAGGTTCGTGGCGTGTCGTAGCGGGTTCGTAGCGACACCGCAGCTTACGCGTGTCTGATTTTGTTAGTGTGCTTACTTACCTACTCATTTAATAAAAATTAAGTGCACAAAACATAAAACATATAACAACTAGTAAGATATAACAACTCAGGTAAAAGAAACACCTAACAGAGTTCAAGATATTCCTAAGAAAACTTTCTTGCACGCTAAGGAAGGATTTCCTTAGCGTGCAAGAAAGTTTTCTTTAGAATGTATCAAGCAATGTAAGTTTCGGTGTTCATGATTTAGTGCGACATACCGTTGCTTCTGTATGTATGTTTGCTTATAGACAGTAACATTTTCATAATAATTTTAGCAGCATGTTCGTAAATTGTTCCCAGTTTTAATGATGTTGCTCGCAAACCTCATTAGCCCATGAAATGTAGTTATAAACGATCATTTTAATTTAACGGGTAGAGACAAATTAACGTGTGACGGTGCCTGCTAGGAGGATGTCCGCAGCGCCCCGCCAGGCATCGACGCTGCTAACCTGATTACCTAGTTACTAACTGGGTAATCAGGTTAGCTTGTATGAGCGAATATTTTAAATAGGGGAAAATGGAAGAAGAAAACGTATTGTGCCGACCCCAAGTAACATTTGACAAGGGCAGAAAAATAATGATGAGCGAATCTATCTATCTGTATATACATATAAGGACTGAGTCAAAAAAAAAAACCGGCCAAGAGCGTGTCGGGCCACGCTCAGTGTAGGGTTCCGTAGTTTCCCGTCTGTCACAATAAGTGTTCCCACGTACAATTCGATAATACCCGACCCAATGTAATAAGTACCTACAGCGCCATCTCTCGGGGAATTGGGTTACTAATTAATACATAGACGTGCCAGAAGTTTTCGGTGGTAATTTTGGATTGCGAGAACCGATTTTAATCATTCTTTTTTTGTTTGAAAAAAGATACGTTCAGGATAATAAAATATGTAAACGAAGTTAAAAAAAAATGCTTGCATATACGATTATACTACGAACTTAGTGCAGAAATGATTTTGTACAACTTTTTGTCTTTTTTGTACAAAAACTGTTGTTTCTATCAAGTTCAAAATAATTTTCCTAGAAAGTCCTTATAAAGTTCTACTTTCCAGATTTTTTTCATATTTTCTAAACTTATGGTTCAAAAGTTAGAGGGGGGGGGGGGACACATTGTTTTTTACTTTTGGAGCGATTATTTCCGAAATTATTGACATTCTCAAAAAATGATTCTAGTAAACCCCTATTCATTTTTAAATACCTTTCCAACAATATATCACACGTTAGGGTTGAAATTAAAAAAAAAATCACTTCCCACTTTACATATAGGGGGGCTCTACCCTAATAAAACATTTTTTTCCAATTTTTATTTTACCACTTTGTCGGCGTGATTGATATCAAATTTCAGCTTTCTAGTGCTAACGGTCACAGAGATTAAGCGAGGACGGACAGACGGACGGACGGACAGACGGACGGACAGACAGACATGGCGAAACTATAAAGGTTCCTAGTTGACTACGGAACCCTAAAAAACGCGCGCGTCATACATTTTTTGAACTTTGATTTGAACGGACGTGTCGAGCAGCGAGCGTTCGTTCTTATTAGCATTCTATAAATTTTATGTTTTAACTGCTACTTGCAATAATTCTAAACCGTGCTTTTCAGTGCGACCTTTTTATTCCTTTTAGTTTTTACTAAGTACAGTTTAAGTTAGAGTTATTTAGGTTTATTTATATAAGTCGTAGGTATAGATTTTAATTTTAAAGTGTAGGTAGTATATTTGATAGTGTAAGTAGTGACCGTAGGTTATTTTATAATACTGTTAGGTAGGATTAGTCATTCGTATAGATATTAGTTTTTAGGGATTTTGCTTATTTATTGGTATATACATATAAGTGTAGGTAGGCACTAGGTGTTAGGGCTCATATAGCGAAGTTTGTCATTATAAGGGCGGTTTCGCACTATGTCCGATTAGAATCCGAGAAATCAATCCGAATTGGAAATTGTTCTAAATTCTGACGGATAGAGTTCGGATGTAGTGCGCAACCCCTAATACAAATAGGACTACGGTCACTTCGGACCGGCATTTCTCGGATTCGGATCGGACGTAGTGCGAAACCGGCCTTACCGCTCGTAGTTTTCACACAACGGACCGGCCCGCGGGGACCAGAGGGGCCTGAGAGGGGCGAGCAGGAGAGGCGCGCACGCAGCCAGCGGCTCGCGACCGCGCCACCCGGCACCTACCGAATACACACCACCGCTACGAACTCCAAAAGGAGACCACGTCTCGTCTACCAATATTTAGCTACCGATTATTATATCTCTATGTAGAAACGTATTAAATAATATTGTTATTACGGAAGCCTTTAAATTAAAAGACCAACTCATTACGAGCAGCTCGTTAATAACAGCTCTGATAATTAGTGTTTCAAAACTACCCCTCAAAGGGGGTTTAGGGGTGTTAAAGTTTGTATGGAAGAATTTTAAAGCGCGGTCCGATTAACTCGAAACTTAGTGTTAATACTTTTTAACAATAATATGGTTTGGTTTTTCGAAAATCGACCCCTGAAGGGCAAAAACGGGTAATTAAATTTTGAAAGGGAGGAGTTTACTGCGTGGCTTGATTAACTCGAAAATTGGTTTCAATAATCTTGAGTCAAGTTATGGAAAAATACCAAACGATTTTTCAAAATTCTACCCCACGGGATTTGTGGGATGAAAAGAGGGGATCCAGTTAAATATGAAAAATATTTTTGTTAATGAACTTGAAACATAGCAGTATTTGCCTCTGTAATAATAAAAATTGTCAGTTTTACTTTTTTAAAACAACCCCTGTCATGGTGAAAAGGGAGGACACAGGTTATTTGAAAACTAATAAATTGGCCTTTTCGAAAGCTACCATTCAAAGGGAGTGGAGAGTGTGTTAATTTTTTTAGAGAATAGTACGAAATCTACGTGGATGTAGTCGCGGGCAAAGTGCTAGTATTCTCATAAAGCTTATGTACGCTATGAGAGAAGAATACCAATGAATAGATATTGTTTCAGTATCATATAGATACTAGTAGATAAAGTTTTGAATGCGACTGTACATAATTAGGTATTAAAACACTCATGTGATACTATGTATTATCACACTCGGCTTCGCGTACTAGCTACTACTACCTCAGAGGGAATAACTTACGTAGTTTTAATTATTAGTACATAAGAATACATTCTTCAACTGCATTGCGTGCTGTTGGAGAGACCTATGTCCACCAGTGGATGATGAAACAAAGGCTTATTAGACTTAACAGTCTGTCAAAAATAATAAGCTATTAAACTAGCATTCTATATACTAAAACATACCTCCTTCGAGAACGGCGTCTTCTTGGTAGGTTTCCCTCATAGTTCTCGCCAGGATTTGGTGGTAGAACTGATTCGCTTGAGCCCTGACCTCTGGAGTTACATCCATCCTAGCTGTGGCCCCGATTAGCACACTCAGCTTCTGCTTAGCGGTCAATATTAGCTTGTCGACTGTGAACATTTCAAATTCTTAGAACAGGTATGTCACCATTTGATGATTTTATCAAAACTTTTTGAATGCCTCAATCAAATAGTGTTTTGGGTATTCGATTAGAAATTACTCAGTAGCAGCTTAGAGTCCTTGTAAGCAATAAGCTAGCCCTCTATTACATAGTACTTTAACACGCAGGTTTAAATGAAATTAGCAAGCGAAACATTTTTTGGGTTCAACGATGACGCGTTGAACCCAAAAAACATCAAGTCTTTTTTGTTTTTATTTTAAAATGTTTCAATATCAATACCCATGACGTATTCAGAGTTTCACTAGCTAATTTAATTTGATCCTGTATAGATGAAATATGGGTGGACAATATGAAACGTCTCTGCGTAAACCTTGGAGAAATACAAGATGTTTATCAGAAAACAGACAGGAAAGTGCAGTCTTGAGTGCCTAGATTCGAATAAGAAATCGGATATTAGTGTCATTCTGACAAATTGCGACCAGGGGGTCTACTCCGAAGTGGTAAATTGACTGCATCGGTGTCGTATCGGCCGAATGTTCGGTCATTTCCTACTACGAGTTCAATCTATTTGGTTCGGTCGGTTCCGATCCGACTGAACTTCATTCTGACACTTGTTGTGTCGTAAACCCTACTCTGTACGAGAAAAGACTGACCGATAATATGAGTTTGATAAGAGTTACATCGTGAAATTAATGTCAAAATACACGACAGCAAAATAGCTACCTTTTGAGTATTGTAAGTATCGAATTTAATTAATTATTACAATTTTCTTGAGTTTTATGTTTGTTTAAAGTTATAAAGTGAATGTGTCATATTTGAAATTGTAGCGAAATGGCAGCACGTATGTTTTTAGTGGAAGAGGCTCTCAGAGAAGAGCGTTTGGAGCGCAGAAGGAATCGCAGACGACTTCGTGACTCCTTCAATATTAATTTAGTGCCCGACTTTGAGTTTGTAGCGAATTACAGACTCAGTAGATCCCTTTTTGAAGAGTTTTGCCAGGACATAGTGCCCCTGTTACCCCGGACGCATAATAGCCGTGCAATTGAGCCTACTACAAAGGTGATTTGATACATAAAACTTAATTCTTTGTACTATAATAAGTTCTATCATAATTTATTAGCAACATAACAACCATTAACCATTCTTAAATTTTAGATACTTGTTGCCTTAAATTTTTACGCTCGGGGCAGTTATCAAGGCTCTGTGGGGCAGAATGATGATGCTCCAATGGCCCAGCAAACCGTCTCTCGATGTATACGAGAGGTCTCATTTGCAATAAATACACCCGAAATAGAAAATATATAAAATTTCCACAAAATGCAAATGAAAGAAATATCATCAAGAGGAAGTGAGTTTAAAAGTTTATTAATTCTAATATATTTTGTAATTATAGTCGAGAACTCTTCCAGTTTCCTTAAATGTAACTTTTCATTTAAATTATGTTGTTTACTCACAGATTTCATGGAAAATATAATATACCGGGTGTGATTGGGTGTATTGATTGCACACATGTTGCGATTGTGAGGCCCTGTGAGCATGAGGAGCGGTTTTTTAATAGAAAGCATTTCCACTCTATTAACACCCAAGTGGTAAGTCATTTTATGAAAATATTACTAGATTTTGAAGAACATCATACATTCAAAGAGTCATAAGAGTATTTTTTCCAGATATGCGATTCTGACAATATCATCCTAAGTGTGGATGCTACTTTTGGGGGAGCCACGCATGATGCATTTATTTGGTCTCAATGTGACATCAGGGAGCATCTGGAGAGTCTCGCTGAGATAGCATATCTGTTAGGCAAGTATAAATTAGATGTTCATTTTTAAAATACTGTAAGTATACTTACATAAAATTAATAAAAATTAACCAATAATATTTCACTTTGACAGGTGATTCAGGGTACCCTTTAAGGGAATATCTTCTGACACCAATAGGTAATGTTGTAGAAGACAGTTCAGGAGGCAGGTTTAATGCTGTGCACAAGCGTGCCCGCTCCACCATTGAACGCACATTTGGTTTACTCAAGCGTCGATGGAGGTGTCTCTTGGCAGCGAGGAAGCTACACTACGATCCAGAAAGAGCAGGCAGAATAATCTTGTCCTGCTGTGTTTTACACAATATGTGCATAAGGGCTGGAGTGACTTCTCCGGAGTTAACACAAGACGATTATGAATCAGAAATCTCCCGGCAGATCACATACCAGCAGCCTGCTACATCTGCCACAGATGCTTTGAGGAGGGGACAAAGAGAGAGGGAAAGATTAATACAATTATTAGAAAATAATTAATAAAATATATATTTTATAGTCTATAAGGTGTAAAAAAATTAACTACAAGAACTTTAAGAGGTGCTTTAGACCATCGAACTGAAAAACTTAACTGACATCAACTTTATGATGTTTTGTACGTACAGTCAAAAAAAGAGATAAGTATGCAGGATCGTCGGATATAGTTGAAGTTTAGTAAGAAACCGATGGACGTTCTCGAATAAAATTTAATTTTATTAATAGAAAACAAACAGCTCATTTAACAAATTAAATTTCAGTCAACAACATCCATCGGTTTCTTACTAAACTTCAACTATATCCGACGATCCTGCATACTTATCTCTTTTGGTGACTCTACATAAATATATTAATTAAGATTTGCTTGTTTCGATTTAGTGCATGAGCTAGCAATTAAAAAGATAATAATAATTTATTTTGCACGTCAGAATAAAAATTAACTGTTCAGTGTTTAGATGATCAATTTTACACAGTCACAGCTTGATAACAAAACACATTACATAACTCAAGTTTTGGGAGAATAACAGCTCTGCAACATTAAATGACAAGTTAACCTAAATACCTATTATAAGTTATCGGTTTCGCAATTGGCCAGTTTCTGAGATTCTGACATCTTTTTCATGGCCTTTCGCTACTCTACAATAACATGCCAACTCTCGTATATAAACTCGTTTGCAATTTATGAACGTCATAGGGAGCTATTATGGTTTTATTGATATTAACGCATGTTCATGATTCTGTGATGACGTGGGTAGTTTATAACCAAGACCCACCACAATTCTTAATAAATAAGTAATCTAGGATTTATATTTCATTCACCTTATGGTAAATATCCGGTTCTGTTATAATTTTGGTGTAAACTTCAGGGAAATTGATTGTTTACTAAATTAACAACCACCGCAAAATGTCCATCTGTATATTCAAATCACAACTGTCATTCTCAGCTTAGCATAATCAGCCTATATTGTTCCCATTGTTGGGACACATGCCTCCTATCGGTGAGAGGGAGTGGGCCGTAGTCATAGAAATATAAAAAAAAACAGTGGCACTCCGGGAGTGCCGACAGAAGTGAAAACAAAACACAAACAGAATACTTTGCCATCACTCACTGACATATCGGATATACATTAAAACCGAGTACCTACATCCCGAGGACATCTAAACACTTCCGAAGCGGTGTCGTTACGGTAACAGTGGCGCAAATTCAATGGTTTTTTCCCATCTGAAAAAATGCTTAACACGCCTAAAGAAGTTTTCACTTCAAAAACAGTAATCCACGACGCGGGCCCAGTGGGGGTTGGTAGATTCTCAGTTTAAGTTCGGTGAACACCCAATTCTGTACCTACAATTTTAGTGTACAAAAAAGATCCGTTCACATTTTTGAATTCTCCAGATCTTCAATGGATAGTAGTGTCAATAAAAATAATATTTTACTTAAGTATTTGGTAAGTATTATAAAGATATTAGGTTTACCTAAGATATTAGGTTCGAACCCAGACAGGCGCTTTACTTTGTGTAAGCTATTTCATCACCACTGCTCTCAAAAACGGTGAAGGAAAACATCGTGAGGAAACCGGCATGTCCTAGAACCAAAAATTCGAAGACATGTGACATCTACCAACCCTAAATCCGGTAGATTACGGCCCGCTCAGAGGGAGCGGGCCGTAATCTACCACAGAGAGGAGGCCTGTGTCCCAGCAGTGGGAACATTATAGGCTGATTATGTGTGTTATGTGATTAGGTTTACCTCGTATAACAAACCTCAACAAGCCCGTTATGAAACCAAATACATTATGAAACGTGAATTTCAGCATTCACGGCCGTTTTATTTATTTTTCGAAATGTCAAAAATCAAAAGTTTCCATAATCTGTGGGTCAATAAAATACCTACTAGGATGCTACCGATAGAACTGCTGTTATTAAATGGCTTTTTATCACTACAGCCTGACCGGAATGTCAAATTGTTGTCAAAAATGTATCATACTTACTGGTCGTAACGTTTGTCATCGGAATGTAATGTTTAGAAACCACATTCAAAATATCGCCAGGAAATTGATTTTGCTCTGTCTAGTTTCTTGTCTCTAGAATAGAATAGAATACTCTTTACTATGTTGTGTGTGTATCTAGTTACTTTTTAAGATTCCGGACCCAAAGGGTGCCTACGGAACATAATTACTAAGCCTCCGCTGTCTGTCCGTCCGTCTGTCGGTCAGTGGGCTGTATCTTATGAACCGTAATATGTAGACTGTTGAAATTTTCAAAGAGTGTTTATTTCTATTGCCGCTATAACAACAAATATTAGGTCCTTACATATGAAATTGGCGTTTTTCGTACTGGCCACTTTAATCACGAATTTCTCCTCTTTGGTAAGGAATTCCAAATTCAAATTTGTACAGCTATTTACTCATGTATTTGTGCTTCGATGACCGTCATTCATTTGTTTTTTTTCTTCTGTTTTTTCTGTTTGCGTCACTCATTTTACAAAATGGAAAATTTAAAATATCGCATTATTTACGAGTACGAGTTCCGCCGTGGCACTAGTGCTGCGGAAACGACTCGAAGGGTGAATGATGTGTATGGCGGTCATGTTGCAAAAGAAAACACAGTTCGTTTTTGGTTCCAACGTTTTCGTTCTGGAAATTTCGACCTGCAGAACAAGCCCCGTGGACGGCCTGAGACCCAAGTTGATAATGGAGAATTGAAGGCTATTGTGGAAGCGGACCCATCGCAAACCACGTCCGAGTTAGCTGCAGGCTTCGATGTTAGTGATAAAACTGTTTTAATTCACTTGAAGCAAATTGGGAAGATTAAAAAGCTTGAAAGGTGGGTACCTCACGAATTGACTGAAGCAAACCGGCAAACGCGCGTCGACTGCTGCATTACATTACTTGAATTGGAATGTCTTAGACATCCTCCGTACTCCCCGGACCTTGCTCCAACAGATTACCATTTTTTTCGCAATTTGGATAACTTTTTGCAAGGGAAAAAATTCAACTCCGATGGGGCAGTCCAAATCGCCTTCAAAGATTTTATTGATTCCCGTCCGACTGGTTTTTTTAGTAAAGGGATCAATGAACTACCTATAAGATGGCAAAAGTGCATTGAAAACAATGGTTCATACTTTGATTAATTAAATATATTATATTAAAAAATATTCGACTTTTTGTTCCTTCCATACAAAACGCCAATTTCATATGTAAGGACCTAATATTTACATATTTATTATTTATTAGTAAACAAAAAAAAAATTAGTATTTAACCAACAGAGTAACACAAACACAATGCAGTACAATCTCAAGAATATAAAAAAAAAATAGAATATTATTTTGTTTTAAAAACCGACTTCAAAAAAGGAAAAAAGCCAATGAACCCCGATTTTGACCATTCTTTTATTAATGTGATGTACATACTTTCAGGAAGGTTTTAGAATATAATACATTAGGTAATTATTCATGTACGAAGTTATATGCATAAATATACTGCATCCCGGCATTTCTATGCAAATTTTGATGATTCTTCTTGTTGGTGTCTTCAATTCTTCAATGCACTAGTGTTAATTGAATTTGTGTGGGATAGGCACAACTAAAAAGTGAAAATAAAAACTTTTTACAAAAAAAAACAACCGACTTAAAAAAAAAAACACTACGAAGTGATAAATAACTTTAATTTCGGAAGTCGGTGTCAAAAAATGAAAATGCGAACCAACGACACCGACTTCCGAAATTAAAGTTATTTATCACTTTGTAGTGTTTTTTTTTTTAAGTCGGTTGTTTATTTTTTGTTAATTTTTTTTATTTATACTCGGTTTTGTAGAAGTTCTTTAATCTGCTGCATATGCCCGCACAACTCAACAATAGCAATCCGTATGCCAGCTAGTTCCACGTTCCTCTGTTCTTCGAGGACCAATCGAACTTCATCCGCTCTGAAAATTC
The DNA here is from genome assembly GCA_947508005.1 of Amphipoea lucens. Taxonomy (NCBI): domain Eukaryota; kingdom Metazoa; phylum Arthropoda; class Insecta; order Lepidoptera; family Noctuidae; genus Amphipoea; species Amphipoea lucens. The sequence goes on from OX382355.1 coordinate 19,325,416, forward strand.
TTTCCCGCACAGAGCTTTCAGATCGAAGCGCCAATTAATCTCAATTATTCTGCCTGCTCTATCTGCATCCTAGTGCACCTCCCTCGCTGACAAGAGACACCTCCATCAACCCTTGATTATCCCAAATGTGCGTACAATGGTGGAGCAAGCACGCTGTTTACATTTTTAAAAATCTAGAGCATAAACCTTAAAAAATGTAGGTTGGTATATTTTCCCTACACAAATCTTTTAATATCTTCCTAATGCGTGGTCCGATTTACATAAATCCAACTCGAATATTAGTTTTATACAAAGCTCTATCATTTAAGACCAAATTTATTTCATTATCTACATAAATAAAAATAAAAAAACCGGCCAAGAGCGTGTCGGGCCAAGCTCAGTGTAGGGTTCCGTAGTTTCCCGTCCGTCACAATAAGTGTTCCCACGTACCATTCGATAATACCCGACCCAATGTAATAAGTACCTACAGCGCTATCTCTCGGGGAATTGGGTTACTAATTAATACATAGACGTGCCAGAAGTTTTCGGTGGTAATTTTGGATTGCGAGAACCGATTTTAATAATTCTTTTTTTGTTTGAAAAAAGATACGTTCAGGATAATAAAATATGTAAACGAAGTAAAAAAAAATGCTTGCATATACGATTACACTACGAACTTAGTCCAGAAATGATTTTGTACAACTTTTTGTCTTTTTTGTACAAAAACTGTTGTTTCTATCAAGTTCAAAATAATTTTCCTAGAAAGCCCTTATAAAGTTCCACTTTTCAAATTTTTTTCATATTTTCTAAACGTATGGTTCAAAAGTTAGAGGGGGGGACACACACATTGTCTTTTACTTTTGGAGCGATTATTTCCGAAATTATTGACATTATCAAAAAATGATTTTAGTAAACACCTTTCCAACAATATATCACACGTTAGGGTTGAAATTAAAAAAAAATCACTTCCCACTTTACATATAGGGGGGCTACCCTAATAAAACATTTTTTTCCAATTTTTATTTTACCACTTTGTCGGCGTGATTGATATATTATATTGGTATCAAATTTCAGCTTTCTAGTGCTAACGGTCACAGAGATTAAGCGAGGACGGACAGACGGACGGACGGACAGACGGACGGACAGACAGACATGGCGAAACTATAAGGGTTCCTAGTTGACTACGGAACCCTAAAAACACATTTTCAAGTTACGTAATTATATATGACAATCATAGATATATGAAACATTTCTATGATGACAATCCTTACATATACCAAAAAATGCCTTACAACCTTACTTTAATCAGTGTTATTTATTGGATTAAAATAAGAAAACTAATAATGAAACTAAGCTAGATAAACTATGTAATTACAGACAGTAACAAACATAGAATTGTAATAATTCATTAAATTTAGTAGGATTACGATACTCAAAAGGTAGCTATTTTGCTGTCGTGTATTTTGACATTAATTTCACGATGTAACTCTTATCAAACTCATATTATCGGTCAGTCTTTTCTCGTTCAGAGTAGGGTTTATGATACAACAAGTGTCAGAATGAAGTTCAGTTGGATCGGAACCGACCGAACCAAATCGATTGAACTCGTAGTAAGAAATGACCGAACATTCGGCCGATACGACGACGATACAGTCAATTTACCACTTCGGAGTAGACCCCCAGGTAATTTTAGGCGGTGATCGGCGCCGTTCCTTAACTATGAATAGCAGGCGCAGCCGATAAGAGAGTTTCTTTTAAAAAAATGGAGCTCTTACCAATCAAGTGATGGACTAGCTTATCTTCTAATTAAATTAACCCTCTACCGCATAATATGGGCCCATTACTATCCGCCAAATATATTTTTCTTTGTCATTAATCGTGCAATGGTCTATCTATTATTAATTATAAACTAGCAGCCCGCCCCAGCTTCGCACGGGTGCATTTTTATTTCAATTTCCGAAATTTTCTTTCTTACAAACCTTGTCCTGGCAATGCCGAACACAACAAAAAAGAATTATCCAATTTGGTGCAGTCGTTCGGAAGTTATGCGCGTACATACATTTCGGCGACTCATTTTTATTTTATAGATAGATGAAAAGGGGACTTTCTGGATATTTTTTACATTAGAGTCCACATTTCCCCCCTGAGGGGGATTCTCTCAGGGGGGAAAAGTGGAATAAGCCGATAAAAGGACGCCCAAAACAGTTAAATGGTTTATTTATAACAACGGAACGCGCTAGATTTTTCCAATTCCTCCGACTATGATTGAATTAACACAACTTAAAATTGTATTCATAATTTATATACCTAGTAGAGGGTTTAATTAAAAGTAGGTTTTCGCTTAATATAAGTTGAAGCAAAGACTCACAATCAGCTTCTGGCACGGGCACTTCCTGCAGAATATCTTCCAAGGCATATTGGACCGAAGGCGGCACAGGTGCGGGCTGCATCGTCCCATTCGCAGCACCTGCAAGTTAATAATGTCTCTAAAGTTTCATTGTATCAATGGGATCATTCGAAACCTCAAAATCATTCAGAACATACAAAACCCGCGGAATCGCGGTCACGTGGTCGTGAGCGTTCCCACTGCCCAGCAACGCCCATCTGATTTGTTTTTTTTTTTCTAGTGCAGTGTTGGAGTGTTCAGTTATCGTAGTTTTTTTACTCTATGGACGACCATTGGATCATGACCTCTTGCTGAGTTCCTTTATAGGTGCGTACCTAACGCCGTTTTTATTTTGTCTGCTTTTGTAAGAAGTAAATCAGGCGTGGTCGCTCATTGATAGCATCAGCGTGAACTAACTTCAAAATGGTGGCCCAAATGTTTACGGTCCATGAGTCACACGTGTTCCAGTATCACAAAACATTAGACGGCAGCGCTTATATCGCTAAAATATAACCCGACCAAGTGAAATTGCTGGGGGTCTACTCCGAAGTGACGGATGACGAATGATCGGAACGACCCGACACACGGCCGAACCGAATATTGTTGTCCTACTACGAAAAAGGTTCGGATTGGCTCAGCTCGGTCGGGACCATAGTCAATATTCGAAAAGAGTGTCGGACCGAACGAAAAGTAGTGCCAGAGGTGAACGTTTTATCGATATGTTTTTATTAGTCATTAATACTCATTTCGATATAATTGAACCGCTGAATTATAGAGTAAAATTATTTTTATAGTAAGAAAATAGAACTTTGCTTTTAATCCAATATTTATTCCTAAGAACATTGTAATATTTCTCGAAAAAAACCGGCCAAGTGCGAGTCGGACTCGCCCATGAAGGGTTCCGTAGCAGCAAGTAACATAATATAAAAGTTCTTGTAGTTCGTTGTAACTTTGTGAAAGGTAAATTGCGGTTTTCGATTTATGACGTATTAAAAAAAAAACTACTTACTAGATCTCGTTCAAACCAATTTTCGGTGGAAGTTTACATGGTAATGTACATTATATATATTTTTTTAATTTTATCATTCTCTTATTTTAGAAGTTAGAGGGGGGGGGGACACTCATTTTACCACTTTGGAAGTGTCTCTCGCGCAAACTATTCAGTTAAAAAAAAAATGATGTTAGAAACCTCAATATCATTTTTGAAGACCTATCCATAGATACCCCACACGTACAGGTTTGATGAAAAAAATTTTTTGGAGTTTCAGTTGTAAGTATGGGGAACCCCAAAATTTATTGTTTTTTTTCTATTTTTGTGTGAAAATCTTACTGCGGTTCACAGAATACATCTACTTACCAAGTTTCAACAGTATAGTTCTTATAGTTTCGGAAAAAAGTGGCTGTGACATACGGACGGACGGACAGACAGACAGACAGACAGACAGACAGACAGACAGACATGACGAATCCATAAGGGTTCCGTTTTTGCCATTTGGCTACGGAACCCTAAAAACAATATATTTGTAGCTGGCATACAGATTGCTTTGCCGATTGTCAAAATAAAAAGAAAAAGTATAAAAGTCAAAGGATGACAAGTAAACAAACAAAGGGAGAGATTGTGATTTTTAACCGACTTCTAAAAAAGGAGGAGGTTCTCAATTCGAATGTTTGCATTTATATTATTGCAAAATTGAGAAAAAGTACTTTTAAACTCAAACCAAATCGCATCTGTCGCTATCGCTATAGCGATAATCGTATTTCGGTCGTTTCTCGTCAAGTGCTGACTGAGGTGTAAAGTGTTAAAGTCAAGTTATGAGATGTGTGCATACCTACAAAAACAATCTAAATATACTATAAACTACATTAATTATTCACCTTACGCGTGATAAAGTGTCTCTTGGGCTTATAGTTTTCTCATGTTCGTGTTTCGGAAGTTTGGAAATGAAAGTAATGGACAAACATTCTGGAAGAACAAGTCACCTTATCCAGACCGACAGCTGCACAAATTGATGCTCTCCTCATCGAGATTTGGTTGCTCAAGGCAACTTGAGGAACATCGACAGTCGTACGCTGAATCGTCGACTGTGGGAAGAAATTTGCACCACGCTGAATGCTATATATTATTTTTAGTTTTACTTGTAATAAATTGAAGATTAGTCCTAGTGGTTTATTATTGTACAAATACATTTCATTGCTTGTTTTCTAATGATTGTGTGGCGGTATCTACAACGCCACATGCGAACAACGCGTCATACTGACGTCACGCAAATCCTGCATCGCGCAAGCAGAGTTTACCACGCAACTAGCATATATACAACAGCCCGACATGACTCATTGGGCAGTTGCCCGCCAGACACAACACCCGTCTGGCCGGAGGATCCTCCCTTTTCTATGGAGGTTGAGAGAACTTTACACCCTGTTCCTCATACCTCTATAATTGTATCAGTCTTTCCCTCTCTCTTTGTACTCTCCTCAAAGCATCCGTGACAAATCATCAGCAAATGTAGCAAGATGATATGTCACCTGCCGGGAGTTCTCTGATTCAAAATCATCTTGGGTTAACATATTATGCAAAACACAGCAGGGTTAGGGTGCGTCCACATCTGGCGAATGCGCCGCGAATGTGCAGCTCGCGAGCCGTTTGCGAGCTGCCCGCGAGCTGCGCGCGTGCAGTCACGGCAATGGTTTGGTGCGTCTCTTTAGCGCAACTCTTGCAAGGCTCGTATAAAGGCGTGCGCGCGGCGCGCGATCTGCGCGCACTCAATTCTCGCACGGTATGAGGCGCGGGCGGAAGGAAGACGCGAGCCGCTAGCGCGCCGCCCGCGAGCTGATCGCGTACGGCGCTTAGATCTTGGCTTGCGAGCTGCACATTCGCGGCACATTCGCCAGATGTGGACGCACCCTTCGATTATTCTGCCTGCTCTATCTGCATCCTAGTGCACCTCCCTCGCTGACAAGAGACACCTCCATCAACCCTTAACTATCCCAAATGTGCGTTCAATGGTGGAGCAAGCACGCTGTTTACATTTAAAAAAAACTAGAGCATAAACCTTAAAAAATGTAGGTTGGTACATTTTCCTTACACAAATCTTTTAATATCTTCCTAATGCGTGGTCCGATTTACATAAATCCAATTGGAATATTAGTTTTATACATAGCTCTATCATTTGAGACCAAATTTATCTCAATATCTACATAAACCAAAAAACACATTTTCAAGTTACGTAATTATATATGACAATCCTTACGACTACATATTCCAAAAAATGCCTTACAACCTTACTTTAATCAGTGTTATTTATTGGATTAGAATAAGAAAACTAATAATGAAACTAAGCTAGATAAACTATGTAATTACAAACAGTAACAAACATAGAATTGTAATAATTCATTAAATTCGATAGGATTACGATACTCAAAAGGTAGCTATTTTGCTGTCGTGTATTTTGACATTAATTTCACGATGTAATACTCTTATCAAACTCATATTATCGGGCAGTCTTTTCTCGTTCAGAGTAGGGTTTACGACACAACAAGTGTCAGAATAAAGTTCAGTCGGATCGAAACCGACGGAACCAAATACATTGAACTCGTAGTAGGAAATGACCGAACATTCGGCCGATACGACGACGATACAGTCAATTTACCACTTCGGAGTAGACCCCCTGGTTAGTTTCGTATTACACGTATGCTACGAGTTGATTGAATTTGGGATTATTTGTTGTTGATTGAATTGTCACTACGTAACTTATTTAAAAAAAATTATAGCTCCTCACGACGGGGCCTTTAGGTCACAGGTGAAGGTTACATTACAGGCGAATGCTCCTCTGGGGTAATTGCGTAATACACAAATAACAGCAACGGCCTTCATTTTAATATTTCAACAACTTTCGTTGCGTTATTTACGTTGTTGACCAGACAAATTTTTCGAACGTATTAGCAATATCTTTTATATAATACAGATTGAGATTGATAGTGTGTTACGCAATTAGGGTGCCGGTGAGAGAGCGTCTTAAGGATTCATATAGAAACTATTGTTTCATGAATACTGATTGGAAGTTTTATTTTTCAAGCTACCGTATTTATACCCCCGAAAATATTTACCGCCCTATTTTCGATTTGTACGTTGGTCGAAGTTTTGTGAAAACTTCCTTTCGTTAGCCGACAGTACGTCAATGTTATTAATTGAACTCAAGCCGTGTCAGCGAACATTGATTCCTGTGTTCAACGGATTCATATTTTCTCCCTCAAGATGGTTCTCCTTACCTCTACGCTCCATACCGCATACAGAAGTAAGTAGTGAAAGTAATTCATTTTAGTTACCGCTGACATTCTCGATAGGTTTGGCACAGACACACCCTTTTGCTTTTTTCTAGCAAAAAACCCTTATTTAAACCCCCCCTTTCTTAATATGAGAAACACGTCTACCATTTTAACGCCTCCACTACACGATTGGGACAAAACATTTAGTCCAAGCTAGCGTCAAAAAGTGCACGCATGAACTCGGTAAAAGATTGAATAAATTAGTGGCTCCAAAATATCTATTCTAAAATGTAAACAACAATATTCAATGCTGAATATTAAAACAGTACCGAGAACCGTGTTTCATCAGAGAGGCGTGACCCACTGGCAACGACCCCGATACGAGACCGGCATTGAACTTGACGTGGCGTTGCCTTCGAGTTCAATGTCGCAAAGATAGACGTCCCGATAGTTTCAGCTGGTAGCGCTAAGTATACTCTGTTCAATTTATGATTATTGATTTGACATGCTAAAGGGTAATTTTAGTCCTATAGCAGTGTCAAGTGTGACTTCGGTAATTTATCTGAACATTGATTAATTCATAGAACTTCGTTTCGTCATGTATATCAGAACCGCGGGTGTACTTTTCAGATCTGCCTAAAGAACGATGACCATATATGTATGAGACCCGTCCCCCCCCTTCAACAGAACTTTTGTATGTATTAGTAGGTTCACAAAGGTGTATAAAAAGACTAGCAACCAGTTTTAATTTCAAAATCCATGGGGTTTAAAAATAAAATAAAAATTAAAAAATCGTTTTATTAATTTTTCCTAATTCGCTAGGCCCGTCCCCCGCCCTGCAACAGATCTTTTGTATGTGCTATCAGGTTCATAAAGATCTATAAAAAGACAAGCAACCAGTTTTAACTTCAAAATCCATGGGGCTTAGAAATAAAATGAAAATTAAAAAAACGTTTTATTAATTTTTCTAATTGGCTAGGCCCGTCTCCCGCCCTGCAACAGATCTTTTGTATGTGTTATCAGGTTCATAAAGATCTATAAAAATACTAGCAACCAGTTTTAACTCCAAAATCCATGGGGTTTAGAAATAAAATAAAAAATCGTTTTATTTATTTTGGGATAAAGTAGTGTCTGGTTGTCGCGGGCGCTATTTTGAATCCTGAACGCAACAAAGGATTCTAGGTTTGAGTTGACTCCTGAGCGAAGCGAGGGAGTTAAGACTTGAATCCTGAGTGCAGTGAGGGATTCAAGCTCGCCCAAGACGAAGACACCCGCGTCTCCGTCGTGGACGAGCATATGGCAGTTGTCCCACCGCCGGCGAGGAAGCGACTAATTGTCGGCTGTTTTCTCGCTCAAGAAACGTACAATAGATATACATTCCGTGTAAACAAAAGAGATGCATATATTAACAGTTGATCGCTGACTGTTCACACTGCCGGCGAGGACTCGCTTCACTGGTTTGTCGCTGAGCGACAAGAGCTATCAAAGATAATACTCGCCTAGCGATACTCGCTCAGCGATAGTCGCTTGGTGGTCAGAGCTCACGCCGAGAGAAACCCCTGTAAGACTAACCGCCCCGAGCGAGTAGTGCGAGTAATCGCCCGTCGCAATCGAAAACTCGCTGATAGCCCAGCGACAAAACTATCGGAACTACACACACGCTGCTCACTGCTCGCCAACTCGTTTTCAGTTGCTAGTTCTACTCGCTAATCGTTCATCGCCGCCGGTGGGACAACTGCCTGCCTATAGGAATAGAAAAAATTGGACGAGTAACGAATGACGTTTTCTGTTTTTTAAATGGCATCTCCTAATTGATCTTGAGAGGTTTGAAAATCAAAGAATATGGTTTACTTACAAACTCTTATTTTGTGCCAAAAATATTAACATAAAAACATGATTTTTCTCGGAATATCCTGCACTTTTGAGAGATGTCGTCGTAGTAAAAAATGATCAGCTTGCTAAGGCGGTTCGAATGAGATACATTTTAAGTCTGTTGGTCAATGTAAGGGTTGGGGGGACGTTGTGACGAAATTATCACTAAAACATGATTTTCTCGGAATATCCCGCACTTTTGAGAGATGTCGTCATAGTAAAAATTGATCAGCTTGCTAAGGCGGTTCGAATGAGATACATTTTAAGTCTGTTGGTCAATGTAAGGTTGGGGGGACGTTCTGACTCATCGTCCTTTATTGCAATTATTTGGTACCTTCTGTGTACCTTTACGTACCTCTCATGAAAATCTGTGTACCTACACCCGTACAGAGATATTTAAAAAATTAGGTACACCCGCCATCCTGATGTCAGAACCGCGGGTGTACTGCTAACCCATATATATGTAGCTAAGTACACTCTACAAGTAGATTTGGTACCTCTTATGTACCTGCAGAAACAAGTATTAAATAAACAAAATACTGTCAGGTTGCTGCGAAAAGTAAAAAAAAACAATTTTCTTTCTATGACGTTGTTATTATTAAAAAAAAAAACAATCTTCAGTATTAATAACTTAAGTTAAATATTTAAAAAAACCTATTAGAAAAACAAACAACAGTTTGCCTATTTCAGAATTGTGAAGGATTTATAGAATTAAGATGTTTGTCAGTGTTTTCAGAATCAAAATGAAACAAGAGAGAGTTTTAAAGGATTTTTTAATTAATTTTAATGGTAACTAAATAAGTAATGATTAATATGAATAACACATTGATTCCATGTACATTTAACTCGGCCAAATAATTTGTTACAAGACTTATATAAATTAATCTTCTTATATTAATAACAGCGCCTAACGCGCAAGCACTTCACGCGATCCACATCAAAATAATCTGGTGCCCTGTCAGTTCACCAAAAATTAATTTACAAACTTTTACTTGACAAACAACGATTGGCAAAAACATGATTTGTCATTTCATCATTATACAAAAACAAGTTTGCCAAATAATTCACTTTACAAAATAATCACCAGATAAACTTTTGTTTAATAACGTGTTATTTAACAAGCAATTCATTTTACATTCATTTTATCTCATAAAACAACGTTTGGAATAAAAACGTTTTACATATTGACTTATCATTACGCAATTTCTTAAAAATGAAACTCATTCTTTCATCGACTTGCGCTAATAGATAAAAAGAGATTATTTTTAATGGGCTACCCGGAACCGAACTAGTTAGATTTGGTTAATTATTAAAAAAAAAATGTTAGGTTAGGTTAGGTTAAAACTGTGACCCCTACGCACGAGCCGAGCGAGCGAAGCGAGCGGTGCCGCGGCAGCGGCCGGCGAGTGCCAGAAACGCTTAGATTATATAGAAAAAAATTGCTTTTACACAAAATATGGGTGCCAGAAACGACTTGCGCTAATAGTAGAAAAAAAGAGATTATTTTTAGTAGGCTACCCGGAACCGAACTAGTTACATTAGGTTAATTATTTAAAAAAAAATGGTTCGGTTAGGTTAGGTTAAAACTGTGACCCTCTACGCACGAGCCGAGCGAGCGAAGCGAGCGGTGCCGCGGCAGCGGCCGGCGAGTGCCAGAAACGACTAGATTATATAGAAAAAAATACTTGCCTGAAATTGATTTGACCCAAATAGAGAATACCGTCATGATCACTTTGTGACTGGTTTAGAAAATCGTTACATAGTATAAAACAAAGTCACTCCCGCTGTCTGAAAGCTTAGATCTTTTAAACTACACAACGGATTTTAATGCAGTCGCTAGTGTATCATAAAATGATATTTTGTATAAACGTTATTTTTCCAAAAGAATCTAAATATTAAATGAAAAATGTATAAATGATTAAATATCATCCGTAACATTTGTAAAGAGAAGCATTTGCCAAATAAATGTTTGTGAAGCGAGTGTTTATAAAATAAAACATTTGCGGAATGAGTTGTTTGTGAAATAAATAGTATACGAAACGTTGGTTGTAAACTAAAAATTTGTCAATGGAGTTTTGGTGAAACATTAGTGAACCAAATAATCTCCAATGTGATAATGACAGTGACTAACGCGCAAGCGCGACGTGAAGGTTCACTTCACTCGATTCACGACATTAAATGTCGTGAATCGGGTGAAGTGAACACTTCACGCGATCCACATCAAAATAATCTCCAATGTGATAATGACAGTGACTAACGCGCAAGCGCGGCGTGAAGGTTCACTTCACTCGATTCACGACATTAAATGTCGTGAATCGGGTGAAGTGAACACTTCACGCGATCCACGTCAAAGCTCGCGCCTCAGGCTGTATTGACTAGTCAGTCTAGGAATTAAAAAAAAAAAACAACATTGAGTTTCTGGCTAAGTTTCTGTTTTGCTATTTTATTGTAAAACCCCACAAAATATTAATGTTTTGACCACTAAAATACCTACTAGCTTTGAAATTATATAAAATGATCAATAGAATTAGCATAAAAATTATTATTAAAATCTCGGTTATGATTGTAAATGTATGCTTGGTCAATCCCTAGTATCAGGTGGGATGACACTGATAGCTCACTCCATGCTCACTTCGCCTAAGTTTTCACGATGAGACGGTTACAGAATCGCACGGCAGCATTAGAAAATAGTGAGAAACGATAAACCAAGTATGTCAACAACAAAATTATATGCATCTATTATCTACATGTAAATACTGGTATGTATCTATTTCGGTCTTGGAACTGAATGGAAATAATTTCATATTTTATTATTATTGATATTAGGATAATCATAAAGGAAACAGAGGCAACAAGGAAATAAAATGACTGCGTCCTTGCACCAGAGTTATACAAATGCAAACAAAAATAATTTAGTTTTGACTGCCTCGGTGGTTCAGTGGTCGTAATACGACTGCTGAACACGATGTTGTGGGTTTGCTTAACGTGGTGGTTCTGGGTTCGATTACCGAAGATTGTTATTTATTCTCTGACGTCGTTACTATATTTTTTATAAAATAGTAAGAACGTCAAAGAAAGAAAAATTAATTCTTTTTTACTTTTCGCAGCAACCTGACAGTATTTTGTTTATTTATTACTTGTTTCTGCAGGTACACAAGAGGTACCAAATCTACTTGTAGAGTGTACTTAGCTACATATATGGGTTAGCAGTACACCCGCGGTTCTGACATCAGGATGGCGGGTGTACCTAATTTTTTAAATATCACTGTACGGGTGTAGGTACACAGATTTTCAAGAGAGGTACGTAAAGGTACACAGAAGGTACCAAATAATTGCAATAAATTTAGGCAGATCTGAAAAGTACACCCGCGGTTCTGATATACATGATTCGTCGGCCTCGGTTTTATTTAAAAATAACGCTAAAAGTATTAGGCTCTATTGTATACCATATCTTACTGTAATAAGCTTTTGCCTTTTTTTCAAAGATTTTTAATATATCGAGATCCTTATGCAATGATATACTATGTACTCGTATATTGTCTTGTTGTGCGGATTAATTTCACTACTGCGTTTATTAATGACTCGCTTATAAATTTATTTCCCTGAACAATACATGTTTATAATGGTCTGTACGAATATTTAGTCTGGGAAGCTTAAGCTGAGCTGAGAGATTATAAATTTGGTCAAACATTTACTTACCAACACAGGATAAAAGTTCGTTAATTTGTTGTAAAGAGTTCCTGATTTCTATAATGAGCCTGGCCTTCTCATCCAGAGAAGTTGTTAGTTCTTTTTCCGCTCGCCTCTCGGCGTCCATATGTGATTTCAGTTGTCTCTTTTCCGCCAAATATCTGTTGTACAGCGACATAAAAATCACATGTAATTTAATCAAATTATAGCGTAAAATTAATGTCACAGAAAAATTATTGAAAGAAAGAAAAATGCGTTTATTGGCTTTACAGATAAAAACCTTAAAACTATAAAAAACAGAAAACAAATATTATAATGCCAAAAGGGCCTCAGTTCAGCACAATGTCAGGTGACAACACAAGGTGTACCACCTGACGCTGATTCAGCTGCTAGAGAATGAAGAACCGGTGCTCTTATAGCGTCCCGGGATTTTCGGGATTACTTGTTGAAGGAACCGGGAGAACCGGGACTTTCGGGACTTTTGGGTATTTTTTTTACCTACTGCTGGTATTTTTATTTTAATAGGTCTTTAGTATTTATGTATGTACGTAGGCAATGAAAACTACATTGTATTAATTAAAGATATATATTTTTTAAAATCAACGAAAACAGAACCATTTACTATTCTTTGAAAAAATAATCAACAGAAGAAAACAACAAGTCAAATCAGCATTTAACGCTCGCTATTATTATAAATTATATACCAATATCAATCAACAAAAACATAGTTACTTTCCATAAATTAAAATGAAACATAAATCCTTTTCTTAATTCTAATATAAACCAAGCCATCATCAGCATTCGGCAGTTATCATATCACTGAGACGCTTATCTTTAAGGAATATAAAATAATAAAATATGAAAAAGTTATAAAGGAATGAAATTAACAAAATATGAAAACGTTCAATTATTTAGTACTGTCTTGCTCATTATAGTGGGTTCTTAAAAAAATAAGTGATCTAAGCTTTTATCACTTAAGCGTGATCTTATTTTGTTGCACAGTAATCCTGCTGCCGAGAATATCCTCTCGAGCTCCACGCTGGTCGGTGGGATCGTCAGAAGATGATCATAAGCTAACGACAGTAAACGGCCACGATCACCACCATTCTCAAAAAGAGCCATTTCTATTCTAATTGTAGTGTTTAAATCTTCTTGATCGCTTCGAACTCGTACATTTTTGGTAGCATTCAGTATTTCAGTATTAAGCTCATCTTTTTTTGTTAATATAGCATCTGATTCTCTGTGCAGATAATTATTTTCTTGATTTTGTGGTGAAGGCTCTTCAGGTAGATGAACATTTATCGAAGAAACGCTATTTGTGCGTGTTAATTGTTCAAAAATGTGGCTGCGCATTTCATCGCTGTCTGGTCTTGGGTATACGTCGTTTTACACAGTTGTCACACTAATATTATAAAGGCGAAAGTTTGTGAGTGTGTGTGTGTGTGTGTGTGTGTGTGTGTGTTTATATGTTTGTTACCTCTTCACGCCTAAACCACTAAACCAATTTAGATGAAATTTGGTATAAAGATAGTTTGAGTCCCGGAAAAGGACATAGGATAGTTTTTATCCCAATATTCCCACGGGATCGACATTTACGCGGGTGAAACCGCGGGGCGCAGCTAGTAAAATATACTTCTGGGTTGTGCAAAATGCAAATATAGAAAGATTTGTTTTTTTTAGGTATTATTATAGGTATGTAACCAATAAACTCAAAAACTACTAAAAAGCTACAAGATCCCTAAGTAACAAAGGCTACTTTTGACCTCATTCTCTCGAAAAACGTGTAAACGTGTAGCAGCGGGTGAAACCGCTAGGCGGACCTCTAGTTTTAAATAAAATCTTAGCAAGAAACCTTTTATTATGATATCTGAATGGGGAAACCCAAATTCTTAATTTAAGTTTATACTTTTCAACTAAGTCCCGAAGGTCCCGAAAGTCCCGGGACGAGGTGTGCTCGTACCGGTTCTTTAGTCTATACAAAAATCCCGGGAATTCCCGGGATTTTCAGACCGGGATTTCCCGGGACCATTCCCTAGCTGCAACCAACGAGTGCCATACGCTAGAATAAAAAACACATAGAGAAGTGTGTGCCCATTATAATGAATTAGGAGAATTAATTAAATATGATAATATAAAAAAGCTCATATAAATCAAATAAAATGTTTTGACATACATGTGTATGTGTTGTGTTGTGACTGACTCAATAGCTCATGCTATGGATAACTCATGCCTGTGGTGAAAATATGTGGCTGGCAGCAAAGTGGTAGGTAGCGAGGCTGACTGCCCAGAGTACAACGGATGCAGGTACATATAAGTGTCGCCACTCGTGCAAACTATTTTAATGCACCCACAATGAACTCAAGGTGCTGAAAATGTGACGACTATAATAGATATGTATTTACAGAATTATAGTCATTTATATCTTTAAGTTAAAGTTCCCTAAGAACTTTTCCATAAGAGATTTGTTCTTATGGAACAAATCTAACTTAAAAAGGTGAATTAATGATTATAATTCTGTAAATATGTACCTGTTATAGTCGCGAATCATATTTTGATCAAGATACAATTATCCTGACACTGACCTGAAAATTGCAAAAAACGTAAGAAAAATTGAATTTCGCGGGCTACAACTGCGCATTCACGTTAAGGTAAATAAATTTTAGTTCATTTTGGGACCAAGGACAATTCAGACTATTTAAAAAAAAAGTGAAATATGGCTCGCGGATTCCTTTTGGCATGAAGTCTTTTTGATGAGATAAAAACAACGCACATCTCCGACCTCCGACTAGTCAATTAAATAGTTATCTGTGGCGTTATAGCACTAGTGCCGTAACGTAAAGTAAAAAGCACGCGTTTTTAATACACTGCATTATGGACCTAAAAGCGGTTCATTGAGAGCCATTTTACGAGAAATTGCGTTGAAAAGATTTTTTTCTATAAAATGGGTGTAACGGAATACACGGGAAGAATAAGTATAGGACCTTTATAGAATCATATCTATTGTTTTCGGGTTTATTGATGATTGTGAGACGGCATTCAAGGACAGATATGATTATACTGGCTATCATCAATAGCGATCAGTCTTTCACAGAAAGTAGGTTATTCGGTTCAGCCGTTAGTTGACGTTTTAAGTAAAAATACTAGTGGATTAATGGACTGAACACGGATACTGCTTGATCAGTGGTGTAGCTGACAAAAGGGCAATCAGTCGCAAATAGCTTAGTAGAGCATTGATATTTTCAATAAAACTTACTCCAGGTTGTTTTTTTGCACAACGGAGGCAAGTTTTATAATTGTAAAATGCAATGCCAAGGCTTGTAAACACTGGAGAGAAACAATTTTCCTTTTAATTTACAAAATTAAATTCTTACTGTGAGCTCTTAAGTTTTGCAATATGGAAGTTGTTGTGCGCGTTCCGCCTTCGGTTTGTGAAACTATTAAAGCTAGGTAAGGTAAAGTGCCTCTGGTGTATACTAGATTATTATGAATTTCCGTTCATTCACTTTTCCCACTAATAATGTTTATTTGGACTTAGTACATTATTCTACTATTTCAGCCAAGGTTAATTGCATCTTGAGCAGCCTATACACCGATACACGCCAGTGTATAGGCTCAAAATTCTTATTCCAAAGTATTATTCATGTCGATAAACAATGCTTTGAAATAATAATTTCGTTTTACCCGAAACGGTGAAGGAATATTTGCTCGTGGTACCCCAATGAGAACTAGAAGGAAACCGGCAAATCCTAGAACCAAAAATTCGAAGACATGTGACATCTACCAACCCGCACTGGGCCCACGTGGTGGACTACGGCCCACCCCCTTTCACAGAGAGGAGTCCTGTGTCCTGCAGTGGGAACATTATAGGCTGATTATGATAACCCGAAACCTCATTTAAATCATGAATTATAAACTAACGACTCACTGAATACAAATAGGCAATGCAAACAACTGAAAAGCATATTCTTTTGAGGTGTACCTACCACAAAATCAAAAACTGCAAAACAATAAGCTATAGTTACTACCTATAGTTTGTTTATTCAATTGATTCTAGAGAAGTTACCTTACTTCCAAGTCTAACTTCCGGAACACTTTCTCTGTGACCACCAGAAAAGCTTTGCACAAGAATTACATCGACTTTCCTTCCTTTGAACATTCAATTGATTTAGCCTCAATACTTTATGCAATTGAAATTGGTCTTATTATATAACACGGTTTCATTATGGCAATTACCTTTTAATATCACATCGTTCGGTTCTAAGTATGATTTATTTCGGTCTGACCCCTGAACCACCCCTCCCCCCCCTCCTCGACTGCGACTATTTTATGTCGACTACGTTTGTACGTTTTTACCACCGTATTAGTACAGCAGTAACGTGGAAATGCCCTAAATATTTATCACTGAGTCCGCTTGCACAAGTACCGGCTGCCGGGTACCCGGCGAAATAAAAGTTTTCCCTGCTAAGCCACCATCCAAGCCCTCTGGCTGCAGAATAACCGACACCCGGTATCCGGAAGCGAAACGGAAGGGCAAACTAATCGGCAGCCGGAATGTGTAAGGGCACCAAGGCTTACGTGACCGAGCACGAGTAACTGACGGCATATGGGTTCAAGACACTTCAATAGTAATTGAAATGGCCACAACACAGTCTACCGACTGAGGATATTGATTGCTTTATTGCTACTGACTGGTCATTACTGGTTTAAGTATTCATGCAGTCATTCGTTACAAACTGACGGGTTTCAGTGCATGGCTATTGAACTACACCTCCCCTTTCAGTTCGTGGGACGCTGAATAAATTATGAAAATAAAAGAGTTTGGATGAGTTTTGCTATTATTTATTTAGTTTTCGCCTTTGGGTAGTCATACGTCATACGCCTTTTGAAACTGTGACTTCGACTATGCAGTCGAAGTCACAGTAAAAACGAAAAAGCAAAAATACGATATTTTGAAAAAAACTGTTTCAATGTATGCACATTGAAACAGTTTTTTTCAAAATATCGTATTTTCTTTTTTTTTTCTAGAATTGCTTGTAAATATGTCTTAATATGAAAGATTTAGAAATAGACCAGGATTAATTTTCATTAGTACTAATAAAGTGCTTATACTGCCTAGTAAACTTAGAATTCTCATACAAAAATTACCTACATAACTTTGACAGTATTATTTTTTATGACATAGGTACTTAGATATAAGCAAAGGGGCTCGTGCTCGTAATAACAGTCGCCCGGGTCGATCGAGGTTAAACTACCCCTCCGTGTCTCAGAAAGCACCCAGCAGTCACACCTGCCATTCGTAGGCCTTTGACATTGATTTTTAGTTAGACAACCAGGCATAGTAAGAGATTCGTTGTACCCAGTAACTGGGTTCTGGGGGTCAGATAGGCAGTCGCTGCATGTAAAATACTGGTAGTTCCGCATTTTTGTTTTTTGACACTGACTTCCGAAATTCAAGTTATTTATCACTTTGTAGTGTTTTTTTTTTTGAAGACGGTTGTTTTTTTTTTAAAAAAAGTTTTTATTTTACACTTTTTAGTTGTACCTACCCCACACAAATTCACTAGAAGAATCATCAAAATACGCATAGAAATGCCGGAGATGCAGTACATTTATGCATATAACTTCGTACATAAGAATAGGTAATTACCTAATGTATTAATACATAGTTATTAGAATTTGCTTGTCTGAATGTATGTTCCAGCATCACACAAATACTACCGGATAGTTGCTGTCCATCTATATCCTACTGTGTCAAAAAAGTACCGGGAAAAGAACAATAATACACAAAATGTTAGTTATTCATCCAAATTTATTTTATCGCCTTCAAAGTATGCTCCTTCAAGCCAACGAATAATCCAATCATCAAAACATTTTTTAAACGCTATTTCCGGAATTGAGTTTAGTTCTCGCCGCGAATTCTCCTTATGTCTTCTACCGAATAAAAACGGGTGCCACGAAGTGGTAATTTGAGTTTAGGAAAAAGAAAGAAGTCGGCTGGAGCCATATCTGGTGAACAAGGTGGTTGCTCGATGGTATTTGTTGAGTTTTTGGTCCAAAATTCGTTCATAATGATGGCCTTGTGCGAAGGCGCATTAGGTATAGTGGTGAAAATGCAACAATTTTCTTTCCACAAATCTGGCCTTTTTCTTCGAATTTGCTCTCTTAAACGTCGCATAACGCTCAAATAATATACTTTATTTACCGTTTGACCTTCCGCTAAGAATTCCGAGCGCACAACACCGCGATAGTCAAAGAAAACACAACATGACTTTGACTTTTGATCGACTTTGGCGTGGTTTTTTCGGTTTCGGTTCAGTTGGCAGGCGCCACTCCGAAGCTTGTTGACTAGTTTGCATGTCAAACTCGTAAACCCACATCTCGTCACCAGTAACAATGCGTTTCATGAATGTTAGGTCGGAATTGACTCGTTCTAGCATTTCTTCAGCGACTCTTATGCGATTGAGTTTTTGGAGAAAATTCAGGTCTTTTGGGACTAGTCGAGCTGCAACATGTTCATACCCAAGTGATTATTTAAAATGATACGGATCAACTCGTGAGACACAGAAAGTTCAGCGGCAATCTCTCTCAAACTTGAATGAGGATTTTCTGTCACTATTTCCTTCACTTTTGCATCATAACCTCAACCTCACAACTAGATGGCAGCTCCATCGACACACCAAAGGGTTTAAGCGTTTAAATAGCTTAGTACTTAAAGAGTACCTTTAATGTGAATATTAACAAAGTTTATCGCGTAAGTTTTAATGCCACATATTACTATAACGCAGATGGAGCAGTAGCGTGATATTGTACTGATATTACACATACTCGTACATGTTAAAATCATAATTTAACCATACCTTACAAAAGCATAGTCGGGTAAATAAGGTATTTCTTGCAAGCCAGCAGTTACTTTTTAATAGGCAACAAAAAGAGAGTTTCTTCTTCCAGTTTATGTACATAATAATCTAGCTTTCATAACAAATAGAAGTAGGTATACCTATTATCCTCAAGAAACACAAACTTGCACCATCTCCTTTTAAGGGGGTTGGAGGGTGAATTTACAAATTTCTTAAGATTGTTATTGTTTGTGTGCAAATCCTAGCCTGCATACCAATTTTCAGCTTTCTAGGACTTCGGGAAGTGCCCTAGAGGTTTTAATGAGTGAGTTAATATCAGTGACGAGATCGAGGTATTTTAGGAATTATTAATAAAATCCAAAGTACAAAAGCTTCACAAATGGAACTTAGTGTGTTTTATGTCTGCTAACTTTATCTTATTCTCAGAATTTGAGCTCTCTGGCGTTATTTAGGTCGAATCTGTGAGGGTTTGAAAATACGACGAAACGGTTCAAGAAAAGGTGAGTAGAGCCTTTGTTTCTGGCTAGGCTTTGTGGGGGCATACCTTGCCCCCAGATTAATTACATTGTTTTATAATCTAAAATGTATTAATTGACTCTTTTTTTTTAATAAGTATCACGTCTGATTATTTTGGGTCATATTCATAAGTAACTTTTCATTTGTATCCGGAAAACACAGTCCTACTGTTTTACGGCCAAACTTCAGTAGGTTACCTAATTAACTAGAACAAAATAAAGAAGTGTACTATTTATGTTATATTCTCCCTTACTAATAAAGCGTTGTATAGTCACACAACGCTTTGTCTTCTTCTTTCGAAAGTCAAATTACTGACGACTGAAAGAGAGAAATCGGTGTGTGACTATTCTGTATCTGATATAATACGTATATCATAGTAGGTTTGTACGTAATCTAGTAGCTGGATGGATTATAAATAACAAGTCATACAAGTCATAATTACTGCTGAACAAGTTTTTTACTAAGGCAACTGTTTGTTACATATATATAAAAAATCAGAGCTGCATAATTGTTTTTTTAAAAGTATTTGGAAGACCGTGAGAGTATAATTTACATCAACTCTTTTAAAAAAGTGTGCTGCCTACACGTGCGGCATTGGACATTTTTTAAGTTAACGTTTGAAACGAATTTAAAACGAAACGTAGTTTCAGAGACACAAAATAATTGCATTTCGCGTGTAGCTTTTTTTTTACGTCATTTAAATCACATTTTTCACACTCGTATGGCTTATAGTCGTTTTTTTCTTTTTTTCATGTCAGCGTGAAAATTTCAAGAATACTAGTGGACACATATGAAAGTACGGAAAAGTTAGTGGCGCAACTGACTGCCTAGAGTATGCCGTACAAACAAGTACGGGAAATGCATCATGCATTGCATTGCATCATGCATGCAAGGTATCTTTAATAACTACTAAGAAATGAAGAGAAGTACTTAAACTGTTTGTACAAAACTCATGAAACGTTTCTTTGGTACTACAATTCCTACGAATTTTCATTCTTCGAAGGGACAATCCTATTAAGGTAGGAGGGTTCCCTATCCATTTGCATAAAATTTTAAGACCTGATATAACTTGGCATATTTTTCTTTCTCCTAATTATATTTCCGCATAACAGCTTACGCATATTTTTTTTAAGCATAATTTCTCTAATCATAATAATGATTAAGCATAACATTCTAAAGCATTTTAGGATGTTCGTTTTCTTTCTAACGACGTCAGGTCGACGGAGCCCCCTATTTCTGTCTGCAAGGTTTAAAGGAACCTATCCAACCGAACCTCGGAGTGCCCCTGACGTCGTTTAGTATTATGCGAATTAAATTTATGCCAAAACAAATTAGCCTTCAAAATAATTATGCTAACATAAACTGTATGCCAAAAAAATATGGCAAAGTATTATTATGGCAAAACAAATTATACCATAATAGTTATGCCAATGAAGAAGAAGAAGAAGATGCTTTGAAGAAGGTGGCTGGGGTAGACTGGATGCAGAAGGCGGAGGACAGGGTGCTGTGGCGCAGTCTGGGAGAGGCCTATGTCCAGCAGTGGACTGCGATAGGCTGAGTTGATTGATTGTTGAGTTATGCCAAATTATACCTATTAAGAAAAAGAACATTATGCGAAAAGAAGGCATCCCGGGTAGGAGCTAGTCCGAATACTTGCAACTGCTTGTTTCATACCACGTCAAAAAAAAAGCACACACGGTTTGGAATCATTGAAATCGATCACCGACTAAAGACCTAATAGCCGATCGATGGTTCATGTACTTTTAATTAACTACACCTGCAGCCCTAACATGACACACGCGACAATTACTCACTCTCGCGTCGAAAATATTTGTCTATTTCTGACACTTTTCTCGTTTCCCACCAGCGCTGCTATACAAAATTCTCGACTCGCTCTGTCAGACTTGATATTTTCTCAACAAACCCGAAAGATGAACGTCCATTGGCCCGCACCGGCTGCAACTCACGCACGGCACGCAACGGAATTTCGTTTGCTTTGTATGAAATTCATATAGCACCACCACAAAACACAAAGGTACAGAAGTCAATCTACATACAAAGTGCGCTCGAGCAATGCACACATAGACACCGCTCACGGAGACGATATCTCGGAACGGTTGGAAACAGTGCGAGCGCGAGTGCCATCCGCTTGAGACACGTCACACGCGTCTGTGAAGTGCAAAAATGGAGCAACAAAAAATAGTTATTATACCTGTTCAGTGGACGGTTGTTTAAATTCAACATTAAACGGCGAATCGTAGTTTTTTTATTCTAGTTTTTTATTGTAGTTTTGTATGAAAAGTGAAGTACATACATGTGATTGAATTCTGTACTCTCTGTATTTTGTGGCACCACGTCCACAATCGGTACCGCCCGCACTGAGCGCATTATTATGGACAAAAATGCGTTGCGTGCCGGTGACGTCACAATATGGATTAGTTCACCACGTTCGTCGGTCACTGCCACAGCAAGTTGTATTGTTTATTGATCGAGGTGAGAACCGCCAAAAACATTTTAAGATGGATGACTCACTTTTTATTCTATTAGTGAAATGATATTATTATGCAGAGTCGTATAATCTGAACCATCCATAATATTTTTGCAAAGAAGTGATAATCTCCACATACAGTAGATGCACACCATCGGCAAATCAAAGTCAAATCGTTTATTTCAAATAGGCATATAAAAGGAAAAATTTACCACTATTCCACATTGTTCTTTTGAAATCTTTTACAAGGTTTTGTATACCTACATTCATTATATAATTTTAAGTGAAGACGATGCACCTAGAATAAAATTACTCTACCTCAAAAGATAAAAATAATTTAAAATAAAGCAATGACAGGTAAATCAATTATGTAATAGATACATGGTGCTCACATATTTACAAATATTGTAAAAGTAGATGATTTTCCTAGAATTTTAACAAGTGTGTGAGTTACAGTAGTCACAAAACTAAAAATCAATGTCATCAAAAGGAGATGGATACCGTTCCTATACAAGCTTGGCCCAGAAATGGACACAAATAAAACAAAACGTATTATGAAGCAATATAGTGTTTCAAAACGCTGTATATTTTTTGATCGTCGTAAAACTTGGTGAAGGGCCAGACCCCAAATCTGACGACTTCGAACCTGTCAAAAAAATTAAGTTCTAACCTGTCGATCACAGAATAATCCACTGTCTTCCAACAGATTGAATTTCACTCAAATCTAACGACTGTATAACGAATGATTAATTTGCTATGCCCCAGTTTATAGAACGTTGGATCTCTGTTGAAAACCATGCAAAATCAGAGTTGTCCGAGATGCAAGTTATAGGTATTGTTATTGTAGCCGAGGTAAACTGCAATGCAAAAATCCATAGTCCAAGAAAGGTCACTCAAAAATCCCAAAAAGATAACCAGAAACACAAGCAATGATATTTTTTTTTAAATCACAAGAAAGTCACAACAAAACATTCATGAGGCTGTCACACGCGGCATCACAGAGTTATAAATAAAATGGAAAGCGTCAAACCCGGCTGACAAGAGTTACTTATTTTTTTTTAGCGCATTTTTAGCGTATGCGTATGTGTGTATGTTATGCTCTAAGTATGTATGAATTATTTATTCTTTCCTAGCATCCAGAGGAGCAATTTTCGGAATTTTAGGAAGTTTCACAGTCTGATCATCTCTTAAAAATTACATCTAATTTCCGTACATTTTTGACAAGTTTTTGACATTTGTTTGTCGCAGAGTTGAGACTGCGGCTAGATTTTTACGTTTTAAATTACGGGAATTGGCCTTCAGATGTCTATCTGTATGCATTATATTGATTTACATATCGTTAGGATTGTGCGCAACGCACGTCACTCTCAATCGCAATCCGAAGGATTTTGATGGAGTAATTGAATCAAAATAATAATCTTTTAAATTGAAATATTTTCTGCAAAGCTAACGAAAGCTGGCTTTCAAATATTATCAGTTATTTTTTAAATATTACTAACTTTTTGACAGTACTAGGCAAGGCAAAATCCATGTCCTTTAAAAAATATACTTACCTACAATTAAATTAGCAACCAGTTTGATTTTGTCTAGAATAATAAAGCTGAAGAGTTTATTTGTTTGAACGCGCTAATCTCAAAATCGAAAACGAAGTGATAGCGCGGGCAGGTGATGCGATGCAAGTGATGTAACGGGGTGGGGGTCAGGGATACAAGAAATTTCACGCGGACGAAGTCACAGGCTGAAGTTAGTAATAATATATTTATGCCGGGCCCTACGCGAATATTTTTGGGAGTTGCAGCAAGCAGGTCTTCAGGAACTGCCCAACCCATCCACGCATCTCCACTTACCTTGGTTTTACTAGTGCTTGACTGCCTGTGATTAATTTTGCTGCGTGTAATCAATAAGTAGGTACCTAAATCTGTTTCATCTCCCAAAATGATAATTTTAAAATGACAAGGTATAAACTACAAAGAGTTGAAAATTAAAAAAAAAATCGTTGAACTTGTTATCGCTAAAAGAGAACCCAGTTCTCATTACAACGATGTTAACTCTGTACATTATCAAAAGGGAACAGGCAAATGTTTGAGGATTAGGAATGTTAGCATACACTCGCAACGTATGCGTGTAAAATTAATAACAAAAATCTGGTTCCATATGGTAAAACCGACGTTATCTCATTGAAAATAGAGTACAAATTTGCCCGTACCAGACAATCTGCAAAATGCTTGTACTATCTTGAATGTCATCGCGCACAACTTTGAAAAGTAAACAAAAGAAATTTTCTTTTAAAAGACAAAAAGATCTGCGTCTTTAAATTGTTTTTTAAACGTGGATCATTTTTATACCACATTCTATACTTAACAATGTTTTATGACTTTCTTCCAATTTTTAACCAACTTCAAAAAAGGAGGTTCTGTATTCGACCCGTAGATATCTATGTATTTTCGAGATTTTCTCAAATATGAATCATCCTGCGACGCAAATTGTACAGCAGTCGAAGTTTATCACTGACTTCAATTCTTCAAGGTAAAAATAATCAACATAACCATTAGCAACAACCAGCCTTGTTATATTGGAAAATTCTTACTTTGTATTTGACGGCGCAGTAAGTGGCGCCGCGCGCCGCCTCATTTTTGTTACGGAGCTACTAGAATCACCGAAAAGGTCGGATAAGGTCGAGTATCGTGTGAGCAAGCACTAGCACAGTACGTTTACGCTAAAAAAATGTATCGTCAACCTTTTTTACGATTCCGTAAAGTTGCACTTATAAATATCTCCTAATAAAATTATTTTAGTCGCGATGAAGACGTGTGCAATTTGCAATGATCAATTTAACGACGCGCGACGGGGTGTAATGTGGAAGCTGCAAGAAATTCTTGGATTTCTCTTGTGCAGGCAGGACCCCATACCATTATTATATTTTCAAACTCAAATGGGTCCCGCCTGCTTCCAACTTTTATTTAATTTAAAATGGGCTTGTTTTTAGCCTTTCAGTTAGTGTTTAAGGGTCGGTTCACATCTGACGGAAGATGCGTCGCGTATTATTTATTTTTTATTTATTTATTTAAAGGGGTTTGAAGGTTTTGGCCCTAAAATCAGCCGCCATTTTGATTTTTTTTCAGAATCGCGGTGCACAACAAAAGTTATATATTTAGATAGAGGACACTTATACAAACAAAAAATGTAATCAACATAATATCCTAAAGCGTCAGGTTTCGGAGTTATTCACCGAAATATAAGTCGAAAACTACTAAGATTTTTTTGTTTTTTTTCCTTCCAGGTAAGCATATTGAACTATTGAGGTAATAGAAACGTTATGAAACCTTTATGGAGAAGAAACAAATGAAGAATAGACATTTTTTAAATAAATAATTAAACACGGCAATTTATAGTTCGTTTTTTTAATCCCAGAGACTAATCTGACAAGTGTAATGTCAAACTTCTATACTAAAAAAACGAAAACACAAAAGACTTAAATGTCAGATTAGTCTCTCGGATTAAAAAAAGGATCAATAAATTGCCGTGTTTAATTATTTATTATAAAAATATCTATTCTTCATTTGTTTCTTCTCCATAAAGGTTTTATAACGTTTATATTACTTCAATAGTTCAATATGGTTACCTGTAGGGGAAAAAAACAAAAAAATCCTCGTTGTTTTCGACTTATATTTCGGTGAATAACTCCGAAACCTGACACTTTAGGATATTATGTTATGTAAAATTTTTTGTTTGTATAAGTGTCCTCTATCTAAATATATAACTTTTGTTGTGCACCGCGATTCTGAAAAAAAAATCAAAATGGCGGCCGACCTTAGGGCCACCCTCCATACAAAAATCTTCAAACCCCTTTATGCACAAGTAAAAAACTGTACAAAGGCGGACTTAATACCTTGGGCATTTTCTACCAGTCTACCTTAGGGTGATGCAGAGACAATACACAGTAGGTGCAATAACAAAGAAAAAAATATTTATAATTAAGATATAAGAATAGATATAAGAATAAATACACATATACATACATATGTACAACAATATAATATATTTAAAAAAAATTGTTATGAGACATAAATAAGGAATCCTACAACAACTTAGTTCTGAGACGAATCTGCCAACTTCTTGTGTATGTGTTCTCGAGCTTTCACTTTAAATGTGAACCGATTGGTTACCGTCCTGATATTCTGAGGGAGCGCATTCCAAAGGAAAACCGCCTGGACAAAGAAAGAAGACTTTATAAAACCAGAACGATGAGAAGGACAACGAAGAAGACGATTATTCTCGGACCGAAGATTCTTGCTGTATGCAGAGCATAAATTGACAACGAGAAGTCAGATAAGAAGGTGAAGTGGGTTTGTGAAGAAGAGAAAACAGGGTTGTCAAAGCCCTCAACGCTCCGCGCTGCCGGATAGGTAACCACTTTAAAAGCGCTCGATGTGCGGATACATGATCATACTTGCGAAGATTGAAAACGAATCGAATGCAGCTATTAAGAAGTCGGTCAAGTTTATTGAGGAGATCTGCATTCAGGTCATAGTAGCACACATCACCATAGTCCATTATGGGGAAGATAAGGGACTGTACAAGCATTGCCTTAATGTGGAATGGGAGAATATTTTTCAACCGATAGAGCGACCGCAACGTTCCAATGACCTTCTTGCTCACAATCGCAACCTGCTTATGCCACTCAAGGCAAGTGTCAATATACAAACCCAGATCCTTGACGTCAGAGCTAAACGGAATCACTGTGCCATCAAAGGTAACCGGTGGCACCGTTGAACCATTCAGCCTCTTTAAGCTATATAATATTATCGGTCGCGTAACGCTAGAACAGACAATTATATGATAAAACACAACCTTTCACACTCAATCGATGATGCGTTAGTGCGTCGCGCGAATAAATAGACGCAATCGAAGTTACGCCTGACGCATTTTCCGTCAGATGTGAACCGACCCTAAGGGGCCGTCTCCACGAGCGAGAGAATCGCGGCGTTATTATCGTAGTGCCACGTATTTCTATACACTCTCTAAGACCGTGTCTCCACACGGCGATATCATCGCCGCGAAAATTTGATGGCACGGCGAGACTATCGCCGCGATTCTCTCGCTCGTGGAGATGGCCCCTAAGGTTGCAGTCGGGTTTTTTATTTTTTTAATTACTTTTTTTTATTTACAAAATATTTGAAAGCTACATAAATCCGCAAAAATGGCATATTATTTTCTCATTTCGAATACGTAACATTTCTGCTCATTCATGAGCAACAAACTAGAAGGCCAATTCTCGTAATTTAACCGATTGAATGCCGTAATTACAGACACAATTAAAAAGCCATTGTGTCTCGCGTGGATCCACGTTTAAGCATACGATGGGTTAAAACGTTCAAAATCTAGTCGCAGTCTCATGTCGGCGACAAACAAATGTCAAAAACGACAGGGAAATTCGAGCTTATTTAGACAGATTGAGACTGAGCCCAGAGGGGCAATTCTCGTAATTTTAAGAACGTTCACAGTCTGATCTCAGTCTCAATCTGTCAAAAATACCTCTAATTTCACCTCATTTTTTTTTGCCAAGTGTTTGTCGCCGAGATGAGACTGCGGCTAGATTTTGAATGTTTTAAATTACGAGAATTGGCCTCCAGACTGTGAACGTTCTTCAGATTACGAGAATTGCCCCTCAGATATTAAAACGTATGACAACTATTACCTATTTGATTGTATCTCCAACATCCGGTGCGTCTCTCGACAGGAAATAATAGTACATTATGATACATGTGTGCTATGTTGATCATTAAACTCGAGGCGGTATTATTCGCGCGAGCCGCAGGCGAGCGCGATAAGGTAGCCGAGAGTTTAATTATCAATGCACACGCGTATCATACGACGTTTTTCAACACACTTGTGAGGAAAAAAACAGACTTGTATTGTTAAATATTAACTTGTATGGATAATGGCGGGCTGGGATTGTCATTCCGTGCGCCGCGCTGGCGCGGCGTGCGCGCGCAGGTTTACCCATAGAGTAAGTAATGGTCATTCCTAAAGGCACATACAAAACCGATAAACAGCCTATAGAAAAAATATAATAAACACAAAATAATGTTTAGACTGATCGTAGTGTTGTCGTATGTCAAATTGTAGTTAAGTAAGTATGGAATTAGAAAGTACTATTGGCATAGAGAAATATACATTAATTCAGTGAGAATCCGCAATAATAGAACACCAGTGGTCTTTCCCGTTTGGTTACGGGAGGGACGACGGAAAATTGTAAGGTGCATCCAGACAGAGCGAGGCATGCGCCGCAAGTGCTTTTTTTTGTATGTTAGATGCCTCAGCCTGAGGCAACCGTACATATAAAAAAATCATTTGCGGCACATGCCTCGCTATGTGTGGATGCACCCTAAGGTGAATGCGCAGTGGTAGACCGCGAAAATTATTTTTTTTTTTAAGTTTTTTACAATTCGCAGGTCAGTATCAGGTTGTATCTTGATCAAAATGTATATTTATATAATAGATAAGTATGTATTTAAAGAATTATAGTCATTAGAATCATTAATATAATTATATAGGTATATTTAAGTTAGATTTGTTCCCTAAAAACTTTTCCATAAGAGATTTGTTCTTATGGAACAAATCTAACTTAGAAAGATGTATTTAATGATTCTAATGATTATAATTCTGTAAATACGTATCTGTTATAGTCGCGAATCATATTTTGATCAAGATACAACCTGACACTGACCTGAAAATTGCAAAAAACGTTAGAAAAATTTAATTTCGTGGGCTACAACTGCGCATTCATCTTAAGGTAAATAAATTTTAGTTCATCTTGGGACCAAGGACAATTCAGACTATTTAAAAAAAAAAGTAAAATATGGCTCGCGGATTCTTTTTGGCATGAAGTCTCTTTGAAGAGATTAAAAAAAAAACGCACTTCTCCGACCTCCGACTAGTAAATTAAATAGTTATCTGTGGAAATAAAGCACAAGTACCGTAACGTAAAGAAAAAGCACGCGTTTGTAATACACTGCATTATGGATCTAAAAGCTGTGCAGTAAGAGCCATTTTACGAGCAAGTGTGTTGAAAATTGGTTTTCCTTTTCATAAGGTTCCCAAATGTTTCGTGAATGAAAATTATAATTTTAAATTCGTTTATTTTGACTTTGTGCGCAAATTGTTTTGACATGTCGCCGCGTGCAGAGCGGGGGCGGGTCGCTAGTTACATTATAATTCACTTTGTATTGCTCAGATGTAGATTGAAGAAACGTATGTACTCACATAGCAGACTGCTCCTGGCCGACGTTTTTCAGAGAATCCAATATCACGGCCGCGTGTTTCTTGTCGTCAATCAGCGCGTCTCGCTTGAAGCTGTTGAGAGCCAGCGCCATCTTCAGCCGCCCCGACTGGTAACGTTGTTCTTTCAACCTTCACAGATAAAAGCTATAAAGGTTCCGAAGCAAGATACAGTTTATTAAAATGCTCTATAATGGCACAAGAATACTAGGGTAAACGTAATCAAGATTTTCTGTCCTACACAACATGTCGTAGCATAATATGTACTCAATACACAATACTTTATTGCATTCCACATTATTATATTATATTATTTATAGTATTCTTAGGTGGTAAACTTATAATTAGATCATATGGACCCTATCGGGCACAAACAACTGAGTTAGGAGAAGGGTAAGCTTTAATTGTTAATTTTATAACATTACTTATCAAACTACTAAGTATAGGTAATACGGGCTGGTGTCCGCAATTCCACGTCAATGCGCGTATTTTGCGTACCAAACTACTATAACTATTAAATTAATGATGTAGTTTTCATTTTTTTTTTCTGATAGGAGCCCCGTGGTCGGGAGTCCACTTTCAGACTTCAAAAAAGGGCCAAAAATAAAGTGATCTTCAAAGGCGTTGATTTTGGCATGATCGGGTCTGGCCTAACCCATAATAATCTGACGGAGAAATTGTGGCCTTTCCCCAAATCTGACGACTTTGAAAACTCAGATTTGGGCCATTTCTAAAAGGATATTCAGGGCGAATGAAAGTCACTCAGTGCAATAGTGTTACACGTCCTGAATCCTGATACAGATAGCGCAATCCACGAAGACGCGCCCCACTCTTCTTACTGATCGGTAGTGTTTATCGCCAGTTAATTCCGCTAGTGTTTTAGTTTTTTGTTACACACTTATTATCCACTAATAAGTATTTACTGTGTATCGACAAAACTAAAACACTAGCGGAATGTTGCACACTTTTACTGTAAGCGGGTAACACCGAATAGGGTTGTGTCATGGCGGTGGTGGCGAGCAGTCTTGAATGTGGTCGTCTTGCGGTGCACACGCACAAATCCATTGGCTCATTAGACCTAATCAGTGACAATCATTGTAATCATTCAATTTTATGGTTAAGTTTTGTTGCGATATTTGGGAGTAAATCAAGTGCGTTATTTTGCGAGTATTATTTTCCAAACACCTGCACGTATCGTAGAGTTGTGTACAGTCATGTCTATAAGTATGTATACACTAAGCTTTATTCAAAGGCGACTTTCTCCTTTATTTTTGAATGAAATTTTATGTTATTACCAACATAGTATTTTCGAACCCATAGGTTTATGTAAAGTGTCGTATTTCAACGTTGCATTAGTTATTTCACGAAAAAATCGCAATTGAAAGTTGCCAAGTGTTGACATATTATTGCTCGTGACTGTACCTAGAGTGTGTGATTCGCTGGTGTAACTAAACTGTTCGTAAAATTATAATCTGATTTGAACTGAAAACTGGTTTTTCTATTGCGCAATAACTAACACTACCCACCGTCCGCCCACAGTAATTAAAATATGGCTGAAAATATAGTACAATTTTGAAATTATCGACCATGTTTAGGGTGTACTTTGACGATGCCCCAATTTTCTTACTTAATTTTTAATCATTATGTTCAAGTGTATAGTATTTTCAAACTTCTGAATATGGGGAAAACTTCACAAAAGTATCACATTCCAATTCAAATAGTAATCGAAGCTATTGGGTTCAAATGCAAAATTATGGCAACATTTGGGTAATTTTCTGTATTGATGAAATTTCCTCATACTCGCCAACAGGCTCCATCAATCCGTCAGATATTTATACAATTATGTATATTCACTATCAGAACATGTAACACTATTGCACAGAATAACTTTCATTCGCCCTGAATATCCTTTTAGAAATGGCCCAAATCTTAGTTTTCAAAGTCGTCAGATTTGGGGAAAGCCCACAATTTCTTCGTCAGATTTGCCTATTTAAGTCATTATGGGGTAGGCCACACCCGATCATGCTAAAATAAATGCCTCTGATCACTTTATTTTTGACCCTTTTTTGAAATCTGAAAGCGGACTCCTGACCACGGCGCTCCAATCAGAAACTTTTTAAAAATATTTTCAGGGTTCTCTCCTCATGCCACACCTACTCATTATCAATTTGTCGCCCTGAATATGCTTGTTTAAAAACACAACCACAACAGATACACTTACCTCGAAAGAATTTGATGGAATGAAGGCACAAGAGTAGCTTTTTGCAAACGTTTGCAAGTATTCATTACTTCTTCGAGTTCCACGTGCAGGGACTTTTGACTTCCGGCATCATCATCTTCGTATAAGTCGTCGAGATTTGTGGCTTCCTATTTATTTATTTATTAACTCAACATCACTATCATTACAGGAATTTCCTAATTCAATAGTGTGGCCATAATTACACATAATCAGCCTATAACGTTCCCACTGCTGGGACACAGGCCTCCTCTCTGTGAGAGGGAGTGGGCCGTAATCCACCACGCGGGCCCAGTGCGGGTTGGTGGATGTCACATGTCTTCGAATTTTTGGTTCTAGGACATGCCGGTTTCCTCACGATGTTTTCCTTCACCGTTTTGAGAGCAGTGGTGATGAAATAATTTACACAAAGTAAAGCGCCTGTCGGGGTTCGAACCTACGACCTACAACTCGTAAGTCGCGGCCGTTACCACTGGGCCACCACTGCTCTGCTGCATAATTACAGTGTTATCATTTACCATAACATATTCTATACATCGTGTTTTTTGTGAACTCATTCAGAGAACAAGTAAAAAGACCTATGCTGTCTGCTACGTCATACGCAAGGTACGCGTTATAGGGGCTTTACTCAGTTGATTGGTCCTACTACTGGGCACCGCCAATAGCCGTGGCTGTCGCCTTCGCAATATATAATTGTCGGGCACACTCAGGTTTATTTCTTTTAATATACCTGGGTTTGAAGTCTTGCCACGTAATAATTACTTATACACTATTAATACATTGGTATCATTTATAATACCTCGGAACCCCCAATATATTTGCTGGACTAGTATCATTTGAAGACTTTACGCTCGTATATGTTCACATAAAAAGACCAGTAAGGATTTTAAAAGAATAAAGAGATGAGAGCGCAGTCGTGAAAGACACGAGAGTAACTACCCACATGCGTATAATAAGCTACCACACGTAACTCTAAAGGTCAAGGAAGATACAAATCAACATGTGACAATAATCCGAAACTGTCTATATTTAGAACAATGCTAGCGACTAATCGCAGTGTCCGCTCTTCAAAGGTCGATCAACACAATGTGCATCATCATCATCATCATCATCATCATATGATATGTGTATATTATTTATTTAGCAAGCATTGGTAAAATTATATCGTAGTCGAGTGCAATTTATTAGCTTTTGACCTTGAACGTAGATTATAGTGGATCAATTTTTATAGCATTTTGTTGAGTTCCTAGGAGTGAGCAGGTAAAAAGCGGCCAAATGCGAGACGGACTCAAACACGAAAGTCCCGTAACACCGTACAATCTTTATCACTACATATTTTTATTATTTGTTGTTATAGCGGCCATTTGATTGTAGTACCTACACAAATGTGAAAAGGGGATTAAAGATTTTTATATGGAACCTGGTATAGCTACAGTTGCGCCATTTTGTTTTTTTTTTTTAAATGGCGTCCTCGCATGAACCCTGTATAAATCAATAGCTGGCATCAATGCAAACGGAAAGTAAAGTTGCATAAAACGCACACTACGAAGACACGCATATCATACGAGTAAGTTGAATGATATAGAGCTGAAGAGTTGTTTGTCAAACTGTTTATATTAAATAAACGCTACACTTGGCTCAGAGTAGCATTAATGAGTACCTATTTGAAGGAAACTTTAGGATCAAACCCCGTAAAACGTCACGTTTCCGAGATATTAACTTTCAAAGTTGATCAAGTGACATCCATATTTTTGAACATGCTTACAATGCTTACATCTTGTTGCAAGATGTTTGATTACTTCAAACATCGAATCATCTTGTTGCATAAATGTTTGCTTATTTCAAACATCGAATTAACAAGTAGTATGCATTTAAACGTAACACTACGGGGTTTGTTCTTATTATATTTGATGTTTGCATTGATGTCAGCTATCGATTTATACTTATAGGATTCATGCGAGGCCGCCATTTTTAAAAGAAATCAAAATGGCAGACAGGTAGGTATGCCAAGGACCTTCAAAGCCCTTTGAAGTGTCTACTTGTGACAGACGGACGGACACTGGAGTCTTAGTAACGGGGTCCCGTTGGCTTCCTTTGATTACGGAACCCTAAAAACATGACATCTTAAATGACACAAATACATAATTAAATCATGTATATGCAGAGAATGCGTCGCAGTTATCGTGGAACTGATTCATATTGTAACGAGTCAACAAAAAAGTGCCTTGAAAATGCGTCCACTATAAACTTTATTCGAGGTTTTTGACATTTTTGGTCTAATTGCACTCGACTAAGGGGATTCAAGGTATTAGAATAACCGCTATAACATGAGTTGAAGAAAAGAAAATCGAATAGAAAAAATAAGGAACGACATCTAATTTCTAAACAACTCTGGAAGGAGATGTATTCAGTGAACATCGTTAGGTAAATGCAGCATGTGAACCGTTTAACTTACGTAAACAGGGTTTGTTCTATTTACCTCTTTCCTTATAAGATTGACGAACGAGTCTGTCAAGTAAGCGATTTCACGTCGAGCCAACTTGAGTGTCCTTTCCCTCTCTTTCATGTTTGCTTTGATTTCGCCCACTAGTTTATTGTATTCGAATTTCCTATCGTCGAGGTATTCCATGGCCAGCTGACCCATCTCGGTGGCACCCATTAGACATTTACTTTGCGCTCGACAGTCCAGCTTTAATGCATCCAACACAACGGTAAAGTATGACGAATCCTATAAAAGACTTTGGAATCAAATTTTGTAAGATCATAAGAGTAAATATGATAAAAAGACATTACCTAATCAAAGAAAGAAAAAAGGAAATCCAAATCGCGCGGATTACAAGTGAAGGCCAATTCTCGTACTTAAAAAACGTTCAAATTCAAGTCGCAATATCATCCCAGCGACCATCAACGTCAAAAACATGTCAAAAATGTAGGGAAATTAGACGTATTATTGACAGATTGAAACTAAGATTAGACTGTGAACATTCTCAAAATTACGGAAATTGCCCCTCTGTTGTTTCTGCCTATTTCCACAAAGAACAAACGATAAGTACGCATTATCAAACAGTTATAATTATAACGGTTTTAAAAGTAAATATTTCTATAGAATGAAAGAACATCTATCCAAAAACACGCGGTACCTTCGTGTTAGAAAAAGTTAATTAGTGAGAAGTATCTGTCTAATTAAGGAAATAAATAAGAGCATAGGGCGCAGGTGGGCCCGGTTTATTACATACTATTTTTATTCCTTTTCATATTTGTGTATTAGTAAATATTTCGTATATTTTATGGGTCAGCTTCATGAAACCTTTCTACCAATAAACGCGATTAGGTACGTTTCATTTCAAAAACATTCTCAATTTGTATGTTATTGATATGTAATAACACTTCTAAACGGAGGACTCCTAAATGGAGGACTCCTAACGGTTTTCAATTATTTTATAATAACTACATATCAATAACATTCAAATAAAGAGAGCTCATACCTCAGAAAAGAGATGCTACGTGATCGTAGCATCTAGATAGATCTGATAGACCGACACCGAGTCGGTCTAGTAACACCCCCTTTTTTTATGGATGGGAAATCATCAAATGACCCCTCCCGCTCTGGGTGGAGCGGAAGGGAGTGTCAGACTCTTACTGACTAAAACCCATCCGTGTTCCTTCCTTAGCCCTTTATGTTCCGGGGTAGCGGTAACCCTTTCGGACAATCCCGCACCCCCGGCAGGCTTCGGCCCTGGCAGGCCCCTTCCTTTATGCTGACATGTCTTTGAGGCGCGCGTGGAACACGTACGCGCCGTCCGGCACGGGCCTGGTCCTGATTGGACGGTGAGCTACCCATTACTCTCCGTCCGCAGGCCCGCGCCTACGGTGGCCGGGAGTCGTCACGCGGCTCCCGACGCCCGGAGCGTCTCCCACGGCGGCTGGGGTGTGAGGCTCTCTCCCTCAGCCGTTCCGCCACCTCCTTCGCTAGCATGACTGCTTCACAGAAGGAGGTGACCGCCTCCCACTCCCTCTCGCCCCGGACCATGGCTTGAACCAGGGCCGGACGCGAGAGGTCGCCGCCGCTGTCGATCGCCTCTACGAGGGCACGGCGGTGCTTCGCCCATGCGGGGCAGACCTCCACCGTATGCTCCACCTTGTCCTCTGGGCGATCCTCGCAGTGGTGACACCCGGGCGTCTCCTCCCGCCTGATGATGTGCAGGAACCTCCCAAAACATCCGTGTCCGGTGAGGACCTGCGTCAGGCGATAGGTGAGGACGCCGTGACGACTCTCTAGCCACTCCTCAAAGAGGGGTCTTATCGCCACTATCGTGGCGCGCCCTGCGCTGGGTTGCGAAAGTCGCTCCTTCCATACCACCATGAGATCGCGCCGGAGGTCTGTCCGTTCCGCCGCGACTTGCTGCGGATGCGGAGTTTCCCCCCGGCTTAGTGCCTCCGCCCGCCACTCATACAGGCGCGCGAGGACCATCGCCTCCAGATCCCATGGCGGCAGTCCGGCAAGGAGGCTTGCCGCCTCGCCCGAGATCGTGCGGTACCCTCGGATCAGCCTTACGGCTACCACCTTTTGGGGCGCGTTCAGATAGTGGGCGGCTCGCCGCCGCAGAGAACGCGCCCACACCGGGGCCCCAGGGCCATGGACCGCACGACCCCCGCGTAAAGCCTCCGGCAGGAGGTGTTTGGCCCCCCCAGGTTGGGCAGGAGCCGCTTGAAGGCGGCCCCGGTCCTTTCCAGTTTGGGGGCCAAACGTCGAAAGTGTTCGACGAAGTTCCACCGGCTGTCGAGGACGAGACCCAGGTATTTCATCGTTGCCTCGACGCCGATGTGAACCCCTCCCACCGTTAGTTGGGATCCCGATGGTGGCCCGTTCCGAGGCCCATGGAAAGACATGGCCTCGGACTTGTGCAATGCCACCTCGAGACCCAACCGCCGGATTCTTTCCAAGACTATCGCAACCCCGCGTGTCATCGCGTCGGCCGCCGCCTGATGCGACCTCCCTTGCGCCAGGACCAGCGTGTCGTCAGCGTAGCAAACCACGCTGACGCCATCAGGGAGGTCGGCCCGCAGCACCCAGTCGTAACCGATGTCCTACAGGAGCGGCCCCAGAACCGATCCCTGCGGGACACCGCACGACATCTCTCGCCGGTTCCACTCCCCGTTGCGACCGGGGTAGATGACGGCTCTGTCCGTCAGATACGCCCCAACTACTCGACGGAGGTAGGTCGGCACCCGGTGATACCGGAGTGCCTCCCCAATACAGCTCCAGGGCCGGGTGTTAAACGCGTTGGCGATGTCGAGTGACACCGCCACGACGACCCCACCCCGGGTCACCGCGTCCCCCGTCGTGAGAGCCTCACGCGCATGATGGCGTCCACTGTCGAGCGCCCCTTGCGGAAGCCAAACTGGCTATCCGCAAGATCCGGCCCCGTCCTCACTAGGTGCCCGACGAGGCGGCCTGCAATCACTCTCTCAAAGAGCTTGCCGACCTCGTCGAGCAGCACTATGGGCCGGTATGCGGACGGAGAGTCCGCAGGGCGCCCTGGCTTCTGAATGAGGACCAGCTTCCCCGTCTTCCAACGGAGTGGAAACTGGCCCCTCTCCATACATGCGCTTAAGAGCGCCTCTAGTCGAGGCCCGAGAGCCCTCGATGCCAGGACCCAGACTTTACCCGGCAAGCCGTCGGGTCCTGGGGCGGTATTTTTGGCCTTCAGCCTGCCTACCGCCACTCTCAGATCTACCCCGGTCACTTCAGGGATGTCGTCGTCGTCGTCTTCATGGTCCGCTTCGGGCACCGCAAGTGGCGGAGCCATGGGCGGGGGAGTATGCTCCCCCCGTGAAGGGAACAGAGTGCTCACCACCTCCTCCACCAGCTGTGGGCGGAGACTCTGCGTCAGCGGGGGGGCCCAGGTGCGGAGTTTATTCCGCACCATTTTGTAAGGGCGCCCCCATGGATCTCTGTTCAGAGTCTCCACCATCTCTTCGCGGGCCGTATCCTTGGCCCGCTGGACAGCCCCTTGGAGGGCGGTCTTCGCCGCTCTGTACCCCTCGTACAGCTCCGCCTCCGTGGTTTCCGCATCCAGAGGGCGGATGCGGAGCCTGCGGTGCCTGGCGTACCGGTGTCGCGCGTCGACGCACGCCTTGCGTAGCGACTCCACCTCCTGCGACCACCAGTACACCTGACGTCGGGCGCATCCTGGCCGGACTCGGGGCATTGCCACGTCACATATATCGGACATGGCCTCCTGGAGCCATTCCGCCTCATTGTCAATATCGGCAGGCCTGTCCGGTGATGACACCCAGGCCTGCATGATCGAGGCTTCCAGGAGGAGCTTCCGGTCCAGCTGCTTCAGCGCCCACCGTGGACCACTCGGGGCCTGCTGGACCAGCGCGCTTGAGGTCTGGACGTTGAACCGGATATACCGGTGGTCGGAGTAGGTCTCCACCTCCTCCATGACGCGCCAGTCACTGACACGCTGTGACAGAGCGGGGCTGGCGAACGAGATGTCCACTACGGACTCACCCCGCATCCGCACACACGTAGGGACAGCACCCCGATTTAGGACGACAGGGCCTGTTTCCAGGGCCCAGTCCTCCACCATCCTGCCCCGCACGTCCGTTTAACGGGAACCTCAGGCCAAATTCTTGGCGTTGAAGTCCCCGACCACCAGCACGGAGAAGGAATGGTTTCCGGCGACGACGACACTCAACTCTGTTAAAGAGTTCTGGAACTCGGCGAGAGTTCGGTTCGGAGAGAAGTACACTCCCACTACTACGATCTCTCCGAACCGTGCCGCTACGCACCCCTGTCCCTTCGTGACACCTTCGAGGGTCGGGGTACCGGCGGCAGCCGACGAAATTATGGTCACT
Organism: Amphipoea lucens; assembly: GCA_947508005.1. NCBI lineage: Eukaryota > Metazoa > Arthropoda > Insecta > Lepidoptera > Noctuidae > Amphipoea > Amphipoea lucens. The sequence continues at coordinate 19,363,851 of OX382355.1, forward strand.
GAGCCGCTCAGGTCCTCCACCCAGTTATCCCTGGGCGGGACAAAGTACGGCTCAGCGACCACGGCGATGTTAATCGACCACTGCGCCATGCTCTGGAGCAGCAGGTCCTGAGCGCAGGCGCAGTGGTTGATGTTCGCCTGGAGGAGGCGCAATGGAGCCATTACTCCTCCATTACGTTACGGAGTCATCCAGGCCCAGGATACGCATGTCTGCGCACTTGACGGGCCTGGAGACTCGAGCCTCGTCCACGTTGAGGGACGCCCTTAGCTTTTCAGCCAGGGCGTCAGCGGTCGGCCCACTCGTCGCACCGGGGATCTCCAGCATGCGGGCGCTAGTAGCGGTCACCCTATGCCGAAGGCCCCCGGTGATCCCCAGCTCCTGGAAGTCCACCGTCTCTCGTGCCTTGGTGAGCACGTCGCAGTACGTCACTCCCCTCTTAGCCGCTTCCGGCTGTAGCGTTATAACTACAGCCGCGGTCTTTGGGGAGCGAAGCCTAGCCGCGACAGCTCGCTCCTTGCGACGCCTCCTTTGCGCCTTTTTTCTGGCCGCCTTCTTCTTCTCCCCGACCACCTGCCACTTGGCGTCGGTCGTGGGAGATTTTTGGGGGCGGGGCGTAGGCTCTGGGGCCTTTCCCTCCCGAGTCTTCCTGCCCTTCTGGGTCGGCGCCAGGGTTTTGCCGGCAGGCGCCGGTTTTGCCGGCGCCTGCCGCTCCGCCAGCGGACGCCGGTTTCGCCGGCGCCGGGGCACCGCGATAGTAACACCCCCTGCCATTTATTTTTTTGATGTTTTCAATGTACAGAATTTTCACTCCTACAGATTTATTATAAGTATAGATTAGTGAATTATTAATGTCATGTTCATATGTGTTTATGTCATTACAAGCTATTGTCAACGTGCAATCGTCACTTACGTCGTACTTACGTCTTTTTATTGTTAGAATATTACTAAAACTATTACTTATCTTAATACATTAAATCTGGCGAAAACCCAACCCTAGGTTTGTCGCAAGTAATAGGTACATACCTTCTTTAGTATGTCTAGTATTTTCTTATACATGACCTTGATGGCAAGCGCAGCGTTCTTTTTAATATTGGCACGCTGCACCCAGTTGGCTACAGCTTGTTCCTTCTTCTCAGGGGGAAGTTTCCCCCCCACTTCGAATATGATTCGATCGCGCATCGCTGCCGCCTCCAACTATCGAACGTTAATAAGTGATAAAACAAAATAGTATTTAACGTCTCTGATGGAAAGGCAGCCCTAAGACTGTGTAGGTATAGAATCGTTACGAAGAATAAGACAAAAAATGATCTGGAACAAAGTAATTAAAAAATCATCATCGAGATCCAAAGCCCTCAATATGTTTGTCGTTTCTTGATCGCACCCAGTTTCCCTTAGTGTTAACATAGTAGTATATAAAAAGCAATTGGTAATCATCCACAAGAACTGGTATATTGCAGCTACTGTTACCCTTTGCCTTTATGTAGTATTTCAATAAGTTACAGTTACCTACACATGCTCATTTCAAGCATGAAAGCATGCTTCTATTGAACAGTTGCTACTTAGTAGCATGTGTGTCGGAACGTTGCTCAAAATTAGCATGCTCATTTCGAGTTTGCTTAAAAATCGACAGGCGTGCGATTTTTGAGCATGCTACCTGCGGCGCGGGTGGAAGGGGGCGTGTTTTAAGCGCGTCTAAACAGGTTTGCTTATTGAGCATGCTAGTATCGATCAGTCGTTCGCAGCTGATATAAGCTTCGGGATGCATTGCATCGCCAGCAAAAGGATGATCTTATTCAGTTCCATACGGATAGCCGTTTGATTGTCCATGACTTTGTTTGAACTGACAGAGAGCGAGAAAGCACGCTATAAAATGGCATGTGTATTTGGAATGTTCGCTTTGAGCATGCTTATTCAGGAGCATACTTAAAACTAGCATGCCTATTGCTAGCAAATGTAAAATGCTCATAAGCATGCTCGTATTGAGCATACTCCTACCTGCATATATTATTACGTTATTTAAAAGTAAATTCAAATCTAGGGCACCCATATTTTTTCGTTTTTCTAAATTATGTACTTTTCATTCATAATTTCAACTTTGAAATTCGGTGTATTCTAAAAAGACGTAAGCGCCAGATGACGTCATGCTTACGGTAGAATGGCGATATAACCTTTGCTTTACTGTCACCCGTCAAAGAAACTGTTAGATGTCAGTTGTCTCAGTCGTTGTGTTTTGGTTCCTTCATTGGCATATATTTTTCACTAGCTGCGCCCCGCGGTTTCACCCGCGTAAATGTCGATCCCGTGGGAATATCGGGATAAAAACTATCCTATGTCCTTTCCCGGGACTCAAACTATCTCTATACCAAATTTCATCGAAATCGGTCCAGCCGTTTTCATGTTATGTCGTGACAACGGAAAACGGGTTTCATTTTTATATATATAGATTAGGGATCCTAATGAAAAATATACGCCAATGGATGAAAATGGATATTTTATTGGCGAAATATCAATAAAAAACCGGCCAAGTGCGAGTCGGACTCGCACACCAAGGGTTCCGTATAAAAATTTAAGGTTTTCGGAATTTTTCCTTTATGTGTGCTATAAAACATTCATCATCATCATCATCATTTCAGCCGAAAGACGTCCACTGTTGGACAGAGGCCTCCCCCAAAAAAAAAAAAATTAAAAAAAAAAACAACATTGCTTCATGCCAAATGTCAAGACTCTAGGTCGACTGGAAGTACCCTTTAGGTTTTGATTCCCTAGCGAGTAGTTGCGAGTTTGAAAATATGCGGCTTAAATTGCCGTTTTTTTTTTATTGCGTCGACATAGAAGTTTGATTTTGTTACAGTTTAAAGGTATTATAGACCTGAGATATTAATTTCAATTTAATACCTCTACGCGTTCTTGAGAAAAGAAGTAACTTTAAAATTTTCAATTTTTTTTTTATATGATGTAACTAAAAATGTATAGTTTTTGCAATTTTTCCTTTATCTGTACTATAAGACGTTACTTCGTACCAAATTTCAATAATCTAAGTTCACGGACCCTGTAGGTTTTGATACCCGTGCGAGTTTCGAAAATTTGCGGAAATTTGCGGCATAAACGGCTGTATCTTTTGATTGCTCTGGCTTAGAAGTTTGATTTTTTCACAGCTCTAAGGGACAGTAGACTTGAGTATTAGGTATACATTTCAGTTTGATACCTTGACGCGTTCCTGAGAAAAACGGTCTTGACAGACGGACGGACGGACGGACTGACGGACGGACAACAAAGTGATCCTATAAGGGTTCCGTTTTTTCGTTTTGAGGTATGGAACCCTAAAAATTGATAATATTAACAGTAAGCAGCGTGTCGAGTTGATAGAAAAAAATATTGTTGAATTCAATTCAGTTTTTCAGTTTTTTTTTTTTTTTAAGTGAAAACTTCTTTAGCGGCGTTGAACACTTTTTGTAATGGGTAAAAAATGTTAAACTCGCGTCAGGGCATCGCGTCAGGACACGTGACCGTCAGGAGAGATTCCCCCCCCATCTCTTTCTACGGCGGCGTCAACCGAAGTGAACCAAGTGAGACACGATAATGGATGGATGGATGGATGGATGGATGGATGGTGATGGTGATGGCGATGGTGATGGCGATGATGATGGTGATGGTGATGGCGATGGTGATGGTGATGGCGATGGCGATGGCGATAGTGATGTGATGTGATGTGATGGTGATGGTGGACGCGGACGCGGACGCGGACGCGGACGTGGATGGACAGCTGATGGCTCGACCGTCTGTGTAGTAGCCACACTGCTGTGTATTCGTAAAATTCGTGTATATAAAGTGTTTCAAAAAAATGGAAATTGAACAAAGTGCATCGATTAATGAAAAAAGTGACACAGAAATAGTGAAAAAAACTTAGTTATATTAATTCAATTAATAATTGATTTATTTCAACGTTAATATTCAAGTTTTCACTTCTGCTGGCACTCCCGGAGTGCAACCCGTCTTTTTTTTTTTTGTTTTTTGGCAACGGAGCCGATGTCGACTATTCTGCCAACGTCATGTGGTGACGGCAGTACAGCGAGGTGAGCCGTCGAACATTGCACTCCGTGGTTTGCTAGTTACAAGAAATAGTAGCTTAAAAGACGAAGAAAAAGAAGAATATATATTATATACATATACATTTAAAACATCACAAATCTACATAATATGTATTTACAAAGTTATTACTACACACCAAACTACAATTTGATATTATTTAAGTGTAAAAAAGTTGACAAGATTTGGATAAGTTTAGGAGAAAAGTTAGTCAAGAGGGAATGGAAGTTAGTAGGAAGAGGGATTTTAATTTTGGAGAGCTTATGATACAAGTCAAATGATTGGGAATATAATGGACAAGAGAAAAAGATGTGGTCCAGAGTACCATCGTCAAGACCGCATTCGCACAAGGAACTGTCACGAACACGGATCTTATTTAAGAATACTGGACTGCAGCAGTGACCAAGTCTCAGTCTACACAAGGTTGCAACAGTTCTTCTGGATAATTTTGGACATTTAAAAAACCAAGGTTTCCGCTGGATGTTGGGTTGAATACTGGCGTAGTACGCCCCCTTGAGCTTCGAAATTAACTGCCACATTGCTGACCACGAGTTGAACAGCTTACGTTTGGTGTCAGTCCGTAAGTCGTAGCTATGCACCACGTAGTGCTTCCGATCTACCGGGTTAGACGTAGCAAATTTTGCCAGTGAATCGGCACACTCGTTGCCACCTATACCCGAGTGACTGGGAACCCAAGCTATTTCAATGTTTAAACCGTTGTTCGAACAAGTAAATAGTAAATTTAGGATATCAATGATAATTTTACTGTGAATTTTAGATTTAAGTTGGTTTTGAGCAAAAGCTTGAATACTACTGCGCGAATCTGAGAAAATGACTGAATTTTTAACGTTATGAGTTAGAATAAAATTGATGGCTTCTAGGATACCGATGCATTCCCCTGTAAATACTGAGGTCTCTGGTAGACATTGGAATAAGAGGGCAATTTTCGAATTTTGAAAATACGCAGAAACACCTGTACATCCTGTTGAAGACAATTTGGATGCATCCGTATAAAATAAATTCCAACCCTCCCAGTATCTTTTAATGGCCCGATCGAAGTCACCTTTTACGTCCTGAGAGTTTTTGGAGATACCAAGTCCCAAAACGACCTTTGGTCTGAAATGGACCACCTCATATGGTGGGTTAGGTGTTTAAGCTCTCTGTACCTATTCATCAATGGAATAGATTTATTATTCCAGTAGGAAGACACGTTAAGAGAGAGGTAGATTTGTTCTAAAATGGGGAGTAAAGGATGGGACGAAAGGGAGAAAACTTTTGACTAGAAACGGTCTGCTAAGTATTGTCTGCGAAGGTTAAGAGGGGGTTCTGCACATTCTACCTGGAGCGCGTTTATGGGGGAAGATTTCATAGCACCAGTCACGATCCTCAGACATTTGGCCTGGACAGAATCCAGTCTACGCAGAGCATCTTTGTTACACGGCTCAATTAAGTAGCTGCAGTAATCCAGCACGCTTCTAATCAGCGCATTGTAGACCAGTTTTAAGGTGTATGGGTGAGCACCCCACCAGACACCTGCCAAAGCCTTAAGAAACGAGATCGAGCGCTCACATTTTTTAACCGTATTACCAATGTGGTCCACTCCCGACAATTTGGAATCCAGGGTAACCCCCAGAAACCTGGCCTTCTCTTCGATTGGAATCGCTTGGCCGTCAATATTAATGTCGACTTGGGGGATAAGACGTTTACGAGTGAAGACAACTGCTGAACTTTTTGGAGCACTTAAAGATAACCGGCCGTGATCTAAAAGCCATTGGTTTAATGAGGACAAAGATATATTAATGGACTAAGCGGCATCCTGGATGGAAGTGCCAGAGACCAATAATGCAATATCGTCAGCATACTGAAGAATATTACAGTTAAAATTTAAACAAGAAGGAAGATCGGAAGTATAAATGTTATAAGGGTGGACTAAGCACGGATCCTTGAGGTAGACCCCTCCAAACCGACTTCGGCTCAGAGTTCTCCCCCGGTATCCTAAGTTTAACACGACGTTCTAAAAAAATGCTGCATATGATTTGACGAATCCTAGCCGGGATTCTCAGCTCTTGCATCTTCTGCCTGAGAACTGGGATAAGAACAGAATCATAGGCAGCTGAAATATCTAAGAAAACGGCTACCACAGACTCATTCCTGCTAAGGGCCAGTCGGATCTTTGATGTAAGGGTCCCCACACTATCAGCTGTACCCAGACCTTTCCTGAAGCCGAATTGACTCGTTGGGAGCAGTTTTCTGCTTTCTACAAACCATTCAAGACGGTTTTTAATCAAGCGTTCTAGAAGTTTAATAAGTATGGACGATAGAGCAATCGGCCTGTAAGAACAATGATCACTAGGATCTTTACCGTGTTTTAATATAGGAATTACTACTTGAACCTTCCAATCAGGAGGAATATAACCGGAAGAAAAACAATAGTTGGCTAAGTCTAGATAATATTGATGGGTCTTATCACCCGCTTTTGTAATTTTCTGCTCCTGGAGTGGATGGATTCCCTTACTCCTTGTAAGGGAATCCATCCACTCCAGGAGCAGAATCCTTTACATGGGCGAGGACCGATTTAAGTTCTCCCAGAGTAAAAGGCTTATCCAAAGGGTCATCTGATGCTAGCTGGGAGCCCGTAGCGACACACTCATCCAAATTAGGAACATAGACTGGGGCCAGTTTAGAAAGAAACTGGTTACCCAGTTCCTCAGATAGTATGGTCCCGGAGGGGGGTCTCAAACTACTCCTGAAAGACTTCAGCTTACGCCACACGGCCGACACTGGAGTGGATGGATTCAGCGAACCACAATATTTCCGCCAGCCTTCTCTCTTTTTATTCTTAAGTATTTTTTTGGACTTAGTCAAGATATGTTGAAAGGCAATGATGTTATCCAGGTTCATGTCAGAGTTGAAGTTCATTTCGGCCTCATTCCTGGCCCTGATCACGGCAGAGCATTCCCTATCCCACCATGGCGGGGATGGAATTTTGCCCGTTGGCGCTTTTTTTGAAGGGAAGCAATCATCTGCTGTAGAGGATATTGTGTGGGAGAATGACGAAAAGCATTCCTGCGTGGACTCAGGGTTAATGGATGGGAGAGAAGAGACACGTTAATCTAAAATTTTTGAGTAGAGGTTCCAATCTACTGAATTAAGCTGGTATTTTAACAGAGGAGGGGAAATTTTGTCAGGGATAGTTTTGGAAGGGATTTCAACCATGATGGGATAGTGATCACTCCCATAACTCATATTCAAGCGACTCCAATTAAAAAGGCTGGCTATACTAGACGAACAGAATGTTAAATCAACACAGCTGCTGTTCTGCCCTGGTGCAGACCTACGTGTGGAACTGCCATTATTAATTACACATAGGTTTACTTCATCCAATATATCCACTAGGCCTATACCAAAGTTGTCGCAGTTTTCTGAACCCCATCTATAATGATGGCCATTAAAATCACCCATAATAAGTAATGGACCTTGTATACTACTTAGCAAACTTTTAACTGTAACAAGATCTTCAATTTGTGGGTGTGCAATATAAAAACTAAAGATATTTATATCCTCAGCCTTAACAGCAACAACATTAATGTTGTCACCAACTAAGGGTAGAGGAATTGGGGAGAATGGTACTTTTTTATTAATGAACAAAGCACATCCTCCATATCCATCTGGTCTGTCATGGCGAACACCACTGAAACACGGAATCCTGAAATTACTATCAGAACGAAGCCATGTCTCAGCAATGCTGCAGATCGATGGTTTGTATTTATTAATGATAAAGAGTAGGTCAGGTTTCCTGGGAGTAATACTCCTCACGTTCCATTGAAGGAATGTTAGGGGGTGGAACATTACTAATATAGTTAACAATGGATGACAGTTTGTTTGCAACGTGGTCAGGTAAGGATTGTGCAGGATTAGCTAATACTGTTAGTAGGATATTGGCTATAATATTGAGAATATTTTCAGACTTATCAGGATTGCTTGTACCTTCCATGGGGAAAGCACAGCCATTTTGGGATGGAGAAAAGGAGTAATCCTTAATAAGGGCTTGATGAGCCTGCTTGTCATAGCTAGGTGAAAGGGGGGCATGAGATTTGGGTTTTAGAATGACCGTTTTACGGTATGATTTTGTTGTTTGGGGAGCGGAACCGGGATGATTGGGCGACCTAGGTATTGGTATTGATTTTTGGGATGCTCTAGACACTTCAGCATACGATTTTGATACCGGAGGGAAAACCTGACTTGCCTCCGCATAAGACACAGATTTCTCAGCCATAAGAGCTTTAATGCCCTTCTGCTGACCAAGCTCAGGACAAGCCTTATCATTAGCATAATGATTGCCAGAACAAGATACACAAATGGCACAATCAGTAGGAACTTGGCATCCATCACCTGGGTGGTCTTGACCACATTTATAACAGCGGGGTTTTGAGCGGCATATTGTACGTGTGTGACCGAAACGACAACAATTGAAGCATTGAATAGTTGGGTACATGTATCTCTCAACTGAAAGGGCAGAGTAAAAACAATAGACACGATTAGGTAAGACTTGCCCGTCAAAAGTCAAAACAACAGTTTGAGTGGGTTTCCACTCTGTAACACCCAGAGAAGTCACCTTTCGGCTCATTCTCCTTGCCTTTATAACGGGGCCGCATCCAACAGGAACCTTAATATTTTCAATAACCTCATCCTCTGTCCATTCTGATGGTACGTCTCTAACGAGACCCAAACGAGTAATATTGAACTGTGGAATTGTAGCAATAAAGTTATTCTGAATTAATGTACGACTTATCAAAAAGCTGTTTGCATCCTGGTGCGACTTAAACTCAACTTACTCAACTGAAACTTTGTTTCTTCCTAGACGTTTGACACTACCCAGGAGAATATTGCTGTAATTGTTTTGCGTCAAAAACATTCCAAATTTCACCGGATGTAGAACAGTACCAGGGGTCTCGCCGTCTTTTAAAGAAACGTGTACAATATATGGCGGATTATCCCTCATCGTGTAAGACTGTCTTCCCATTTCTTTTTTTGTTAGTTTTGGAGGGTTCGCTACAGTAGTCGGAGAAGAAGTACCTAGCCATTCTTTTCCTACTTGAAGATTCGAAATCCATTGAATTATTTGTCATATTGTCATCGGGGAGGGAAACTGTTAACATAGGAGAGAAATCAGAGGGATCAGGAGGGTCAGGGGGCTTTTTGTTATCCATAATGGACGCCGGATAAAATATTTAAAAATAAACTAAATTAATATTAAAACTTACCTTTGCTAAAGCTGAGCCACACTACAAAGAACACTACTACACTACACTACTAAACTACACTCATTCGATAGCCTAGATAAAGAACTTTAAGGAAGATGAAAAAAAAAACCACGTAGTTTTGAAAACGGCGCGAAAACCTCTCAGTTTTTTAGTTGTTTTCTATTTACACTTCTTAGGTGACATTGACATGTCTTGTTTGATGTAATGTTTTCATCAAAGACATTGGAATGCGCAAAGGTAACTACCTCATTCCGCCATTTATGTGACGTCACGTCATCACGTGTTTTTTGATTTTAATTTTTTTTCTCAGAAATTTAGAAATAAAAAAATAAAATAAAAATATTTTAGAACTCAAGATACGAATATAAAGAAATAGTATTTTTGTTTTAAGGTCGTGTCAGGTTTGAAATGTTGTCAATTAGAGGGTCTCTGTATCTTATAAATCCTTCATTAATTAAGGGCTGTTTTTTTCAAGTGACAGATAATTTTTATTCGTGGAATAAAATTGACATCTGATAGATTTTGTATAGAAGAACTGTCAAAAAGTAAAAATTATTCCTCGGATAAAATTATCTGGCATTGAAAAAATCAGTCCTAAGGCTGGGCGCAAACGTCCGGTTTCCTGATTCGGAATTCAGTTTCGGAATTCAGATTCGGAAACCTGAATGCAAGCATTTCATACAAAATGTTCTCACTAGCGCACACGTGCTTAAATTTTCCGTTCTGAAACCCGGACGGAAAATTTAAGTACGTGTTCCGAACATTTTGTATGAAATGCGTGCATTCGGGGTCTCCGAATCTGAATTCCGAAACTGAATTCCGAATCAGGAAACCGGACGTATGCGGCCTGCCTAAGACTTCTTTAAAGCCGAGCTGCAGAAACTTAATTCAATGGCGCTCCTCGAAGGTCCCGAGCTATTTACACAACATAACTCTTGGCAAGCTATTTCTGTCAGAACTTTACAGAATTGAAATTAATTTTTATTTTGCAATAGCACCTGAGTGTCAGTATATAGGTAAAAGATTCTCGTGAAACAAACGAACAAAGGTGATAATAATAGACTTCAATTTTAAGAACTTTACAGTTTCTGGTTTTGATTCTTAGGTTTACATAATGAACAATGAAGCTTAAATAACATATTAGCTACATATAGCATATTGGCTAATGCCATAGCAGCCCGGAGAGTTACGGACACCCATATTCGTATACTCTCTGACAGCGCCTCCGTCGGAGGACGGAGGCGCTGTCATGTCATGTCATGGCATGTGATGCATTTTTTATCTAGGGATTGGAGAATCCCTAGATAAAAAATGCATCACATCGAATCTAATACTAGAATGTCACAATGCGCTTGAACGGGTAACCGTACAGAACCGCAACATAGTGACACTACAACGGATAAAAGGACACAGTGAATCACTAGGAAACGACGCAGCTGACGAACTGGCCAGATGGGCATCCAGTATGTCAGTTTGTGGACCGGCACCTATTGTGCCCATCCCCTTCAACCAAATACGCAGGTGGCTATAGGAGCACACCCACACACAAGCAGAAAGCTGGTGGTCGTCGTCACCAGGCTGCAGGCAATCCAAGGAAGCTATGCCATCATTGGATGGCAAGCTAACCAGGCGCTTACTACGACTGGACAGGAAAGGCCTGCGCCTGGTAACGGGGACCATCACGGGACAGTGCTCGCTGAAAAAACACATTCACACTATAGGCATAACGGACAGTCCCCTGTGCAGGGCTTGCATGGAGGCTGATGAGACCGTTGCGCATGTGCTCTCTGAGTGCACAGACGTCACCCAGATTAGATCAGAGACCCTCGGGACACCCAAATCATACACAGATATTCTCAACAGACCAGGAGACCTAGTCAGCTTCTGGAGGGAGGCGGGCTGGTTGGAATAACCACCGACGGCCGCCATGGCTCACGCACAATGGTCCATTTGAAGGACTAAGTGCGGAAACCAAACCCATTACATAGAACATAGATAACGTATTAAGAAAGGGCTAAGTAAGTACCACTATCATAATTAACGCAAGACCTCGCTCACCCCAATTAGGCGAGAATTATACGGAGACGGCGTAAGGTGAAGGCGCGGGGCAGGCATGATGCCGCTTCAAAACGTTTTCATACAAAATGTTCGAAGACGACGACGTGCGCCTGCGCCGCGCCTTCACCTTACGCCGTTTCTGTATAATTCATGCCTTAGGGCTGAAACTGCGACCGCGACCCGCACCCGTCGCGTGTCTAAGCGCGTGGACACGCGGGTGGGGTCCGTGGGAACGCGACGGTCCCCGTCGCGAAGACCGGGTTATATAATTTACGCAGTTATCTTAAAACTATGATATCTCATAAGATATTAATTGAAATCAAATGATGTCAAGGGCAATTTTGTATAAAATTAAATACTTGTAATGAATAACGTATTATTTCGATAATGATTAATATCATGTTTGGGTATAAAAACACCTTCGCAAATAATGCATTATTTTAGAACTTTTATTACCATAAAAAAGGTTATAGTGAGTCAACCTTAAAAGATAGACATATGCTGTCGCGGACTTTTTTAGAACTTTTAAAGGCGAACAATTCCGTCATACATGATTTTTGAGTAATTTTAACCGTTTACACAGCGTACCTACGCAAAGAAAGCTCTCAAAAGGAATGTTTTTTCCCGTTTTTGCAACATTTTTCATTGATGCTCCGCTCCTATTGGTCGTTTCAGCCCTAAAGGGTATTGAGATAAAAGCATAATACAATGACCAAAACAATTTTTTTAAAGCTAAGTATTATTATTAAGAAAAATCGTTTTTACTCTAGCATTACTTTATGCATTTAAAATTGAGTCTTATTGCCATGAAATAAGATTTAATTTTCTTTGACTCATTCGGCGGTCAGTATGTCAAAATATACAAAGTGTAAAAAAATTAACCTTAAAAACTTTAAGAGGTGCTTTAGACCATCGAACTGAACTACTTTCACTCAAACTCAAACTCAAACTCAAAGCATTTATTTCAATTAAACCATTACAGGTACTTTTGAATTGTCAAAATTAAGTAGTCGGTCAGTTAGTCAGAAAGTTGAAGCTAGTCGCCCATTCCAAAGCGTAGATCTCTATGGAGAAGAACGGGCAAGAAACTCCATGGACACTCTTTTAAATCAAGATATTACAAAATCCTGAGTACATTATTCTTGTTGCTTCTATATGTGAGAACAATGTAAAAAAAACACACAAATGAAGAAACAATACAAGAAATAAGATTAAAAATAAGCCTTGGCAGTTAAGAGATGACCAGTCTCAACCGACGGCGTCCGTTCACGAACATGACGCATGGATCAGCACCATCCAGCTCAACGATTTTGTAGGGAACCGAATGATCCAACACACGCGCCACCATCAGCGAAACATTTAAGTGAGCATGACACATTCTCAACTGCCATGCTCTTTCAATGGGATGTTCACTATGGGACCAACTCCGAAATCACGAAAAAAAAATCAGCTGTTTCATACAAAAGTTCAATACTTACCTACTCGGCCAAAATGTATGAAACAGCTCATTTTTTTTTCGTGATTTCAGAGTTGGTCCTATAGTGAAAGTTGTTCAGTTCGATAGTCTAAAGCACCTCTTAAAGTTTTTAAGGTTAATTTTTTTTACACCTTATATAATAAAATAAATCCAAGTATATTAAAAGTTATCTACTGGAATCGATTCAATAGTCAGTTATGAACAACCTACTTTCAGGACTTGCGTTTATTCTGTTACATCTTGTAAAATATACATTATAAGCAAAGCCGAAGGTACAGCTACTAAAAAAATACGTGTAGCTGAGGTAAATTTATGAAGCATTCTACATATAGTTCTAATCTCGGACGTTCTACGCTCGGCTGAAACGACCCAAACTAATAAATGATGCATTCAACAATTCCCGAAATAAACACGACGCATTGCCAGCCCCGCATTCTTACGATCAATACTCGTAATACACTAATAACCCATTTATACTCTGTCCACTAGGTTATTCACTTTTTGACAGCTGCCTTAGAAAGTAAATGTTCCAGACTACGTAAAAGTTCACTTTAAAATGAGTGATAGAATAAATATGTAAACTGCCTTATCTTATTGAATTATGTTATCTATGACTTCTTACAGACATTATAATACGATAAATGTATCAGTTTTACAAAAAGATAATAATTGTAATGCGTTAAGTACAGATGCCAGCACATCAATCTACCCAAAACTGTCAAATTTTCCCTATCAACCTTGAACCTTATACAGTAGCGATAAAGTTGAAAATCTATTAAAGAAAGGACAATGAGTAATGGTGGGCCCACCTCTCAATAGAAATAAGATACACATGAATGAATAGGTACTCGTATTTTTATGCAGAATAAAACTTAGTATTACGACTAAGCTTAAAAGTCCGTACTTTCGGAGTTATACTAACTATTATACTACCATGAAAGTGATCCCAATCTAAGCAATTATTAATGATCGTAGTTTTACTTCATTATAAGATAAACACTACCTAGACTCGGACGGCACGATTGGCGCAGTGACTAAGCGATTAATGCAGCGCTGCGTGTCGCGGGTTCGATTCTCGCACGGAACAAATATTTGTATGACCTAGAAGTAGTTGTTCCAGGTTTGACTGTTTGTCTATGTGAGTTTAAATGTTTGTAAACGCCCCACAATACATGAAAAATTGCTGGTGTGGGGCAAAGTTAAAAAAAAAAAAACAACAAGTTCATTATTTACCTCAATTAACAGAAAACTACTGATGATATCGTGTTTCTTGCTTTGGGTTCCTACCACATGAAGTTAGCGAAGTCATATTGTAGTGAACATCTTCGAGACGGTTTATACGTCATAGAAATCTACAGAGAAAACGAACTGCATGATCTAATGGAATATAATATACCCGCAGAGAATGTTCGGTTGCTGCATAGAAGGCTACAGTCACGCCACGTAAGAGCAAGAACATACTATTGCTATATATTAAATTGATCGAAACCAAGTTGGAAGAAACGCGATAACACAAATTGCTCTTGCTTGACCGGACGGTGAACTGTAGGAACTTGCGCTCACACCATATCTTTGATTTGGTACTTAGGAGTTGAGAGATATCAACCATTCGTGGCCCTAGCGGGTTTTTTAAATGATGTAATTGTCGTTGATATCCAGGACTAATAATTAATCTTTTTGTTTTAAAGTCGTCTCAGTCTAACATAAAGAATAATTATGTTAGACTGAGATGACTTTAAGACGTCGTATCTCTGAAAGTACATGTGACGATAGTTTTATTAGTAACTAATATTTCGCTTAAAAAGCCCTATCCAACGGTATATCGCATGTTACTATTGAAGGCTGGGCCTAGACCCCATACATTTGTTTCCGACTTTAAGACGTCATAACTCCGAAAGTTCTAACATTTGACCATAGTTTTATTAGTAACTATTGTTCCGCTTAAAAAGCCCTATCTAACGGTATATCGCATGTTACTATTGAAGGGTGGGCCCAGACTCCATACATTTGTTTCCCACTCTCCTTTGACAGATTGTAGTAGCTTAATGTGCTGACCTCTGTATATAAACATTCTATCATACCTACTAAGTAATGGAATGTATTCTCTTCAAATGAATAACGACGCCTTTTAGTTGAAAGGCTAGTCAGTTAACTGAAAGGCTAATTAAGCTAGTTGACTTCGTCATATACACTATAACCAGTGGGTACTTACTTATTTTTACACCAATTTTTGCTAAAAAACCTGCAAAATTGAACCTAAAGTACCTAAACGAAGCGGGTAGCGAATTTATACTGTTTTGTATTTAAGTATTAATTTTTTATTCGACAGCAAAAAGTCAATAATCGTTACTAAATACAAATTAAAGTGTCAATAATTGAATCGATAAATAATCGAAATATTACGTTGCTGCAACCACTAGTTCCATCTGTCAAAAAGTGAATAACTTAGTGGACAGAGTATAGTCTAGCTCGGATACGATTATTTTCGATTGTTTTCCCTTCGAGATTTGCAGGTCTAAAACAAGAAGGCTGGCAAAAGTAATATAATTTCATATCATAGTAAACCGAATAATATTATACAATATTAGCACTTGGTGGACATGATTCAGCCAGTACCCCGTTTCGTTAGCGTGACGTTTAACTCAATACACTTATTTTAGAGACGAATCAATAAATATATACCTGTGCCAAGCGAAATCTTTCCATCTTTTTCTTCTTGTTAAATCTGATTTTGTCGAGTTGTTTCCTCTTATTGAAGTTCTCTTGAAGGATACTCTCCAATACTCTCTGCAACAACATTTTAAAGTTATTGCTTCAACAATAATGGTTTTACTTTAATAACGATATTGTTTAAATACCTAGTTGTTCCGGGTGATGAAACAAGAGCAATTAAAATATGAGAATATTTTTTATAGAATAAATTCTTAAAGCAGTAATTGCATGGTCTCATTTATTTTTAGAGACGGGTATCTAAACTGTCTAAAACAGACACTTTAATCAAGGAAGCATTGCGAATGCGAATTGAGATTAGAAATCGGGTATTTTATTTGTTCACAACAATAATTACAAATGATTACAAATCTACTCGCGCACACGGTCGTACCGGTGCGGTATTAGCACAGAAATCTTAATAATAATTAAGATTTCTGTGGGTATTAGGGTCTAGCGTAATAGGTACTTCGTCCATTTTGGTTTGTTTTGACTGTACAATGTGACTCCCGTATTCAAAATTCGTTTATTTAGGTTACATTTTCAAGTTAATTGGTCCAGTAGATTCGGAGAAAATTGGTTGTAGGTAACAGACGGACAGACAGTCATACCGACACACGAGGAGATGGGTTCCGTTTTAACATTGGGAAGTACGGGACCCTAAAAGCGACGCAAAATAGAAAAATATTAGGTAAAGAGCCTTGTTTGAGCTTCTGAGTGAGTGAAGCAACACCATCTGTATTCATTTTCTTAAAATAAAATAAAGGAGTATGGATGCTGATTTACTTCATCCATTATTTACAATAACAAGGTTCAATGTTTATGAGGGTTCCGTGGATAAATAATATCAGTCGCACAGGTCGATCAATCAGGTTAAGCTACGTTTGCCGCGGTTGGTCTGTAGATGGGTGACCGTCTTTACATACCGAGACCCCTCCGCGCCTCGGAAAGCACGTTAAGCCGTTGGTCCCGGCTGTCATTCGTGGATCTTTGACAGTCGTTACGGGTAGTCAGAAGCCCGAAATTCTGACAACCTGTCTTACGAAGGGGTATCGTATTACCCAGTAACTGGGTTGTGAAGGTCAGATAGGATAGGCAATCGCTCAATGTAAAATACTGGTATTCAGCTGCATCCGGTTAGACTAGAAGCCGACTCCAACACAGTAGGGAAAAAGCTAGGCAGATGATGAAGGTTCAATGTTTATTGCAAAGATCCGGTTTATCATTTTTTTCTTTTGGTTAACAAGGGGGTTTTAGTACGGGGAAAACTCACACATCGCCTGGATGATGGGTGGGCGTGGGTTTATCTAATAGTTCGGAAGGTAAGATATTAGTGAGGCTTGTTACTTTATTTTTATTATGATTCTAAATATTTGCGTTATTTACCTTTCTCCGCACTTGAGCACAACTCACAAATCAAGATATTTAGCGAGTCGACAATTTTCTTATCTATTTAGAACATTATCGGCATACCTATCATTTATTATAATACTAACTAGCTTCTGCCCGCGGCTTCGCACGCGTGTATGTTGGAAATCCCACGGGAACGCGCTGCCGGGACAAAAAGCCTGTGATGATACTGCCAGTGAGAGCCAGCGCGCACTAGCGACTTTTTGTTGACCGATAGTTTGATCGTTCAGGAAATCAGTATGGAGCTATCACAGATATAGATATACCTAGATAACGCCTACTTCGCGTGCCAAAAATCGCACCAGTTTACGATCGAAAATCATAAGCCGCCACTTTCGCGCTCAGTCCTGCGTACTGCTAGCTGGGTGAGCGTGAGCGAGAGAGCGCGAGTAGTTGGTAGTCAATTAAAAAACCCGACTGCAACCTTATACTGAAACTAACTGAAAAGCTAAAAACAAGCCCATTTTAAATTAAATAAAAGTTGGAAGCAGGCGGGGCGTTTCAAACTCAAATGAGTCCCGCCTGCTTCCAACTTTTATTTAATTTAAAATGGCCTTGTTTTTAGCGTTTCAGTTAGTTTTAGTATTAGGTTGCAGTCGGGTTTTTTAATTTTTTTAATTACTTTTTTTATTTCCAGCTTTTTAGTTTACAAATATTAAAGATTTCGCAGACGATTGTTCTTGATACGTGTTTTGTACGATTTGTCACTTTGAATTACTTTTAACCATATAAGTTGTATATATTTTTGTAATCACCTTTAAAAACCCTTTATTTTGATACCCCACTCGATAGGTTTTAGAAAAAAAAAAATTTTTGAAGGCATAATATGGCGCCAAAAATCCGCCATTTTGGTTTTTTTTTTATTTTGCTATACCCAGTGTCACTTTCACAGTCAATACAAATTTAACGGCACCTCTCAAGCTAAAATCCATCGAGCCGTTCAGGCCACAGAGCGTGCCAAACAATTAATACAAACAAACATACATACATACTCTCGAAAAACATAACCCTCCTTCTGGCGCAGTCGGGTAAAAAGTGGCACGCTTAGTTTTCATACAGTTCGTGATACTTGCGTTATCTAGGCATATCTATATCTGTGGGAGCTATATTGAAATGCACGCATTTGACGATTAAAAATCGGCCGATCAAACGCGTGCACGCTGGCTTTGAAAGTTGCATCAAAATCGGTCCAACCGTTTCGGAGATTAGTTTTCTTATATAAGTAGGTACCATAATACTATACTTTCAAATGCATTTACTAAAAAGCTGTTATTTTGTCTAAATATTTGACGAGACGACAATCCAAACAGTTTTAAGATGTCCCTTTAAAATAATACAAAGTTTAATTCAGAGGCAACTTTGTTATAAGGTAATTGCGTAGTACCCTCTCGGGTTTCTCCCCTAATGAGTTGGCAAATACCCTTACCTATAAGGGCTACAGATTATGAGCTTTAGGCATTGTTCAAACCAAACGTATCCTCGGCCGCTGACTGTGAGTGCGCATACGCAGTTTATCGCTTTTTCATATGCAGAATGATTTTTGTTTACCGTTTCCAAATTTTTACAGGGTGATAATGCATGAATATGAACAACTTTCACTAGGGGACCAACTCTAAAATCACGAAAATAAATCAGCTGTTTCATACATTTTGGTCAAGTATACTTGACCAAAATGTATGAAACAGCTCAGTTCAATACCTATAGGTATTGAACTTTTGTATTAAACAGCTGATGTTTTAGCTTTAGGCGCTGAGTAAGTCACCTCTCATTGCGTACGTAGCCTCACAGTTTCTATGATTGTTATGAGTAACCTAAATCTTTCAAAGCTGTACAAAACCTTAAACATTTTTTTATGTAAAGCATTAAAATGCAGTTAAGCTCGTACATCCACTTAACAGAAGCATATATACCGCCGAGTTCTGAAAGATTACTTATTTCACATTTAATAGTGAACGACTTGAATAGACTCTCAGAACTAGAGCTAAATAAACTGGACGGGATAGCAAACATATTAAAACCGTTTAATAAATAAAATTGGTTCTGAAGTGGCGAGCGCGTACCGGAAGATGTAGCGTTGGAAGGCCTCCCACAAGGTACACCTTGTGAAGGCCGCAGGAATCTGCTGGATGCGGGGAGCACAGACCCGATCGAAATGGAGGTGCTTGGGGGAGGCCTATGTCCAGCAGTGGACGTCTTTCTGCTGAAATGATGATGATAAAATACAATAATTGTTATTTTGTAATGTCAAAATAACAGATTTTTACTCAATGCATATAAAAGTATATACGGTACGGTACGGTATTATTATTTTGTTTTTAAATTTTATTTTCGCCGGTTCCTAGAACCTGGTATTTTTCTTTTAATCTCACGGATGTACACGAAGGTGAGATTTTAAGTTTGAGTAGATTAGGTGGTTTTTTCTGCACTGAAATCACACTATTATTATAAAGGCGAAAGTTTTTGTCTGTGTGTATGTTTGTTACGAGGTAGCTGACACCCTGGATTTTTATGATAGGCTACTTTTTATCCCTATATTCCCACGGGGTCGACATTTCCGTGGGTGAAACCGCGGGGCGCAGCTAGTTATTGTCTAAATGTAATTGTAGGAATTTCCGAACTATGCGACATGTGTTTAATATAGCTGCTTTCTGTAGTGTAAAGTAATATTTTGAAAGATTGATTGCATTTAAACGGATAAATACATAGTTGTTTCGGGATGATACATGGAGCACAACAACCCGGTTGTTGTGCTCCATGGGATGATACCAGTCGTTGATACAACTATTGGGACTATACTCTATTCATTTTCCAAACTCTGGTAATTTCTTCTTGTAGATCTGTATATTTCCCGATATTTTCGGTGATAGTTTTCTGTATATTATTGGTGTTTGGGACTGCTATATCTATTAAGTATGTGCGTTTGTTTTCTTTATCTCGGGCCAGTTTGTATATTGTACTAGCACTTTGCCCGCGATTTCGTCCGCGTGTATTTCGTACTTTCCTCTAAACATTTCGAAAATGTGTGTTTATGATCTTTATTATTTATTTAGATAGTATTCGGGACAATTTTTAACTTTACCTAAAGATCAAAGGAATCAGATTTTTCAAATAAACCCTATCCCCGCCTGCCAGGGCCGAAGCCGGCCGGGGGTGCGGGATTGTACGAAAGGGTTACCGCTACCCCGGAACATAAAGGGCTAAGGAAGGAACACGGATAGGTTTTAGTCAGTAAGAGTCTGACACTCCCTTCCGCTCCACCCAGAGCGGGAGGAGTCATTTGATGATTTCCCATGCATAAAAAAGGGGTGGAATTTTAAAAAATCGTTTGGGATGTTTCTATAACTTGACTTAAAGATTATTTATACCAATTTTCCAGTTAATCAAGCCACGTAATAAAATATTCCCCTGTAAAATCGACTACCACAACTCTTCACATCGTTAGGGATAGATTTTTGATAAACCCTGGTACACTTTATTGTTTATTTTGGTTGCTTGAATGGTTGGTGGTGAGTTTCGAGTAAAAATTTGACACCCCCAATCTCCCTTTAGGGTAGTTTAGAATTGCAAAAAATTACGAATTTTATAATTTACTTAGATCAGTGTTTGTGCCAATCTTCAAGTTTTGCACATTTCTTTTTTGATTTATTCACGAAACCTACTAAAATCCCCTTAAAAACCGAAGTAAGGGTTAAATTTTCAAAAACCCCATACACTTATTATTGACATTTTTCTGTCAAAAGTATTAATTCTGAGTTTCGAGTTAATCGGACCACGCGTTAAAATTCTTCAACACAATCTTTAACACCCCTAAACCCCCTTTGAGGGATAGTTTTGATAAACTAATAATGATTAACTTTATTAGTTGCTTTGGCAAGTATTTTTGCCAAGTTTCAAGTTTTTTAACTCTAGGAATAAGATTTTTCATACAAACAAAATCCACCCCTTTTCACCCCCTTAAAGTTTGAATTTCCAAAAACCCCTTCTTAGTGCTCCCCTACATTATAAAAGGAAGCTGAGTGCAAAATTTCAAATTGCTAGTCCCGGTAGTTTCGGCTGTGCGTTGATATGTCAGTCAGTCAGTCAGTTTCTCTTTTGATTTATATAGATGATCTGTAATTATGGAGCGGTTATTATTATTTAAATTCTGTCTGTCTGTTTGTTCTGGCTTATATCCGAAACGGCTGGGCCGATGTTGATGTTTGGTATGAGGATACTTTGAACCCTGGGGAAGGACATGGGTTTATACGTACCACGCGGATGAAGCCGCGGATGGAAGCTTGTTATATTATTATACTATAAATATTATATTACTTATATAAAATAAGATCACTGCTGTTTCTGTTAGGAAGAAGGGTATTTCATGAGTGCAGACTCTCGAAGGTGACTGCACATAACACAGCGTCGCATAAAACTGACAAAAATAACCTTCTACTTTCATAACTAGCTTTTGCACGCGGC
The DNA here is from genome assembly GCA_947508005.1 of Amphipoea lucens. Lineage (NCBI taxonomy): Eukaryota > Metazoa > Arthropoda > Insecta > Lepidoptera > Noctuidae > Amphipoea > Amphipoea lucens. Next base: position 19,385,313 of record OX382355.1, read on the forward strand.
TTCGCCCGCTTGGAGGGAGTTTGGAATAAAAACATATAATCTGCGTTCGCGATTTACTTGCCAAAAATGTAAACAAATACGAGTTATTGGAAATATAACTTAAATTCCTACACAATAAAGTTCATTAACGATAAATCTTTTCGAAGACTTTTAAAATAATGCTAGTCACTCTGAAATCAACTAAATTACACTGAAATAAACTTGATATTTGTTTAATTTGAAATAACAACAATAATTTTTGTTATTATCCCAATTATTGTATACTTTTGAATAGACCTTACATATACTTTCTTCATGAAACTATACGTAAGTATATAAACCATAGATATATGAAAACGTTTCTATGATATAAACCAACCTTCATGTTCCGAGTTTATCAATATCGTACTCGTATAACCCGACATCGATTCTTAACTGTTGCCAGCGACTCGTCTGCGATCCAGGATGACAAGTAGCCTATGTACCTTTCCAGGTCCCAAAATACCTATCTGTCAAAGGGGTTTGAAGGTTTTGGCCCTAAAATCAGCCGCCATTTTGATTTTTTTTCAGAATCGCGGTGCACAACAAAAGTTATATATTAGATAGAGGACACTTATACAAACAAAAAATGTTACGTAACATAATATCCTAAAGCGTCAGGTTTCGGAGTTATTCACCAAAATATAAGTCGAAACCAACAAGGATTTTTTTGTTTTTTTTCCTTCCAGGTAAGCATATTGAACTATTGAGGTAGGTAATAGAAACGTTATGAAACCTTTATGGAGAAGAAACAAAAGAAAAATAGACATTTTTTTAAATAAACAATTAAACACCGCAATTTATAGTTCGTTTTTTTAATCCCAGAGACTAATCTGACAAGTGTAATGTCAAACTTCTATACTAAAAAAACGAAAACACATAAGACTTAAATGTCAGATTAGTCTCTGGGATTAAAAAACGAACTATAAATTACCGTGTTTAATTATTTATTTAAAAAATGTCTATTCTTCATTTGTTTCTTCTCCATAAAGGTTTCATAACGTTTCTATTACCTCAATAGTTCAATATGCTTACCTGGAGGGGAAAAAAACAAAAAAATCCTTGTAATTTTCGACTTATATTTTGGTGAATAACTCCGAAACCTGACGCTTTAGGATATTATGTTATGTAACACTTTTTGTTTGTATAAGTGTCCTCTATCTAAATATATAACTTTTGTTGTGCACCGCGATTCTGAATAAAAATCAAAATGGCGGCCGACCTTAGGGCCACCCTCCATACAAAAATCTTCAAACCCCTTTCATCTAAATACGTATTAGCCATTTTGCCAACAAACTCACTTTTGCATTTATAATATTAGTTATAATAATAGATACATGACAAATAACGCGTTTTACTAACATCGGCTTTACTGTTCATGTAAGTAAGCTGCAGTCTCCTGTGGTCCTGGAAGGCGTTCCGAAGGAACTGCTTGTCGCCATACACAGCGACTCCAAGCTCCTCGCGCTTCGCTGCGATCTCTTTGCGAAGGTGGCGAATGTCGCGCGAGTAGCGCTTCTTCTGCTTCGCCAAGTCACCTTCATGGATCTTGCGGTCACGTTCTAAGGTCAAAAATAAACCAATTAGAAGAGTATGGTATAGCCAGCTTAAGAAATAATAAAGGTTACCAAATAATCGACAAAAGAAAAGAAATCAAATAAGAAACAAGAACAAAATAAAGTGTGCATTTACGTCTGGAAATAACGCGCTCTTTTTAACTGACTTCAAAAAAGGAGGAGGTTCTCTATTCGGTTGTATTTTTTTTTAATGTTTGTTACCTCAGTACGCCGCCATTTATAAACCGATTTGGAAAATTCTTTTTTTGTTTAAAAGGATATACTTTCAGTTTGGTCCCATTGTCATCAGATCAGGATTTGATGATGGGATCCTGGAGAAATCGAAGGAACTTTTCAAATATTTTAGGCACATATATAGCGATTCGTGTATTTTTTATAGTACTTATCTCGTGAATTTGCTTTCGGAAAACACGATTTGGTGAAGTGGAAGTTACTGATGATGAAGACCACAGATATCTGAGTACCTACCTGGGTAATCAGATCTGCTCAAAGTCATGTATAATATAAGGTATGTACTTATGTACTGGTGCTAATTTGGAACGAAAACGTGGACAGCAGAAAGATGTTTTAAGAATAGCCGATTTTTTAGTATGCGAGTAACACTATTGCACAGTATCGCTAATGATAGTAGAAGACGCAGGCGCCGACAGCGGAAAGAACATTACGTGTTTGTGCGTCGACGAGCACGCTGCAGCGCCCTTGGCGGATTACTTGTGCGCCATAACGCTTTCACGTAAGTTTTTATTTATTTTTAATTAAATTATTTATTAGGGCAATAGCTACTTTTGGATGTAAAAAGAATCTTGATGTTTTCTTTGTGTAAGAATAAAAAATAAAGTGTAGGTACCTACAATTATTTTACTGAAATCAGTTTATGTTAAGAAATGAACTAAATGTTTTGTTACATATTTAGTAAATAAAAGGTGAGTTATATCAAAAAACCACTGAAAAAAATATAAATATAAACTTGTTGTCCTACAAACAATTGACATTGTGTTCATAACTTTACATTGGACACACGTGAGATTATTATTTATTCAATTAAAATAATCACTGTACGTAGTGCACGTGTCTTCGTTTACTGACAAGAAATCATATCATATCTTTTATATTCAATTATTATAATATTTGATTTTAGTTTTCCCTTTTTTACATTTAGTCTTGTAGTCTCGATGAGACTAACAATTTCAACTTTAATATTTCTTATTTTGTCTAAAATTATCAAAATATTGTACCTATGTAATGGTGCCCAAGATACACAGGCTGTGCCTAGTTTGGGACCTCCATATTGTTGAAATATGAAATAAACGAGTTTTACTTTACTTTATAATTCTTTATTTATTTCAAAATCATCATTGTGTTCATAAAATGCACAATCTTAACCTTAAAATAATAGAAAAAGTGTCTGAGGAGTAGGGACCTGGGTTAGAGGTCACCCGGCTCTCTTAGACACGACATGTTAATTCACAAAACGGTTAGAGTCAAGATATAATTTAATTTAAAAAATCTGAAACCTAATAATTATTTAAACAGAACCTACAAACAAAGTTTTTTTTATTTTTATTTTTCGTTTATAGTGTAACGTATTGTGCATGCGTAAAATATTTATCTCAACCATCCCCTATGAGAACGTGGTAGTGGGCATTTGGAGTGATATGCCAGGCCTTGGAGATATCGTTGAACATTTCCTCCACTTAGTCATTCGAGTTTGAGTCTGACTCCGCGCATCTCCCTCTCGAAAATACATAAAGTGTTAGGATTCAAGGGTTATTGTGTCCTCCCCACTCTTCGGACTTCACATAACTCAAGAATGTGCCACCTTATTTTTCCCAGCTATTTTTCTAGCTGAAAAGAAGTCCGATCCGTCTTCCTTTATCCTTTTACAATCAAATATGAATATATATTATAAAGATTATATCCTCCTAAATTACCATATCCTAACGATAAAGTCCTGATTAAATAGTTCTCTATAGCTCGATAGATGGCGTTGTGCATTCAAGGCCTTTTCCTGAAACTCGCTATGGTTTCGTTACACCGTGTCGGATATAAGCAGCCCAAGCGAAGTCTATTGGTTCCGGAAATGGAGAATAGAGGTCAACCCCGGTAAGAGTCAGGCGGTTCTCTTCTCGAAACCGCGTATATTCGCCCCCCCCCCTCCCTAGCCCGATCTCCATGTACGGTAAGCCTATCCCTTGGGGTAAGCAAGCGAAGTACCTAGGTGTCATTCTCGATCAAAACCTCACTTTCAAAGAGCACATAAAGACGGTTCGTTCGCGAGCCGCTTTCGCTCTCGGTAGGCTCCATTCCCTACTCACTACCCGCAGCAAACTGTCACTAAAGTGCAAGTTGCGCCTCTACACTGCGGTCATCCGCCCCATCATGACTTATGCTTGCGTAGTCTTCGCACACGCCAAGCGTCGTCACCTGCATATAATGCAGACCCTCCAAAACCGTCTCCTTAGAAAGGTCACGGGAGCCCCCTTCTATGTCCGGAATCTGAATCTGCACCTAGATCTCAGAATCCCCACAATTCAGCAATTCATGAAACGCCTTTCCAAGCGCTTCTTTGATAATGCTATAAAGCATCCCAATCCCCTGATTGCGGCGGCCTCCCGACACACTCCTTCGCGCATAAGTAGGATTCGCCGACCAAGGCATGCTCTCACCATCCCCGACGACGCTATCACTCTCCTCCAGGAGAGTAGCAAAACCACCAGCACGCTTAAAAGACACAAAAACAAGACCCGTAAGCCGTCCTTCCGTCCTCGCCGTCGAGGACGCCCGTCGCGACGTCCCGTAACTTGTCCACCCCGACCCTTGCTCGAGCCAGCCCGCGCCGCTGAGCCTGTAGCTTTAAATTCGCCCCAAAATAATTCCGATCCAGCCTGTCCCTTGCTAGGGGGTGCCCTTAGCGTGTAGTCGCTTAGTTTTAGTAAGTTTTTAAGCCCTGGCTGGAGGCCTTAATTTTTAAGGCATCCACAGGCAAGCCCGGTTAAGCAGACGACAACCTCATAGGTTGAACTGCGAGATGTCATTGTTAAAAAAAAAAAAAAAAATGTTAAAAAAGAAAAAGTCTTGTCACACTGCCTTAGACTGCAATAAGAAGAAATGCAATAAGTGTGTTGCACTTATTGCACCCAGGTTCTCCATTAGCAAAATAATTTTTTGATAAGGTCGGTCCGCCGACCTTTATAATACCCGTGTATTCCCGATCGTCCAACTGGCCGACGTCCCACTGGTGGGATGATCGGGAATTTAATAAATAACAATAAATGTATTCCTGTTCGTCCAGTTAGTAATTTTATTTTGAATTCCCATTGATCCCACAAAATAATTTTAATCAGGTTGTTCAATGGTGAAAACACTTATTTATCCTAAAACTAATACACACATCAAAAGTGTCTAGGGATCAAGCATTTTTATGCGGATTTCTTGAGATTGAGATGTGGCTTTGTAATAAATTTATGATTTTATAAATTTATATGGATCCTTTTTGGTGCATTTCATAATTTGAATCAGGAACTGTGAATCAAATTCGAGTAAAAGATGAAAATCAGCTGTCAATATTTTCCCTATAAAAACATACAACGCATTGAAGACATTATTAGTGCTACTGTTTCCCTACTACTGATTAAAACCAACGTTATTATGGAGCGGCGACGTCATTTAAGCAGGGAAGAAATGCTCAGAGCCGTGGGAATGATAGAAGCTGGTTCCCGGCAACGTACTGTGGCTTTAGCTCTGAATACAAGTCAGTGTTATCAGTCGACTTTGGACACGTTACCGAAGCACTGGTACCGTGGCCGAGCGCCATGGAGGACGGTATCGCTGCACCACACGGAGACAAGACCGATACATTCAAATCTTAACTCGAAGAGCTCCAACAATAACCGCCATGATGTTAGCCGTGAGGCTTCATCACTCTTCAGGGAACTTAATTAGCGACCAAACAGTCAGAAACCGCTTGCATGAAGTGAACCTTCATTCCCGAAGACCGCTACGGGTACCACCTATAGCAATGCACAATCGTAGGATTCGATATCAATGGGCTCTTGAACACAGAAATTGGGCAGAAGAACAATGGCGTTTCGTGTGCTTTTCTGATGAGTCTCGTTTTGGTATGAGACCGGATACAAGACGTATACGATACTGGAGAACCCCTGGACGCCAACAGCGATTAAAATCCTGCCAGGAAGTCCATCCTTATAGTGGTGGAACCATCATGGTATGGGCGGGTATTTGGATCGGCGGAAGAACTGAGTTGATTTGGATCAGAGGCAACCTCAACGCTCAAATTTATGCTGAGACGATTGTATCAGACGTCATCGTTCCTCTACAAGTGCAAATCGGTCCCTTATTTCAGTTAATGCATGATAATGCACGACCGCACACCGCAAGAGTTATAAGACAGACTCTCGCCGCAGCTAACATCAATGTCCTGCCCTGGCCTGCTCAGTCGCCAGACTTGAACCCGATTGAGCATGCATGGGATATGCTACAGAGAAGAGCTCTGCCGAATATGGAGGGTATCCAGTCGCAAGAAGACCTTTTTTTGTTGTTGCAACGAACATGGGCGGCCATTCCACAGCGTGATTTGGATGAACTCATTTTGAGTATGCCAAACCGATGTTCTTGTGTTGTTAGTGTTCGCGGTAGAAACACGGATTATTAATTGTTTAAGTTACCCAATAAAATTTTAAAGAAAACTGTTATTTCAGTCTTTTTTTCGAACTTTTGTGTTAGTGGTTCAAATGTCAAAAATCCCTTTATTAGGAAAATGGCAAATTTCTTTATTAATGCAAAGGTGACTTGGTTTATCGTTACTGTGACAAACGAAAACACTTTATTTGATGAATCCTTAAAGAAAATTTTAATTAATATCAATCAGGAGAAAAGTTATTGCAAAAATATATGTTGATCCCTAGACACTTTTGATGTGTGTATTTTAACTAATCAAAATAACTAAACAATCGTCAGTTGTAATATCCGCCAAAATGACGAAATTGAGTTAAATATAGGTAGGTACAGTTTGACTGGAAACTTTCCGCTCTAACGTTTGTTCTCTTTAAAATCTCGATATCTTGAAAAAAAGGTGATTACGTTAACAAAATCAGACCAGTTTTTTTTCATTACAACTCATTTTTGTGATGTATGTTTGCACATTTTATGAGAATGAGCAATTTATGGGTAGTAACGACAGACTTGGTATTACTTTTTAATGTATTGACCCGACGTGAAACAAAGTCGGTGCCTGCTGTATGAGTATTTTTTTCTAAAAATTACTCTTACATTACTTATTTTGTTTTAGATTATAACTTTCAGACTGTTACGTTAACCTCATCATCAAATAAAAAATGCAACTAACACTAGTTTTTGAGTCAACGCTTGTAAATATTCGATTAAATTTTATTGTACCTAGCTAGGTAGGTAAGTAATGGTCTCAAATTGAAGTAAGTTTCACAAAATTTGTTTAAAATTTCACAAAACAATACCTGCTTTATAATTCATTCTTGAATTAATATAATTTTGTTGATTACAGTAACGCTCTAGTACTTTAGACAGGGTTATTTTTAACCGAATTCGAAAAAGGAGGAGGTTCTCAAATCGACGGTACGTTTTCTTTTTGTGTTTGTTACGCGATTACTCCGCCAATTGTGGACCGATTTTCAGAATTATTTTTTTGTTCGAAAGGAGATACTTCTGAAGTGGTCCCATAGTCACCAAGTCAGGATCTGATGATTTGATCTTGGAGAAATCGAAGGAACTCTTCAAATATTATAGGCACACCTATAGCGATTTGGGTATTTTTTATAGTAACTCGTGTATTTGCTCTCGGAAAGCACCATTTGGTGAAGTGGAACTGATGATAAAGACCACAGATGGCCACCGGAACTACTCAATAATATCTAAGTATTTCACGTGTTGCGATTCGATTACTTTAATATGGTTGGTTGCTAAGCAATTTATGCTCGCCACAATGTGAATGGTGATATAGAGCTGATGGCGGACTGGATGATGGGAAAAGCAATATTTTGTAAAAGGCTATGAGCAAGTTGACACTAGGCTATTGTAACTTAGATAAATTAAAAAGAGTGAAATAAAAACTTTTTAACAAAAAAAAACCGACTTCCATAAAAACACTAAAAAGTGAAAAATAACTTTAATTTCGGAAGTCGGTGGCAAAAAACTAAATACAGATCCAAAGGCACCGACTTTCGAAATTAAAGTTAATTTTCACTCTAGTGTTTTTATGGAAGTTGTTTTTTTTTTTTTTTGTTAAAAAGTTTTTACTAAAGAGAAAATATGCGTTAACGTTACAACACACATCCTTGCAAAGGACAAAGATTCTATTGCTACGCCGTAGCACCTGTAGCCGTTTAGTTGTAATTGTGGCTACGATTGGAACGGAACTATGGCCCGTATTACAGAACGTCACTCAAGACTCAAGCATTGCTTAAAACTAGTTTAGAGCCATTTCATTGGTTGAAACTAGTTTTTATCTCCCAGACTCTTAACAGTCAACATAGTAGTTTAGTGGCTGTTTGTATATAAGGTCAACTTTTATCAAGTACAAAAATTTTAAGGACAGATTCAATAACTAAAGATAGACATTTTACAAAAAAAATAATAAATTTCTATACGCTAGTTTCCAAGAAAAACACCAAAAACCATTTTGTTTAAAAATTCAAATAACAACAACCTGTGTATTAATGGCTAACGTACTCTAGGCAGATAACAATGGTTGCGCCTGCACATGTGCGGCGGCGTGTCCCCCCCTTGCTGCACCCGCTGCACCCGCCTTGCGCGGCTGGCATTCAGAGCTGGAGATTGTCTTTCAGTTCGCCAAAATCAAGTTACCGAATTGTGTGTTGTCTGTGCGAAAATTTTCGAAATCCCGTATCGGTATTCATCCCGAGAATACATGAATATGGCTATGTGCTATCACGACGCAGGTGAAATAATGTTGCGGGCACAAGAACTGTACGCCCAGAGGTTTGGACGAGTGGTCAATATTCGCACCATTCTTCGAGCCGTGCAGCGCTTCAGAGAGAGTAAGAACTTCCAGGCTCGTCTTATTGACTCGGGGAGGCCACGACACCCAGTGCAGCTTGAAGAGGAGGTGCTGGATTTCTTTCACCGGCACCCAGTGGCGAGCACCGGAAACGCTGCCCATGTGTTTGGCGTAAGCCAGAATTACGTGTGGCAGCTCCTGCGCAGTGAAGGTTACCATCCCTTCCATTTCACTCGGGTCCAGGAGTTGCTGCCTGAGGATTACGCGCCTGTGGGGTAGGGCCAAAGACCTAGTGTATGGGAACGACGGTCATACAATCCGTACAGTGGAAGAATATTACGTGCGCGAATTGTGAGTGCATTTAACGTGATGTCCAGTGACCATCAAGTGCTTACTGAAGTGCGGAGGCATTGTCTCGATCGCGCTAGACAGTGTGTGCGACAACAAGGGTGTCACGTCCAACAATTGATGTGATATGTGTAAATAACTAGTAAATTGTGTAAACAAGTGTAAATCTGTTAATGAATTTTGACTATTTTTATGCAAAAAGTTAGGTAAGTTGTTAACATTTTTACATTAATTCAATACTAAAAAAAATAACAAACTGTATTAAATTGTTAGTCCAAAGCCTGAAAAAGTGTGATGGAAAATTAAAATACGATAGATTAGCGCAAAGGTTAAAATCGTTTCTTAACATGTGTCACAGTCTTAGTCAATGCAGTCCGAGCGATGACGTAATACCGGGTTAAATGACCCTGGGTTTTTTGGGGGTGCAGACCCGAACAACTGAGTCGGTATACAGTATGCTTTTTAAAATATTGTAATTTTTATGTTAGAGAAACTGAAAAAAAAAACTAGCCTGATTATTTGAAATAAAATGTTAGGGCCGTATTTCTATCGTATGGATAGACGATCTGTTTAAATTTTTGTACTTGATAAAAGTTGACCTTATACAACATGTAACGTAATTAACGCACACCCTCAGACACCCCAATTAGTATATTGTGTTATAATCATAATACGTACACAAAATTTTTAATTAAACATGTTTAAGCATTGATTATTTATTAAATTAGTTATCCTAATTCCAGAAGAATGTTGTGGTCACAGTAGAAATCCACGAACGCACACAGTCGCACACGTCGCTATTAGTGCCGAAAAAAGGCGACAATACACGATTGTTTACGAGAAATATGAACATTAACGGGAAAAACCCCGTGCAGCTAGTCGAGAGAGCGGTTAACAGATGTCCGAACTCCGAGCTGTTTATTGTCTACATTTTTTATTGTATCTTTCCATCACACTGTTCAGGCTTTGGACTGTCGACTCAATAATTTTGTTTATTAATTATGATACAATGCCAATAGGCAATATTCGTTACAAAATGTTTTGCTAATGTAAATAATAATAAACTGCTAAAAAGAGGCGATACTGAAAGATGTGAGTCAAGATATGTATTTACAATAAATTAAAAAATCAAATACTTAAGTACTTAACTTACAATTTTCCTAAACACTCATACGACGTTGTATTTTTAACACACTTTCAAAATGTCCACCACCTTGTTCAATACATTTTAATGCCCGTTTTCTTAATTGATGCTTTAATTTAGAAAGAACTTCAGTGTCATTTTTCACTATTTCAAAAGCGTTCACTATCCTATTTTTTAGGTCCTCGGCACTTGTCGTCTCACTAAAATAAACTAACGATTTAATACGTCCCCACAAAAAAAAGTCAAGAGGCGTTAAATCAGCTGATCTGGGAGGCCACTGGACAGGGCCGCCGCGACCGATCCAGCGCTCTCCAAACTCATCATCAAGGTGCTGTCGAACACTCCTAGTGAAATGAGCAGGGGCACCATCGTGTTGGTAGAATACCTCTTGTAAATTATGAAGAGGTATGTCTTCTAGCAGCGTAGGTAGAGTTTCTCGTAAAAACAGTAAATATGCGTCTCCTGTTAATCTTTGTAAAAACACAGGCCCCAGTATGTATGTACCAATGACACCGGCCCAGACGTTAACTGAGAAACGGTGTTGGAAGGAATCCACTCTGCATGCGTGAGGATTTTCGTGCATCCATAAATGTGTGTTGTGTTGATTGTACATTCCCACACGTGTGAATGTACTTTCATCTGTCCAAATTATGTTCCGCCGCCAATTTTCTAATAACCAGCGGCTGAACTGCAAGCGAGGTGCGTAATCGTTTGGAGTCAACTCCTGGCATCTTCTGAGGTGGAATGGTTGTTCTTTATCACCACGAAGTGTTCTCCACACATGCATATGGCTACATTCAAAACGTGGCGCTGCTTCTCGGGTACTGGCATGGGGATTCTCATCAAAATAGTCCAGTATTTCGTTTTGAAGACGAGTACGTGTACGCACATTGGCTCCCCTGTCGATAGCCGTGTTCGGACGGAACGTTCCGTGGTCGCGAAGCCGCTGAGTAGCAGCTAACATAGTCCTGCGGTCTACTCTGGTACCATACCTTTGGTTGAATGTTCTGCAAGCTAGAGCCACATTATCACTACACCGTGCCAAAGTCCTCACCATTTCGGTGTACTGAATATTTGTGTATTGGAAAGACATCGCGCGCGAAAAATTATTTGCAAACACTCTACGAAGTCCTTCCACTAATAATGTCCGCGCGTGACTAGTATTGTTTACATTTAAGTTAGCCTTCTTTCTTTCATCGTTGCCGCGCCCGCGCTGCACGGTATCTTGGTGGCTATCCCGCTCTATCCCAGGTTTTTAGTTTGTAGGAGAAAGGGAACGAAAACAAGCATGACATATTATTTTGTTGTTTTAACTATTGTGTCCTTTGTCCAGTGCCTGTTAGTGTGTGCGTGCGGTTATATCGGTTTACTAAATGTATTTGTAGACTTTTAACTTGCTTGAAATAAGGTTCATTTTTCTTTATTTTGTATTTAATGACGGAATTTGTATTAATACAAATAAAACTGCACTTTTAAAAGTATTATTGCCTTGAGTTACGGTCCATTTTAGTTAGTTTTGACTGTACACGGGTAGTGTGACTGCAATTTACGTACTTTTAATTATTTTTGGGATAAAAAATTACCTATATTAAAAATGATAGAAATCAATTCAGTAAACGATTCTGAACAAACTACTTTCAGGATGTGCGTTAATTATGTTACATGTTGTATATGTCGTGGCCATGTCGTAGATTTGCTCTCTTCTTGAAATGCTCGAGAATTTCATGAAATGGTCGCATTTCATGAAATGTTTCACTGTCTATTAGCCACAACATGTGGTGGGGCCAGATCAATGATTACTCAACGTTTGACGATATGAACAGTTAAACGCACGACTACTTCATGATGTGGCCAAACATTAGTGATCATATCGTAAAATTATTAGAATATCCGCCGGTAGAGGCGTTGATGTCGGTTTCCTCTGTGGGTCCCTATCCATTTGCATAAAATTTTAACACCTAATAAAACTTGGCATACTTTTATTTCTCGTAATTATATTTTCGCATAACAGCTTACGCATAATTTCTTTAATGTTAATAATAACTAAGCATAATATTCTAAAGCATAAATTCAGCTTGCTTGTTTTATTTCTTTCGACGTCAGGTCAACGGAGCCCCACTGCGCGGGGCTCCTATTTCTGTCTGCAGGGTTTAAAAGAACCTAACCAAACTGAACCTCGGGGTGCCCCTGACGTCGTTTAGTATTATGCGAACCCTAAATTCTTTATATGGCCAAATTTCGAATGAAATATCGTTAAACGTTGAGTTTTAAACGATAATATGGTCAATCTTAGCTGGCCATATCATGATACACAACCATTTCATGAAAACACCGAACGAACACTTCACGAAATGATCAATTCTATGATCTGGCCACGACATATACATAGTTAAGTTGTTTCTTATTTATAAGTTAATCGTAAGACTGTATTATGCCATACTAAATGATGATTAATGTGTGATTTTGAATAGTTAAGTTGTTAGAATAAATAGCATTTCGTTTTCTATTTACGGGGACAAATCGTACTCAGTTTGTGATTTTAAGCTTCAATAAACTAGTAATAACAAATCGTACTAATATTTGTGATTTTTAAATTTTGTGTACATGTCGCAGCCAACTGGTTAAATCCGTTCAGTTAACTGCCTAGCCTTTTAACTAAACGGCACCGTTCAACTAGCGGCCTAAATTATATTCCGCCAATTCGTCTAATACAACATTTAATAAATTGGCTGGCTGATACAAAATTCTTTCTAACCTCAAATCAGATAAAAAGGGAAAACGAAACGTTAATATGGGCGATTGACAACCAAATCTGTACCAGTGCAGTATGTCCAGTATATTGTCTGTGGTGTTGTAAAATGTCGTGCGAAATCGATGAAACGGAACGTAAAAAAAACTACGCCATTTGCGTCTTGTGTCAGTGTCATTATGAATGTTTTGTTGTTTTTATAACAACTATGGTTACAATAGGTCAAATCTGTTCCAAAACCGAATCGAGGCACCCCGACTCCAAGTAGTCTTTTAGCTGCTACCCCTAGAGTGTATATAAAAATGCGGAGGCGCGGAGGGAGAGCAGCCCCCGCCCGCTGTAACAAAGCATAGGCACCCGTGCGAGCCGTAGCGGCTGAGGCTGCCAAAGCTGCGGAGGTGAGCATGGGTACTTATCCTTTGTTACGTAAGGGTGAAGAGGCTGCACTTCCCGCAGCGCCGGAGACGTTGCAGAAGCAACTTTGTTTGACATGTTTTGTTGAGGTTAGGTTGTCGACGTCGTATTGACAGATTGGGTTTCAGTGCCAGGCGGCAGAAAATGGAACTAAATTTAAAGCCTGGGCTAGGCAGGTAATTAAACGTCATTGATCCAAGTAATTTGCCTAGCTGTTTGATTGAATGGCTGAATATCATTCGGGCAGCTAGTTGTACGGCGTCGTTTAGTTAAAAGGCTAGGCAGTTAACTGAACGGTTATTTTAACCAGTTGGCTGCGACATACATACCATAGTTTTATTTTATTAATAAAAATTTGCAAAAATAAAATGTGTGTACGTTTATTCTAAGGTGCCAACACTAGTGGGGCAGAATCCAACAAGATTTTAAAGTAGTGGAATCTGCCCCATTACTTCGATTTTTAGTGGGGCAGATTCCACTGCAAAATTTTAGGCATTCCACTTTGCCCAGCAGTGGGGCGGCCGGTGGGGCAAAGTGGAATAATCCGTCTTGTTTCAGGCAGTATGGTGTTTTTTCGAGGCATTTGCCATCTTTCTGGATGTTTAATCTTAAGCCCATTATAGTGAACATTATTACTATTGGTCTGACTTTCTCGCTTTTTTTTCCTAATCTTCTGACAGCTTCGATACAATTATTCTCATATTGAAAACCAAAACTGTGTGGATTATCTCTATTATCTAAATCCTGGTACATCCATGATAATAACCAGTAGTTCCTGAATACCTTGAAGAAGAAGGAGAATACCTAACGCCGCCGTTGAAATCATACATAGGTACATACAATTTTTATAGAGGGCCTTCTATTAACCCAACAAATTTACCTAACAGAAAACCCTGTGGGAAAACCCTGATAACTGTTGGCTCGACCTAGAAATCGTAGTCACTGGACCAACTGGACTTACCATACAACTTTATCAGCTCCCGGTACTGACTGATTTTGTCCTTGATAACCCAGTTACTGTCTTGCATGCCATGCTGGCGCACTTTCGCCGCCGACAACATCTTGATTCACAATAAAATTGCTAAACAAATAAAATATAAATTATTATCAAATTAGATTGCGCAAGAAATGTTTATGACATTCGAAAAGTAATATTATTTTTTATGCAGGACTGAATTGTTGTTTTAATAACAGGTTTTAAAATGAGGTTGTACTAATGAGGTATAGTCCATTACTGCAGCGGCATGCAAAATAGGCGTTGATGTAGGTACAAACGTGAAAATGTGGGCCGAGGTAAGTCGTATGCGTGTGTGAGTCTATCAATGCCTGGTTGCGGCCATGGTACAGTTATATACGTTGCGGCCAAGTCTAGTTTAGATGTATAGTGTAGTCGTTTTCTCAAATAATGCGCGGAAATTTAAACTACGAAAGGACACACCTCTTTTTCGCAACCTTACATTTTGTTGGCGAAGCGACCTGGCTGCGCCGCTATGGCGTTTAGTTAAAAAACGTTCAAAATCTAGTTGCAATCTCATCTCCGCGACAGTTAGTGTCAAAAACCTATCAAAAACATAGCCTAGCCTAGAGGTATTCTTGTCACATTGTGACTGAGATTAGATGCGGACGTTCTTAAAAATACGGGAATTGCCCATCTGGAGTGCTTTCTGTCTTTCAATTCGTTAAATATGTGTATATTTAACGAATTGAAAGACAGAAAGCACTAAACGCGCACGCAGCACGAAAGTAGTATTTGTAAAGTGAACTTAGTGTGTGTACACTAAGTTCACTTTACAAATACTACTTTCTGTCTACCAAACAAACTTACATTATTTTGTGTATTTGTACTCGTACCTCTGCTTCGGTGCATCAATGGACTCAGCTAAACGCCCGTGTCATCTTTCTAATTACCACTCCTTTGCGCCGCGCAGTCGGGTAAAAATAAAGTCGTAGTAAGTAGGTACTATACATGAAAATACTGAAACCCTTACATAAACATTTATAAAACTCAACATTTCTCGTTTGTCCTACCTGTCGTTTAATATTTTTCCCGGTTTACGTTCTCGAACTAGATCTACCTATCATATGCGTTTGTCTCAACCACTTCCTCAGGGATTACCCCAGATTCGCCATGGATCGCATGCAATATGAGGCAATCAATGAGAGATTTGATATCAAGGCGTATGACATCGGGATGCTAACGCGAAAAGAGGAAGTCTTGCCGCCTATCCATACTATAATGTTATAAATTCGAAAGTAACTCTGTCTGTCTGTCTGTATGTTACCTTTTCACGCCTAAACCACTAAACCGATTTAGATGAAATTTGGTATAGAGATAGTTTGAGTCCCGGGGAAGGACATAGAATAGTTTTTATCCCGATATTCCCACGGGATCGACACTTATGCGGGTGAAACCGCGGGGCGCAGCTAGTATCATATATGTTACAAAGATTCTGAGCTAACTCAAGAACTTTAACGGCACATAAAAAATATATTGAAGTACTTATTCCTTCTAACTAGGTATAGTTTATATTTATCACAGATAAATGATATTTTCACTTCTCATGCTCTAAAAGTTCGTCTTTATGTTGTGCTTAGGCGACATAAAATCGCTTTTTATGTTCTAGTGCATAAAGTAATTTTTTTATCTGAGACTAAGGTAATCAGGCCCAACAGCCACACGCACAATAAAACTTCGCAGATTAAAGTCGTGATTTATTTTATTTTCTTTAATTTATACCACTTCCGTGTTTTCTATCGTTAATTTAATAAAATCAGGTAAAATAGTTGTCATTTATTATTTAAAAACGCAAAGAAATGTTTTTATGACTTGGCAGTATGAAGTACCCAAGTCGAATGGCAAATGTTGAAATAAAAAAGAAAACTTTTGAAAAGTTTCGTGGCGGTATTATTTGTGGTGGCGAGAATTAGCTATGCTTTGCAACATTTTTGATTAATTATGTACTGTATACTTTATGCCTGTTTCATTTTCTCGCAATCGAAGTGAAAAGCAGAGTGTATAACTCAGGCATAAACGAGCCATTTTACCCCTCGACTTAACTATCCACCCTCGCCTGCGGCTCGCGTGGATATAAACGTCTCGGGGTAAAATAGCTTCTTTTATGCCTTAGTTGTACAATCTACTATTATCACTCACAATATACATCACCATCGCGGATAACTAATGCAATAAGACAACATCTGTATCAAATTGCAGATACGGTCGAAAATTAGAGAACAATGAACCAAAACTAACAACAAAAAGCGAATCTAACAATATCAAAAAAAAAAGTTCACGCGAACTTCGGCCGCGGGGCAGCTTGAACCGATGCAGTAACATGCTGAAGCTATAATAAAATCTGTCAAGGAAGTACTTTATGAAGCCAATTAATATTAAATTAATAATTGACAACATTTCATATTTTTAACCTGCATGTATTATTACGTTATATAAAAGTAAATTCAAATCTAGGGCACCCATATTTTTTAGTTTTTCGAAATTATGTACCTTTCATTCATAATTTTAACTTTGAAATTCGGTGTATTCTAAAAAGACGTAAGTGCCAGATGACGTCAGCCTTACGGTAGAATGGCGATATTACCTTTGCTTTATTGTGACCCGTCAAAAAAACTGTTAGATGTCACTTGTCTCAGTCGTTGTTTTGGTTTCTTCATTGGCGTATATTTTTCATTGGGATCCATTTTTTGGCGAAATATCAATCAAAAATTGATAATATTAACAGTAAGCAGCGTGTCAAGTTGATAGGAAAAAATATTGTTGAATTCAATTCAGTTTTTTAGTTGTTTACAAGTTACACTTCTTAGGTGACATTGACATGTCTTGTTTGATGTAATGTTTTCAATCAAAGACATTGGAATGCGTAAAGGTAACTACCTCATTCCGCCTTTTATGTGACGTCATCACATGTTTTTTGATTTATATTTTTTTTCCCAGAAATTTAGAAATAAAAAAGTAAAATAAAAATATATTTGAACTCAGGATACGAAAATAAAGAAATAGTATTTTTGTTTTAAGGTCGTGTCAGGTTTGAAATGTTGTCAATTCTCATGAATTTATTTTACTTTAATTGGCTTCAAGGCTGGCTTTGGCTGACAACCAGTCGTTTATGAGCTCTGACATCTAAAGACGCCGTTAAGGGAGCCTGTTCACCAGAGCGGAGCGAGGCTGCGGAGCGGAGAAACGGAGAAGTATTAACCAATACGATTAGAAAGTTTAAAATCGATAGTTTCACCTACCTATTCTCACAGCTTCTGAAAACTACATTTTTATGGCCGTGGAGAACTCTTTGCTCAGTAAGGGACGAACTTTTCATTTATTTCTGTTTTGAACATGAAAGGGTCGCGGTCATATCTAGTTATAATTCACAACTTCAAACACGTGTATCTCGAAAACGAGGTTGGAAACAAACAAACTTTAACACGTTGCACCCACGAACTAAATCTATCTTCGTTCGTTTAGCTTGTACAGTCGAGTTCATTAATATATTGGCAGTGACAATGTTTCAAAATATTATAAGTAAGCGTTCAAACAATCATTATAATTCTATACAAACTTAGACATCAATAAAATGTTATCATATAAACTGTTCATAAGTATGTTACAGTACTGCAGTCAAAAATATCTGACTTCTCTTCGGAACATAAATATCTAAATACTCTACATTTCAATATATTTGTTGCAACCTAGGATTCGTAAATATCTATACAGCTTTGAATATTCAACTAAATGGCCTTTACCATTAAAGTTATTTTTGCTTGCCGGAGCAGAAGTACGAGTAATAATGCAATGTTGCCGTTCGTAATAGGGCTGTATATATCTGACAACGTTGAGAGAGCTGTATTATTTGATTAATTAAGTTTTAGGAAATCTTAGGGTCAACGCAGACTATACCTACCTATTTATTAAAAACTTTTCAGTCGGTTTTTAAAATAAAAACAAATAAGTATTTAATTTTTATTTTATTGTTCTTAAATTCTTACTTTGTTCTTCTGAAAACCAAACATTTAAAATAAGGTAAGGAACTTCCAGGCAATGGTGCTGCCAGTTTTAGAATCTGGTGTATCCACCATTGGCACCAATAACATCTTGCAAACGTTCACGCATTGATGCAATCATATTTGAACAGGCAGCGCTACTTCTAAAGCCTTCCCGAATCTCATGTACGTGGGCCCTTAAATTGGTGACTGATCTTACGCGCATCGAGTCCCAATTTAGAACCATCAAATCATCAAATTCATCAAAAATTCATCAAATTTTCTATGGGGTTTAGGTCAGGGCTTCTTGGCGGGAGTTTAATTAAATGTAAATCTTCTTGTTCAGCTATCCATTCTCTAGTTGTCTTTCGAGGTCTACCATATGACACGTGCTTGATAATAGCCCCCTCTTCTTGCCATCTTTGCTACCATAAATCAACTGTATTTCTGTGCAAATAGCAAATAATTCAAAATCAAAATTATCGGAAGTACAATGAGTGTAGAAAAACAAAATATATAGCTAAATTCACATTTAAAGTGAAAGCTCGAGAACACATGATACACAAGAGTTGGCAGATTCGTCTCAGAATTAAGTTGTTGTAGGATTTCTTATTTTATGTCTCATAACTATTTTTTATATATATATATATTGTTATGCATGTATGTATATATGTATTTATTATTATATGTATTCTTATATCTTAGTTATAAATATTTTCTTATCTTTTCCTTCTGTTATTGCACCTACTGCGTATTGTCTCTGCATCACCCTAAGGTAGACTGGTAGAAAATGCCTAAGGCATTAAGTCCGCCTTTGTACAGTTTTTACTTGTGCATAAAGTTTTAATAAATAAATAAATAATAAATTTATCATTCTAATACTAACCGAAATACCCAACTCTGCAGCGACATGCGAGGATGAATTCCCTTGTTCCTTCAAAGTGACAATAACATGTTTCGTATGTTCGTCTATTCGATACATAATTAGTATGGAAATTATTTTTAAAATATTTATCAATCCACGAAGAAGATGCTATCCAGTAGATATTCGGATGAAGCATAACTGACGTCTTCAAATTGAATTTGTTTAAAAAAAGAGATTACAATAGGATATACTTCTGTAGGTAGGTAAAGACATGGGGTAAAGAGATTGTTCAAAAAATTGTGGAGATATTTTTCATAGAAAAATTGCATAGATATTTGCGAACCTAATTTTACGTTAAATAATATGGACAAGTGATTGTGCATAATTTTTAGTCTTTATCTGTAGCAATATTATTGATATAATGTAGTCACATATTTATGATGTCAAAGATTGTTTACAATTTATTGTAAGGCAAAGCTTTTTATTGTTTTATGAAACTTACCATTGCCTACCTATATATTTTTGATTCATGAAGATGCTCAGATATTAAAGAACTCGACTGTACCTAGTAGTCCAGTCACAGATGGTATCGAATTCAAAGGCCTGTGTCAGTACAGCCATAAATTGTTAGCTAACAGTAAATAGCGCTATCCCATAGCAAATACTACCTACCTATATCAAAGTCCAGATCCCGGTATGTTATTTACTTATCTAATATCTTGGCAAATTCCAAGAAAGCCTAGCCTAGACCTTGATAGCTTGATTTTGTTAATAACTGGAATCGGAAGCAGGAGCTGACGTTTAGGGCTACCTTCGTAACTCTATCAGGATCTAGATCCAATATCAAATTGCGTTAATTCAGCAAGGGCGTTGTAGCCAGCGTTGCCAACATATTGCGATATGTAAGGACGAACTGCTTGTTCGAGTTATTAACCCAGCCGCCAGTCGCCACCTCGCTCCAGTTCCTGGCTAATTGAAAAGCTGATACAACACCTCGGTAGGTGATAAGTTTAATACATACATTCCAACTCCATGCAAATTGTTTCATAAACAGGAGTTTTTTATAAATAACTGCTGGGACACAGGGCTCCACTCTTCGAGAGGAAGTGTGCTGTAATCTACCACTCAGCTCAGGCCATTACGGATTGGTAGATGAATATGTTGGATTCCTCAGGTTGTTTTTTCCTTCACCGTTTTGAGAGCAGTGATGATGAAATGATTTACACAAAGCAAAGCGCCTGTCTGGGTTCGAGCCCACGACCAACAACTCGTAATTCAGAGTCGTTGCCACTAGACCACCACTGCTCGTTCATTTGTACAGTCCATTTTCGGACCTTTTTTCATACATAGTGAATTACGTCATTACTTGGACCACAACAATCGTAACAGCTGTATCTAGTACTAGCGGTCGCCCGCGGCTCCGCCCGCGTGGATGTCGGTTACCGCTGCAAAAAGCCTACCCAGGAAAGACACGGTCAGCAAAATGATTCCCAGGTCAATTCACAGACACCGACAGTAACATTGACGACGCAGTCATTATCCGCAGGCTGCACAGATTGTCTTTCTGTGTATGTTAAGTTGTTAATGATGAAAATATTTAAATGTAATTAATACTAAGTTTTCACTTCTGCCGGCAGTCCCGGAGCGCAACCCGTTGTTTAAGGATAGATAACTAAAGCGATTATTGTAGAGCTTCTCCATAAACAACATTAGCTCTGAAAAGAACTGTTGTTTAGCCCTGAAAAGAACTGTTGGTTAGCCCTGAAAAGAACTGTTGGTTAGCCCTGAAAAGAACTTTTGTTTAGCTCTGAGAAGAACTTTTGCGTAGGTGTAGTTTTAAGAACGAAATCTAAAAAAAATCGCACGAAAATTATTAGACTTCGCGCACGACCGCTGCGTAGGGAGCCGACCTCGCGACTGAGCCGCGCGGGTACCTTACTCATAGATCTAAACTCCCCTCCCGCACGCGCTTGGTGACGCCCACTTCGCAACGGGCCGTGCAGCAGAAATCGTAATATTTTAATTTCGCCATAACTTCAAAACCAAACGTCCAATTTTAATCATTCAAAGACCAAATATTATCTCCATAAACTGTTCTTAGTGATGAAATCATTTATTTTGATAAGGATTAATAGCATGAGTAAAATAAACGCGTTTAAATGTAGTCCAAAAAAAATTCAAGATTTTTAAATAAAAAAATGGTTGCTGTGCCTCGCTCGACATAGATGGGTATAGTGTGTCGCGGACTTTTTTGTAGATATTTATAAGATCTACAATTAATTAGAACATTTTATGGTTCTATCTTTTATAGTTTAGGCAGCGTACGCAAAATAAGTAACTTTTCTGGTTGATTTTTTACACCTTGTGTCTGAAAAACCCAAATATCTTACGGAACCCTATTTTTTTCCAAAATAAAATATAGCCTATGTTACTCGTGGATAATGTAGCTTTCGAATGGTGAAAGAATTTTTAAAATCGGTCCAGTAGTTTTTGAGCCTATTCAGTACAAACAAACAAACATACAAACAAAGTTTTCCTCTTTATAATATTAGTGTAGATAGGTACCTGTTAAGGTCATGTTGGTTGCAGCTGCTCCAAACCAACCACGCAAGATTTAATTTAGTGCATTAAGGCAGGTGTTGGCGTGCGCAAACAGGTGCACTCTCGCTTCCCTCACTCGTAGTCACAGAGACTTCAGGCGCAGGAGGACCGAAAGCCGTACTACGTGCTCTTACGGGGTTATTAGAAAAATTAAATAACTTATAGGTAAACTAACAGAGCGTCATAAGCCGCCTCTGGACACGCTATCGTATCACGGCCAACGTCGCCGAGCGACATGCCGGACGATCTCGCATCACCACTCGCAGACAGTACCGGTACGCTCCACTTACACGACTTATTCGAATAACGAATTTTTAACTAAAAACTCATCTTCATACTAAAAAAAATAAACCTAAAATAAAACTGAACAAGTGCGAGTAGGATATGTGCCCTGGGATTCCGACTTAAAACTGTACCCGCCTTCACTCATGTAACACAGCCACAATTTTAAATTGAAGACAAACTTAACTTTGTAGTAGAAAAAATATTTTCCCATACATCGACATACGTCACGGACTCACGGTAAATTCTTCAACTGCAAATGTATATTGTTTTTTTATGCTTTAAATAACTACAAATTAACAATTTTCGAATTTATTCCGTTACTTGTAAGAACATGACATTCTTGTCCATGATTCTATAGGTCCACGGGAAGTACCCTTTTTAATTTACATAAGAGTTAGCAAAGTATGCGACATAAATGCCAATATTATTTTGGTTGCGTTGGTGTTTTTTTTTACAGCTCAAGGGACCTTAGACCTAAGTATTTGATAAAAATTTCAACTTGATAACTCCACGCGTTTCTGAGAAAAAAGGGTCCTGACAGACAGACAGAAAGAGGCGGACAACGAAGTGATTCTAAAAAGGTTCCATTTTTCCTTTTGTACCTCAAAACTGGAACCGTAAAAAACGCCAACATTGAGCTGGTGGGCGGGCAAACATACCTAAAGCGAACTTTTGGGTACCTACCTATACATAAAGGCAAATATGCTATTCGTAATATTTTTCACGTCCGCACCAGGAACTGTTTTAAAACAACATTAAAATTTTCTAGTTACCACTTAAAGCAAATCAGGCGATATTATGTAGTTCCATGTTTATAGTTTTTTTTTGCACGTGTGTCCGTAGTAACGTTGGTTTACTTTTTGTTGTTTTAAGCAAAGTTTTTAACACTGACTGTGTAGAACTGTCCTCAGAACTTCTTAACGTAAAGATCGATAATCACGTTGCCTGGGGTTAAGGTATCGCAGTCGACATGGAGCCCTTATGTTTTCGCCATTTACGTCCGTCTCTCTGTTTGTACGCGGCCTAACTCAGAGACTCTTAACACTAGACATCTGTATCTGCTGTGTTTGGCATGGGTAAAATATTAATCACGCCGACTTACATTTGCAGTTGGAATGTATGGGAGAACATGTTTGTCAACTACATGTCCATCCTAACTACGGAATGCTACTTTGTGCGTGGCCCAACACGCACTTGGCGGGGTTTTTTTTTTTTTGTGCAGGCATGCATTTTATAAAAACTTTGTAACAATATTCTGCTCGGGATGAATTTAATTATCATTTTTTCTTTTCGCAATGTTCGCAATTATCATGTTTTCTTTTCGCAATGAAACGAAAGCAATTTGCTTTTCATCTGTTTACAACAAAAAGAAATTCAAGATAAGAATAAATAATTTAATGTCTTTGTTACAATATAAAATACTTCAGTAATAGTTCGGTCAAGTTAGCTTCAAAAATAGGGTTAAAAATTACATTCATTCGCATTAAGCTGAAAATTGGTATAAATGTTAGGGACACCATTACAAATAAATTGTCAAGTCCCCATCGATACGACGTGTGCAAAAAAAAATATTTAAGGTTCCAAAAATCGGTTTTTTGCATTTTTCAGCTAAACGGTAAGTTTTATCATAAAAATAATATGCAGGGTGTCCCTGGAAGTATGGATCAAATCGAATAGGGGCGTGGGCAAGGTCATTTCCAAACTTTTTAAGCCTGAGAATGTCAGTGAATTTTTTTACGGTTCAAAAGTTATGACCGATTTTAATTTTTTTTTTCAATCACTTCGCTTAGTGTTCAAAGAAATTAATCATAAAAAAATTCTATCAGGGCTATCTAAAAAAAAACATTGATAGCCCTGATAGTTTTCACGAATTCGATCTTTCTTCTCTTTCTTCTCTTTTTTTTAGTATTTTTTTTTAGTTTTTTTTTTAGTATTTTTTTAGTTTTTTTTTTTTTGCTAAAACGTTTGGAAATGACCTTGCCCACGTCCCTATTCGATTTGATCCATACTTCCAGGGACATCCTGTATATAAATATAATTTAACCTTTGAATGTCTATTTTGATCAGGCTATAAGTATTTCATATTGTAAACAGTTATGAAAAGCAAATTGATTTCGTTTTTAAATTATTGGAAAGCACATTTTAAAAAGTAAGTTTCTATATTTATGTCTGTAATATTTTTGGTGTACATAATAAAGAGTATTCTATTGTAAACTATTTTATAAAAATTTCCAAATTATAAAATGATTATAAGTTTTGCAATATTTTAAAAAATAATGTTAAATGGAATCCGCAGGATGCAAGCAGTAACTAAGAAATGAAGTGGATAACTAAATACCTACATTTTATGGCATCTAGCGGAATCTTGCTACATTCACCATGTCGACGGTCCGCCTTTGGGGGGGCGGGGTTACCCACCCTTAGTCGCCACTCCAGAGTTTTTCGGCCCCATCAGCCATCCGTCTAGGGCTCTTGGCGATGCCAATGGGTTGGCGTGGCAATGCTTGGAGCTGGCCTATGTCCAGTAGTGTGTCTAGCAGTGTCTTGGGCTGAACGATGATATTATATCTCAGTTTTATTGTATATTTATTTATTTTTTTTTATTTCATTCGACCTAACAATTTAAGCTCTGTAGCTATTTATCCCAACGATAAATTAAAGTCAAGTGACGAAACAAAAGACCCCATGCAAAAAATCATTCGTCCTGATCAAATGAAGCTGCATGGACGTGGTGTCCGAAAGACCAAAAATGAAGGCGTTATTATTAGTACAGAGCCGAAACATGATGCTGACAAACACAAGCACGCAGTCCAGCACTCTACATCCGGACTTACCGCCGACGAACCAAACAAGCGCAAACCTCGGATCGTGGTTGTAGGTGTGCCGACTACTTTGGCTGAAATTGAAGTCTTCAAGTGAATTTATGAACAGAACATAGCCGATAAGTTTCCAGCAAAGCCTATGGAGTCCTATTTGAACGTGGGTTAATTAAGCCGCAAATCTGGGAAGAAAGTAGGTCGACCGGTAACTACGTCATTGAAGTTACAGCTAATATACATAAAGCCCAATTATCCCAATCAAGGCTTTTTATAAATTGGACGTCATGCCCTGTCAGGGACTTCACTTTGGTCACCAGATGCTACAAATACCAACAATATGGTCATGCAGCAAAAACATGCAGAGAGCCAAAATCTACGTGTGGTCACTGCGGTGAAGAAGGACACTCGATGTCAGAGTGGGCGAAGAAAGCTGACTCACCAAAATGTGCAACTTGCTCTCGCTTCAAAAAGCCCGATGTCCACAAAATGGGAGATGCTGAGTGCCCTGCTAGGAAAATAGCGGAATACAGGTACATTAACTCTGTCGACTACGAGGGCGCCTAAAGCGTCATACTTAAGGCCATACTTCCGTGTTTACTGCCTGCTGCTGACTCAATAAAATATTGCACTGGCCTACAAACGCTCGATTTTGTTGATGAAACACATTGCCTCGAACGTGATTTAATTTTGTGCAACATTGACTTTAACCCACTTACCAATTTCTGCTGACGCAAAATCATAATCATTATGTGTTGAGCCATGTTTTAAACTGCAAGAAACTATTTTACACAGACTACGTAATTACGTATAAGACTTTTTGTTTTTTTTTTATCTTTAAGGTAAATAGTATTTAAGTAAACTAGATATAAAATAATGAATTAATAAAATGTTGTTATTATTTCCAGACTTCTAATTTTAAATATTGTGATGAATTTTATTGTCTTAGAGCCAAAGCACACACGCTACTTTTTGCATCGGCGATCGGCGATTTTGCGGCTGTATCGATGCTGCATCGCGTTTTGGCGACTCTCTACGTTCGGAAGCGGTATCTGAATCGCGCGTTTTAGCGACTGCTCCGATGCTACATCGCGTTTTGGCGACTCTCTGCGTTCGGACGTGGTATCGGAAGCGCGCGTTTTAGCGACTGCTCCGATGCTGGCGCAAATGCCAAATCGCTGCGACCGGCATACGAATGTGTGCGGAGTGTAGCGTTCAGCCGCTGTATCGAGCTTCCGAAATGCGACTGAATCGCCGCGTTTGGCGTTTTTAAGAGTGCGGTGTGGAATTCTTGGTCGATGCATTTAGCTTCTAAAAAGCAGCTGAATCGCCGATCGCCGATGCAAAAAGTAGCGTGTGTGCTTTGGCCCTTACGATTACCATAAAGTATGCTCATGCCGCCCTGTGATACAGGTTTATCCTAGTACAGGCATCTAACATTATTATAACTTCGTAAATTCTAACCCCCTTATTCATAAAACTTATCAAACCTATTTTAGTAAAAATGGGGTTTGTCTCTTTCTTACACACAGAAATGACAACGTTACAGATAAAGACAAACGTTCTATAAACCTATTTTAGCTAAAATAGAGATAAAATAGGATTATGAATAAGGGCCTAAGACTTTATGTAATACTTTACCAATTTTAGTACTGAATAAAACATTATTATTATTATTTTCTTTTATTTCAGTAAATACATATAAGTAAATTAATTAATATTATTATCCTTCATAAATACATATAAATTAATTAATATTTTTGTTAAAAAGCACAATTTTCCAGATACACAACACAAACACAACTAACTACTAATAAATATAGATATTTGCAACACCCAATTCCACTTGTCAAACAGTATCTGTTGGACAAGTGGAATTGGGTGACAGTGGCCTTCACCGCTTGCCCGTATCTTAAACGTCGAACTCGCTGACTTGGGCATCCACAAGCTGCGTACTGCGAAGTTTTATTATGGTACGACTTGGTACATTCGGATCCTCCATCTCGAACTCGATCAGCCCTGAAATAATACGTTCGTCATGAAAATGTTGTAATTATAATACTCCATAGTCGTATTAACTCGGCTACGTCTGCAAGACGCTATCTAGTTCTAAACAAACAGTGGAAGATTAGGACCTAGAATTATTTCAGACCGATATTATCAACTAGTCGTCACTAACGGGGATGTGGGAGGGCCGTTGCCTAAGCTATCATACGCCAACAACGAAAGTAAAGGACAATATTTAGATTTACAACAATGAAGATAATTCACATTCAAATCAAACCGCAAACGGCGTCGAGCATTATCAAAGCGTCGTCGTTGTTTTCACAAGCTGAGCGAAAATCACGAACATTGTCGATTACTTTGATGTGTAATTACAAGTTGGCCATGGATCTCTGTTAAATATTAATTGAGTTATTACATTCAAAAGTTAGCTCTTGTTTTTTTAAGATATAAAATATTACATTGTTAAAATACAGCACTTTTACAAGTAGAACCCCTGAGAACGATTCAATTTGTCAAACATTTAAGAGTCATGTTTGAGATGGATAAAGCGGTGTGAAAATGACCCGGAGATAAATTGAGAACATTCGCGATAAGTGGTCGAGGAAGACTATGGCGGTTCGGCCCCTGGTCTTATATTGGCCCATGACAGGCTCGTGATGCAGCATATTCGTTAAATTAACAAGATTAATGTACCATGACGAGCGAAAAAATATAAATTATATGCAACGACTTGGCCCACGCATAACTCAGAGTAAGCTCGAGGTATGGAACTACCGAGATATTATACTTAATCATAAAAAAATAATAAGTAATAACAATATTTCAATAATTTGCAAATACGACCTTTGCCATTATCGACTGTTTTATCATCGGCATCTCTAAATATTTTTTCTTATATTTGTACCTCATTAGCTAGCTGATTAAATGAAGTTGTCTGCGCCGTAATTTGTACGCTTAGTGTCATAGTAAAGTTTTGAGATAACTGGTGTAAAATTCACTTATGTAAATGATTTTTGGAAATGGTTAATAAACTTCTTCCTTTAACTTTTAACTATTTGATGTTTTGGAACATTTGGTTACATAGAAAGATGTGTTAAGGTATCAGGTATCCAATGGAATAGCAATAAAGGACATTCAATTCGAGAGATAAGTGATATAAATTGACGTTTGGGAAATTTTCAAAAATATATAAAATATAGATGTAGGTATTTTTCTCGAATCCCATGAATTTTCGCCCATACTTTATGGGGTGCTTAATTGTTGCAAATGGGTCACACTATCACGTCCTGGAAGAAATACGTCGAATTACAAGTAACCCTGTGTATTATCATTGATTTTAAAGGAAGATGGTGTACCTACATAATAAAGAGAATTCTATCTATCTATACACCGTGTTCTTCACGATATCCATAATTTTTGTCAAACGCTTCTATAGCTTTTACAAATTAAATGTAACAAAGGAAGTAGTACTTAAAAAGGCTTCGTTTCAAAGATATTTATAATTTCATTTAGTGAAAGGAGAACGAGTAAGACCGTACCCAGAGACAAAGTTAATTGTAGCATTATGGACTATGTCGGTATTTGTTGACCTCATGGAGTAGTTTAATTAATCCTAAGACAGCATGTCTGAATTCACTTGGAGAAAAAAGATATTTAAGGAAGTTAAATTGGTTTTGAGAAGACGGTACCCAGAGACAAGCTTAATTGTAGCATTATGAGCTGTGTCGGTATTGGTTGACCTCATGGAGTAGTTTAATTAATCCTAAGACAGTATGTCTGAATTCACTTGGAGAAAAAAGATATTTAAGGAAGTTAAATTGGTTTTGAGAAGACGGTACCCAGAGACAAGCTTAATTGTAGCATTATGAGCTATATTGGTATTCGTTGCCCTAACGGAGTAGTTTAATTAATCCTAAGACAGCATGTCTGAATTCACTTGGAGAAAAAAGATATTTAAGGAAGTTAAATTGGTTTTGAGAAGACGGTACCCAGAGACAAGGTTTATTGTAGCTTTATGAACTATGTCGGTATTTGTTGACCTCAAGGAGTAGTTTAATTAATCCTAAGACAGCATGTCTGAATTCACTTGGAGAAAAAAGATATTTAAGGAAGTTAAATTGGTTTTGAGAAGACGGTACCTACCCAGAGACAAGCTTAATTGTAGCATAATGAGCTATGTCGGTATTGGTTGACCTCATGGAGTAGTTTAATTAATCCTAAGACAGTATGTCTGAATTCACTTGGAGAAAAAAGATATTTAAGGAAGTTAAATTGGTTTTGAGAAGACGGTACCCAGAGACAAGGTTAATTGTAGCATTATGAACTATGTCGGTATTTGTTGACCTCATGGAGTAGTTTAATTAACCCTAAGACAGCATGTTTGAATTCACTTGGAGAAAAAAGATATTTAAGGAAGTAAAATTGTTTTTGGGAAGACCGTACCCAGAGACAAAGTTAAATGTAGCATTATGAAATATTTTGGTATTTGTTGACCTCATAGAGTAGTTTAATTAATCCTAAGACAGCAAGTCTGAATTCACTTGAAAAAAAAGATATTTAAGGAATTTAAATTGTTTTATTAAATAGAATAAAATAAAAGAATAGAACGTTATTTATTCTGATTAATTATTATTTTAACTCCTTTATTTCATTATGCATGTTTATACAAATTATATTTTTAAATATTAGAACATAAAAACATTTAAAATATAAAAAAGTTGTAGCCCACCGGTATCGGGAACAGGTCCAAGCTATCGTCAATCAGGGCTCCGGAGAGAAGAACCTCCTAATAATGTGGGTCGTGTCGAGAAGTTCCGCTTTCTGAATCAAGTCCTTGATCCAGCTGCCCAACGAGAGCCACCGCAGGTGCTAGTCGACGTTTTTGGCTATTAAGCCACAGGTTGTCACGACTATCGGCACAATGATCGCTGAGTCCACATTCCACGTTTAACAATATGTTTATCTTTCTCGGCACACACGAGGGTCGCAATCATGCAGTGGCGTGCACAGAGATTTCAGACGGTATGCACAAAAAAAAAACTACATCAATCAACCGTTCGAAAATGTTTCTATTTAAACATACTTCACCAGAAGGTCTCACAGGTATAATTTTCCATTTTCACAATAATCTTACTATATAATAATTACTCGACAGTCAATCACTTGCACCATATCTCATATTAGGACTTGGTTCTACGCATACCTCTATAGGGTACCTACATGCCTCTTCGCAAATGCTCTGACACGTATGATTTTGCGAGTTTTAATTGGTATGTGCCTAAACTAAACAAGATAAGTTCCTCCTCGTTGAGGCTAGGAAATGGTACATCGCTTTCTTCCATCGCTGTGAAACGTACCCTTTGGCGGTTGATATTACAGTCCACAACATATTAGTCATCAAACTTGTTGGAAACGTTAATTCTGTCTTCTATTATTTCGACGATGTTGTAAGCGTGTGGATTATTCTACGATGGATCACGGAACGTGTTCAATAAGGCTCCAGCGATTTAGAAAATTAACAGAACTTGATTAAAAATTAATTAAAATTGATTTAGAACTTGTATTGTTTTGTTTTTATTTCTTTTTTGTATCTAATTTTATGCTGCATTGTCGGTTGCCAACAGACATGCTGACTAAGGATTAATTAAACTACTCCATGAGGGCAACGAATACCAACATAGCTCATAATCTCTCCCCGAATAGCAGAATAGCTATTAAAACATCGGAAAAAATTAACGAAAAAAAAAATTAAAGGCAGTACGAAGTTCGCCGGGTCAGCTAGTATTGAATAAAAACCAATATAAGTATGGTAATTACAATAATGAATAAAGGTAATGAACTTTCCTATTATTTTATTAAAACAATTTAACTTCCTTAAATACAACATACATATAGCCACACCATTGGGAGTCCATAACACAGTGTTCCAGGCTGAATGCATTGGCATCTCTCTGGCCGCTTCAGCCATTATGGCCAGGAAAGTAAAGGATCACTCAATTCGCATACTCTCAGACAGCATGGCTGTTCTGCAAGCGCTGGACAGTTATACAGCTGACTCTGGGTTAATATACGAGTGTCACCAGCGCCTCAACCAGGTGGGTACACTCAATAAAATAACCATTCAATGGATCAAAGGACACAGCGGTTCGCGGGGCAACGATGCAGCCGACGAGCTTGCTAGAAGGGGGTCGAGCATGGCACCAGTGGGCCCTGAGCCCATAGCGCCACTCCCCTTTGGGTATATACGCACTCTGGTAAGGAAACGTACCAGAGACCAACATGACAAACTTTGGACGGATCAAGGAGATTGCAGGCAGGCCAGGGAAGCATTTCCCGCATTGGATGGCCGCCTCACGAAACAGGTTCTCCGTCTAACTAAACAAAAGCTGCGTATAGTTACTGCAGCTTTAACTGGCCACGGGTCATTTAATAAACACCTCTTTGTCATAGGAGTAACAGACAGTCCGCTGTGCAGGGCCTGCATGGAGGACGACGAGACAGCGGCACATGTGCTTCTAAACTGCCCGGTGGTCGCCACGTACAGGGCAAAGTACTTCGGTAACCCAGGTACCCTACGTGAGACGGTCAGTAACATCAAGGCGTTGCTGGCCTTCCTCGAGGAGCTGGGGTGGATCGAATAATCGATTTTCCCACCCGTACGCAAAATACGCGCATTGACGTGGAGTTGCGGACACCAGCCCGTATTACCTATTACCTATTACCTAACTTCCTTAAATATCTTTTTTCTCCAAGTGAATTCAGACATGTTGTCTTAGGATTAATTAAACTACTCTATGAGGTCAACAAATTCCGACATAGTTCATAATGCTACAATTAACCTTGTCTCTGGGTAGGTACCGTCTTCTCAAAACCAATTTAACTTCCTTAAATATCTTTTTTCTCCAAGTGGATTCAGACATGCTGTCTTAGGGTTAATTAAACTACTCCTTGAGGTCAACAAATACCGACATAGTTCAATCTACACTAATATTATAAAGAGGAAAACTTTGTTTGTATGTTTGTTTGTTTGTACTGAATAGGCTCAAAAACTACTGGACCGATTTTAAAAATTCTTTCACCATTCGAAAGCTACATTATCCACGAGTAACATAGGCTATATTTTATTTTGGAAAAAAATAGGGTTCCGTAAGATATTTGGGTTTTTCAGACACAAGGTGTAAAAAATCAACCAGAAAAGTTACTTATTTTGCGTACGCTGCCTAAACTATAAAAGATAGAACCATAAAATGTTCTAATTAATTGTAGATCTTATAAATATCTACAAAAAAGTCCGCGACACACTATACCCATCTATGTCGAGCGAGGCACAGCAACCATTTTTTTATTTAAAAATCTTGAATTTTTTTTGGACTACATTTAAACGCGTTTATTTTACTCATGCTATTAATCCTTATCAAAATAAATGATTTCATCACTAAGAACAGTTTATGGAGATAATATTTGGTCTTTGAATGATTAAAATTGGACGTTTGGTTTTGAAGTTATGGCGAAATTAAAATATTACGATTTCTGCTGCACGGCCCGTTGCGAAGTGGGCGTCACCAAGCGCGTGCGGGAGGGGAGTTTAGATCTATGAGTAAGGTACCCGCGCGGCTCAGTCGCGAGGTCGGCTCCCTACGCAGCGGTCGTGCGCGAAGTCTAATAATTTTCGTGCGATTTTTTTTAGATTTCGTTCTTAAAACTACACCTACGCAAAAGTTCTTCTCAGAGCTAAACAAAAGTTCTTTTCAGGGCTAACCAACAGTTCTTTTCAGGGCTAACCAACAGTTCTTTTCAGGGCTAAACAACAGTTCTTTTCAGAGCTAATGTTGTTTATGGAGAAGCTCTACAATAATCGCTTTAGTTATCTATCCTTAAACAACGGGTTGCGCTCCGGGACTGCCGGCAGAAGTGAAAACTTAGTATTAATTACATTTAAATATTTTCATCATTAACAACTTAACATACACAGAAAGACAATCTGTGCAGCCTGCGGATAATGACTGCGTCGTCAATGTTACTGTCGGTGTCTGTGAATTGACCTGGGAATCATTTTGCTGACCGTGTCTTTCCTGGGTAGGCTTTTTGCAGCGGTAACCGACATCCACGCGGGCGGAGCCGCGGGCGACCGCTAGTAGTTCATAAAGCTACAATAAACCTTGTCTCTGGGTACCGTCTTCTCAAAACCAATTTAACTTCCTTAAATATCTTTTTTCTCCAAGTGAATTCAGACATGCTGTCTTAGGATTAATTAAACTACTCCGTTAGGGCAACGAATACCGATATAGCTCATAATGCTACAGTCATCTTTTTTTTTGGGTACGGGGCCCATACAACTTTACCCATTGTTCTTTAATTGAGCTATGCAATAAGAAAGTGTCTTAACTCAGTTTTGACAAGTTTCAGCCCGCCAAATCGGATTGGCGGCTATGTCGTCACTTTGGCCATTTCGTCGCTATCCCTAATAGGTCACTTTCACTAATACGTCACCTTTGCATCTGGTCAGTTTCTTAACTCGTCTCACGCTGCATTTCGACTCATTCCCAACTCGTCCGATGGATATGTACAACGTACAGTCAGCGTTAAAAATGTCGGAGTCTGTTCGTCCCGATATTATTGACGCTTACTATCTATCTATCTATATATATCAAATTATGAAATTTGGCTTTTTTCGTTTTTCTAAACTACCCCCTGAAGAGGGATTGGGGGTGTCATTATTTGTATGGAAGAATTTTAACGTGCTGTCCGAATACAGTAGAGGGGTGGCATAACAGGATTAATAGGCGAGTCAATATAAAAAACCAGGCTTGTACCATTTTCTTTTTATCATTAAAAAAGAGGCGAACTTTATAGATTTCAAAGTAAAAAAGAAGTTAACATACTGTCCCCAAAGAAATCGGAAAAGGCGTGCTGCTTTATTAGATAAAAGACTTAAATGCATTGTGGATGACTGCGTTGAAAAACATGCGATTGACATATCAGAATGTTTAAGAAGATTACAAAATTTTAAATATTGCAAGCGAAATCAAAGAAGGCGGAAGTAAAAAAACTTTTTAAGAAAAAAAAAACCGACTTTCAAAAAAACACAACAAAGTGAAAAATAACTTTAATTTCGGAAGTCAGTGTCTTTGGATGTTTCTTTTAGTTTTTTGCCACCGACTTCCGAAATTAAAGATATTTTTCACTTTGTAGTGTTTTTTTGAAAGTCAGTTTTTTTTTCTTAAAAAGTTTTTATTTCACGCTTTTTAGTGGATCTGCTTATAATTTATCTAAGTTACAATAGCCTAGTGCTCATCGCCTTTTACAAACAAAATATTGCTTTTCCCGATGCAGGGAAGTTAATTGTTGAGGAGTTCTCCAAATGCCCTATCAAACATCAAAACAATTTACTAAAACAGTCCTTGCCTGTTCGAGTAACTTCTTACTGTTAAGGAGTTGTACCTTCCACCATCAGCCCAGCTGCCTGAGATGGTGACAAGCATACGCAAATACATAAGATACTTCATAAAATATGCGAAAAACAATAAGTGAGCCTATAAAATTTGAGGGTTGCCCTCGATTTCTCTAAGATCCCATCATCAGATCCTAACTTGGTGACAATGGGACCACCCCAGAACTATCTACTTTCGAACAAAAGAAGAATTTTGAAAATCCGTCGACAATTGGCGGAGTATTCGATGAACAAACATACAAAAAAAACATACAAACATCCGAACATAGTACCACCTCCTTTTTGTGAAGTCGGTAATTACAGAACCTACATTTTTTAAATTAATCGTCTACCTTTAGGCGATTTTGTGTAAATTAAAATGGTAGTTAGGTACCTACCTATTTATGTTACGAGAGAGTCCATTTTTACCGACTTCACAAAAAGGAGGAGGTACTATGTTCGGCTGTTTGTATGTTTATTATTTTTATTTTTTGTATGTTTGTTCATCGAATACTCCGCCAATTGTCGATGGATTTTCAAAATTATTTTTTTGTTCGAAAGTAGATAGTTCTGAGGTGGTCCCATTGTCACCAAGTTAGGATCTGATGATGGGATCTTAGAGAAATCGAGGGCAACCCTCAAATTTTATATGCTCACTTATTGTTTTTCGCATATTTTATGAAGTATCTTGTTTATTTGCGTATGGTTGTCACCATCTCAGGTAGCTGGGCTGATGATGGAAGGTACAACTCCTTAACAGCAAGAAGTTACTCAAACAGGCGAGGACTGTTTTAGTAAATTGTTTTGATGTTTGATAGGGCATTTGTCACATTTGGTCTCATGATCATCAAGTCATGACCTGATGCTGCAGTCAGGATAGTCTGCAGAGTACCTACCTAACTCCTCGACAACTAACAGCAGATATATCGTGTTTAGGCTCATTGAAAAGGGCTCGATGTGTGGATAAACGTACTGTTAATGAGGAACACCGAAGTACATAGAGACCT
Organism: Amphipoea lucens; assembly: GCA_947508005.1. Lineage (NCBI taxonomy): Eukaryota > Metazoa > Arthropoda > Insecta > Lepidoptera > Noctuidae > Amphipoea > Amphipoea lucens. The sequence goes on from OX382355.1 coordinate 19,420,577, forward strand.
GATGCTGAAGCCAGGAGCATCAGAAAAAGTACAAACCTTGAAATAACAGCACCGTAGTCGTGTTTGGGCTCATTTTAAACAGGACTAAATTTTAAGTTCAATCCAATGTTGACATAAGTCTGGCCTGATACTGCAGCCAGGATTATCAGCTTCTAGTCTAAAAACATCAGGTCAGGATTTGATGATGGGATCCTGGAGAAATCGAAGGAACTCTTCAAATATTATAGGCACACCTATAGCGATTTGGGTATTTTTTATAGTAACTCGTGCACTTGCTCTCGGAAAGCACCATTTGGTGAAGTGGAACTGATGATGAAGACCACAGATGGCCACCGGAACTACTCAATAATATCTAAGTATTTCACGGGTTGCGATTCGATTACTTTAATATGGTTGCTAAGCAATTCATGCTCGTCACAATGTGAATGGTGATATGGAGCTGATGGTGGACCTGGAGAACTCCTCTACAATTAACTTCCCTGCATCGGGAAAAGCAATATTTTGTTTGTAAAAGGCGATGATCACTAGGCTATTGTAACTTAGATAAATTATAAGCAGACCCACTAAAAAGCGTGAAATAAAAACTTTTTATGAAAAAAAAAACCGACTTCCAAAAAAACACTACAAAGTGAAAAATAACTTTAATTTCGGAAGTCGGTGGCAAAAAACTAAAATACAGATCCAAAGACACCGACTTCCGAAATTAAAGTTATTTTTCACTTTGTAGTGTTTTTTTGGAAGTCGGTTTTTTTTTTCATAAAAAGTTTTTATTATTTAAGTTGTTTTTATTTAAGATTTTTTTTTTCTTTATTGTGTTTCAAGTAAAAATTCAAACAAGATTGTGCGAGTACTACCTAATTTATAATAAAATTTTGTTTTACTGAAAATGTTTGTTTTTGTGCTTAATTGTACATATCCATCGGACGAGTTGGGAATGAGTCGAAATACAGCGTGAGACGAGTTAAGAAACTGACCAGATGCACAAGGTGACGTATTAGTGAAAGTGACCTATTAGGGATAGCGACGAAATGGCCAAAGTGACGACATAGCCGCCAATCCGCCAAATCATATGAATGAAAATACGTCATCGTTGCCAATTCGAATAAAGAGGCACGCATATCGGGCGATTTACGTCAAGGTATTTAGTTCATGTCCATAATGAAACATGCTTATTTCCATGGTCTGAACATCTGGTCGAAGTTTATGTATATCGTCCGGAATACGGTGTATATCTAAAAGGCTATCCATATATCTCAGTAAACAGAACCGAAACTCAAGCACAAATAAATGAAAAACGTATAACGAACTCGGTGCATTTAGATTTATGTACGTACGTTCTGTTTTATCTGCAAATCTGTGCGAAAGAGTACCTACTGGAGCGTACCTAACTTTTAGATAATCATGTTGTAATGATTTTATAGAGTATTAATTAAAAATAAGACTTTTACCGCAAGCGACAGACGGCGCTTGTGGTCGCACGAATTTTGTACATCCGTTTTAGGTAGTTATTTGTAAAATAACGGTATTTAAATGTAATGATTGTTTTGTATAATTAATAAAATAATATTGTTTAAATTAAAAAGATTTATTTTATGTTAAACATAAGCCCTAATGTATTTTAGTTAGTCAAATTACTATATGTACTGTTTACTTTACTCTGATTGGTCATATAGCCGGCGGAGTGTTCACTTCCGTTTAAAGTGGCGAACATTCAGTTGGCAAATAATTTGCTTGGACAGAGTCAGTCTATTTCCAGACGTTGACCGACCAACCGTAAGCATATCTTACGGTTCCGTGCTATTTTGATTATATTATTGTACTATCAGTGATTGTGATAATTTGATTGTGTTGGAATAAAGTGAATAAACATTATTAAAACTGTACTTGAGGTGTATGATTTCTCCACAATGTGATTAGCCGTTAATTATGACGACTGCGCGCAGACAAAACTTATTTGCACCGGAAAAACCTTCGATTTTCAATTAGCTAGTTAATCCTACGCTTAACTAGGTCGGCCAAACACGCAGTCGGATTTACGATTCATCATCGGATAAAAATTGTAGGTAGAATACCAACAATTAAAAAAAATAATAGCAATATTTTTTGAACCCAATAAACATCTGACTGCTGCGCGTAGAGAGGAATAGAACTCAGTAAGAAAGGATTAGGGAAAACAAAGTCGGTTAGTAAGCCACCCTCGCTGAGTTACATATTTCATTAGGCAAAATAAAACACTTGTCCTGCTAGAACTGAATGTCATTTATTGAGGATCACTTGTTTCTCCATGTCAAAATGATTTTATTCTGACGCATATGTATGCCAATGGCCATATACAAATCATGCGTCAGATGTTGAAGCAATCTCACTCAAAATTGTACTGCATTCACAAACGGTCAATGCCTGCGTAGTGTTTTCGTAGCGCGTTCGTAGCGTGTAGTATTTTCGGAGCGTGTCGTAGCAAGGTTCGTAGCGTGTCGTAGCAAGGTTCGTAGCGTGTCGAAGCGGGTTCGTAGCGACACCGCAGCTTATGCGTGTCTGATGTTGTTAGTGTGCTTACTTACCTACTCATTTAATATAAAATAAGTGCACAAAACCGCGCGGCTTAAAATTATACAATGTTAATAAAATAATGTATTTAAAAAGATGCATGTTATTGTTTCAAAGTAAACAATCAAAACCATTCGAATAAAATCAATCGCGATGGTATTCATAAAGCTCCAATCTATTGAGTGAAACCTAATGAAATGCAAAGTATTTCAACCATCTAGTGCAAACAAAGGGAATAATGGATGCATTTCTCATGCATAGTAAAAGATAACTTTTAGTAAAGTTATTTGTTTCACTTTGGGAGGAAAAGTTTAAATTCTAGAACAATTAGTTTTGTACGATGATATGGAGTGTATCATTAGACGCACTGACCCTTTGAGTCATTACCTACGTCCAATTATACTCGTTTTGGGATAATATACGTCTTGGCAAAGTCCTAGAAGCCTGAATGCGATGACGTCACAAGCCTGATTGACCGTTATAACCTGACTATTAGCAAACGTACTGCCGGCGCAACTTAACCGGTCAAGCACCGCGCGTCTCCAATTGGAGACGACGCGCTAATAAAAAAAAAAAAAGCTGTGCTTGACCGGTTAAAGAGGTCATATATTATTTAAAAGTCACGACGATAGCTGCAATTCTCCATGCCTTTATATTTTCTACTAGCTTCTGCCCGCGACTTCGTCCACGTGAAATTCGTACTTTCCTCTAAAAATTTCAAAAATGTTCCTATGGTGGTATGATCTTTATCATATATTTAGATTAATAAGTATTCAGACCAATTTTTAAGTTTATAGATCAAAGGAATCAGATTTTTCAAATAAACTGTATCCCCGCTTTTCACTCCCACAGGGGTGGAATTTCGTAAAATGGTTTGGGATGTGTTCATTACTTGACTCAAAGATTATTTATACCAATTTTCGAGTTAATCAAACGACTCGGTAAAATACTCCCCTGTAAAATTAACTTCCCTTTTTCACCCCGTTAAGGGTAGATTTTCGAATAACCCTGATACACATTATTCTTTATTTTTCGTCTTAAATATAAATACTGAGTTTCAAGTTGATCGGACTGCGCGTTAAAATTCTTCCATACAAATTTTGACGTCCCCAATGCCCCATTAGGGGGTTGTTTAGAAAAACAAAAAAAGCCAAACTTCATAATTTAATCTAAAATCTTTGAGAACTTTACGTCCCTCTTTTATTGATTTATACCACTGGTATGCCTGAGTTTTGGACATACAATTATTTGCGAACGCCTTTTGTAACATTTTAAGCGTTTCGGCACAAGAAATTTCATTTGCAACACAGAATTTAATACAAGATCGTTGCTCAACAAAATCGGCCATAGTAAAAAACGACGCGATCATAAAAGTTTTTTGTCACAAATGTAAATTAGTCACAAAATACTCGACAGAGGTTAGATTTTTTTACCGCCGGTCAATGACAGTTGTACAATCTAACGCAAAAATATTTTTTAAATACTTATCTCTAGCACGGAATTTTGAAATGAGAATTTCCGGGTACTTTTGGGACTGAATGTAAAAGTCGATCAATATGTGAGATATACGTACTAACTAGCTACTACTACCTCAGAGGGAATAACTAACGTAGTTTTAATTATTAGTACATAAGAATACATCCTTCAATTGCATTGCGTGTTATTGGTTAATGTCCACCAGTGGATGATGAAACAAAGGCTTATTAATTAGACTTCACAGTCTGTCAAAAATAATAAGCTATTAAACTAGCATTCTATGTATATACTAAAACATACCTCCTTCGAGAACGACGTCTTCTTGGTAGCTTTCCCTCATAGTTCTCGCCAGGATACGGTGGTAGAACTGATTCGCTTGAGCCCTGACCTCTGGAGTTACATCCATCCTAGCTGTGGCCCCGATTAGCACACTCAGCTTCTGCTTAGCGGTCAATATTAGCTTGTCAACTGTGAACATTTCGAATTCTTAGAATATAGGTATTTATCATTTGATGATTTAATCAAAACTTTTTGAATTCCTCATTCAACTAGTGTTTTGGGTATTCGATTAGAAATTACTCAGTAGCAGCTTAGAGTCCTTGTACCGATGGCAATAAGCTAGCCCTCTATTACACAGTACTTTAACACAGGTTTAAATGAAATTAGCAAGCGCACGGCGCTTCTCCTCCACTTTTATTATGCGCACAGCCAAAGTGTGGAACTCTCTGCCGGCATCTGTGTTCCCTCCCACATTTAACCCGTCTGCCTTCAAATCAAGAGTGAACAGGCATCTTCTGGGCACGCTCGATCCATCATAGACCTCATCTATCGCTTTCCATCAGGCGTGATCGGGGTCAAGAGTGCGCCCATTTAGCAATAAAAAAAAAAAAAAAAAAGAAACATTTTTTGGGTTCAACGATGACGCGTTGAACCCAAAAAACATCAAGTCTTTTTTGTTTTTATTTTAAAATGTTTCAATATCAATACCCATGACGTATTCAGAGTTTCACTAGCTAATTTAATTTGATCCTGTATAGATGAAATATGGGTGGACAATATGAAACGTCTCTGCGTAAACCTTGGAGAAATACAAGATGTTTATCAGAAAACAGACAGGAAAGTGCAGTCTTGAGTGCCTAGATTCGAAGCAAGATATCGGATATTAGTGTCATTCTGACAAATTGCGACCAGGTAATTTTATGCGGTCATCGGCAACGTTCCTTAACTATGAATAGCAGGCGCAGCCGATAAGAGCGAGTTTAAAAAAAATGGCGCTCTTACCAACCAAGTGATGGACTAGCTTATCTTCTAATTAAATTAACCCTCTACCGCATAATATGGGCCCATTAAAATAAAATAAATAAAATAAAAAGCCTTTTAATTCCATTAGCATTACATAACAATATTCCATTATCTAATCTTAATCATGCGAAAACTAGCATTGATTCTATGTGTTATACATAAAGAAAATATATAAGTAGGTATATATATATATTTTTTATATATATAAAATTCTATTTCTGAGATAACGTTTACAAAATAATAGTTAATAGATAGAAATTCATAACAAAATAAAATAATTTAAATTACATAATCCATTTTTTATTAAAACATGCAAAAATTATAAATTATAAAAAACCCATGACATTAGGTACCTAATATGGAAAATTATGGTAACGTGTATGAGTAACTAATAATAGTGACTATGCTAAATGGACCCCTTTTCGGGTAAAGGCCTCCTCCAGAGAATGCCAATTTTCTCGATCTTTAGCGACCTCTGTCCAGTCTTTTCCTGCGATTGCCTCTACTTCGTCTTTCCATCTTGCTTTCGGTCTACCTCTACGTCTATATCCGTGAGGGCCTCTCCATAATGTCGCTGTCTTCGTCCATCTCTCATCTGTACAGCGGGCCACGTGTCCTGCCCATCTCCATTTTAAACTTCTAGCGAACGATAGAGCGTCTATTACTTGAGTTTTTTTTCTTATTAAATTATGTCGTACTCTGTCCTTTAGTTTGATATTTATGGAACTGCGTTCTAGTGCTCTTTGGCATGTTGCAAGTTTTCTACTGGTTGTGGAGTCAAATATCCACGTTTGGCATCCATACGTAAGGCAGGGTAGGAGGCATGAGTCCATCACTTTCTTTTTCAATTGTAAATTCATGTTTGATTTCATTACCTCCTTGTAGGCCCAGTACTTCTTCCAGGTGATTGCAATGCGCCTGTCTAACTCCTCGGTATCCCTAAATTCCATGGGCCCATTTCTATCCGCCAAATATATTTTTCTTTGTCATTAATCGTGCAATGGTCTATTTATTATTAATTTATAAACTAGCGGCCCGCCCCAGCTTCGCACGGGTGCATTTTTATTTCAATTTCCGAAATTTTCTTTCTTACAAACTTCGTCCTGGCAATACCGAACACAACAAAAAAAGAATTATCCAATTTGGTGCAGTCGTTCGGAAGTTATGCGCGTACATACATTTCGGCGATTCATTTTTAGGGTTCCGTACCCAAAGGGTAAAAACGGAACCCTATTACTAAGACTTCGCTGTCTGTCCGTCTGTCTGTCACCAGGCTGTATCTCAAGAACCGCGATAGCTAAATAGTTGAAATTTTCACAAATTATGTATTTCTGTTGCTGCTATAACAACAAATACTAAAAATAAAATAAATATTTAAGGGGGGCTCCCATACAACAAACGTGATTTTTTTGCCCTTTTTTGCTCGATATCAATAATGGCAACAGGTAGACACTTGAAATATTCACAAAATACTCAGTTGTATTTTTACTTTAATAATAAAATTAAAATAAAATAAATATTTAGAGGGGGCTCCCATACAACAAACGTGATTTTTTATTATTTGTAGTGCTAAATACTGTACGGTGGTACAGAACCCTTCGTGTCCGAGTCCGACTCGCACTTGGCCGGTTTTTTTTTATTTATACAAATAGATAAGAGGGTGGAACAGTTAAATGGTTCAGGTATAACAACGGAACGCGCTAGATTTTTCCAATTCCTCCGATAATGATGAACACTACTTAAAATTGTATTCATAATTTATGTAGTAGAGGGTTTAATTAAATGTAGGTTTTCGCTTGAATATAAGTTGAAGCAAAGACTCACAATCAGTTTCTGGCACGGGCACTACCTGCAGAACATCTTCCAAGGCGTATTGGACCGCAGACGGCACAGCTCCGGGCCGCCTCGGCACATTCGCAACACCTGCAAGTTAATAATGTCTCTAAAGTTTCTTAGTATCAATGGGATCATTCGAAACCTCAAAATCATTCAGAACATACAAAACCCGCGGAATCGCGGTCACGTGGTCGTGAGCGTTCCCACTGCCCAGCAACGCCCATCTGATTTGTTTTTTTTTCTAGTGCAGTGTTGGAGTGTTCAGTTATCGTAGTTTTTTACTCTATGGACGACCATTGGATCATGACCTCTTGCTGAGTTCCTTTATAGGTGCGTACCTATCGCCGTATTTTTTTGTCTGCATTTGTAATAAGTAAGTCAGTCGTGGTCGCTCATTGATAGCATCAGCGTGAACTAACTTCAAAATGGTGGCCCAAATGTTTACGATCCATGAGTCAGACGCGTTCCAGTATCACAAAACATTAGATGGCAGCGCTTTATATCGCTAAAATATAACCCGACCAAGTGAAATTGCTCGTTAGTTTCGTATTAAACGTATGCTACTTTGAGTTGATTGCATTTGGGACTATTTGTTGTTGATTGGATTGTCACTACGTAACTTAATAGAAGTTCTTTATATTTTACAAAACTAATTATCATCAATTAATTTTCTAATAAAAAAAATCACCACCTGTTCACCGATAACGTCACATGTCTTAAGAACTGTCCAGTGCACATTTCGCCTCTTGTGTATCACGCTATGAGCGCCCGCCTCCCCCACCTCTCCCGGTCCCCGTTCTCGTCCTACCCCCGCGCCCCTATACCCCGCAAGCGAGGACTCAATTAAGCGGTTTGCCTATAGTAGATACATACCTATCTTTCATAATACGATTTATTAAATTCCCGACAAAGATTCCGGGATATCTGCTTCAAAACCTAATACGATAAAAAAAACGCGTGGAGTGCGTTTCGAACCACGCACAATGAAGGGTTCCGTAGTTAGTATGAATTTATCCCAAGAACAAACTTAACTTTCTAGTTGAAAAAATGTTCTCATATACATCGATACACGTCACGGTCAATTCTCCAACTGCAAATGAAAGTGTGTAGTGTCAAATAAATGTAATAAAACTAAAAATGAAAAATTTTCGAACTCTTTCCTTAACTTGAGAGACCTTGCTTCTTGCCAAATTTCATTGTTCTAGGTCAACGGGAAATAATCGTACCTAGGTTTCGATTTATTTGCGAGTATCAAAATTATGTTTCTTAAATGACCGTATTTTTTTATTGAGACTGCAGAGCTACGTCATTTTTGATATTAATTTGAACTTGATATCTTCACGTATTCTTGAGAAAAAAGGGTCTTGACAGACTGACAGACAGACGGACGGACTACGAAATGATCCTATAAAGGTTCCTGTTTTTTCGTTTTAAGGTACGGAACCCTAAAAAACAACCTTAATCTGGCTACGACTTTCAACCAACTTTGTGAGAGCAAGGAGCTTTCAGCGATAATTAAAAAGAGATTTTCTTATTCCATTGCTAATCTGTTACTCTCGTAATATCACAGTCGTTCGTGCCTGCCATGAGAATGGTAAAGCGCACAAGCTAACTTACTAAGTAGGATGCGCCCGCCAGGGTAGACGCGAAATTAAAATTTTCTGACGTTTTTGCAATTTGCAGGTTGTATGTTGAACAAAATATGATTCGCGAGTGAAACAAGTATGTATTTACAGAATTATAATCATTAAAATATTAAAATCATCAATACAACTCTCATTAGTTCATATCGCCGGGTTAAAGGCAAAACCAATTATTTAGTCCAAAAAAGTCAATATAAAATTTTCCGTAAGCGCATTTGGAAAGTTTGCTATTAAAATTAAGTCCTTAGTAATAAAATTATGTCAGTTGCAAATGTTAGAGCGTGTTCTATAATTTAGTTTCAAACAGTTACATACTAAACACAAAAATTAACTTCATTTGACAAAAAAAAAAAAAATTATAACGCGCCTTTTGGTTTTGCCTTTATAGTACAAATACAAGCATATCTGGAAAAGCAATTTTTCCTATTTCTAACAGACTTCGCAGTTACGCGAGTTAAAGTATTGTTTTGACAATTTGCTTGTAAGGCATTTGGGTGTCGAAACATTCGTTTTGAAACAATTTAAAAAAAAAGACGGGTTGCACTCCGGGAGTGCCGGCAGAAGTGAAAACTTGAATATTAACGTTGAAATAAATCAATTATTAATTGAATTAATATAACTCATTTTTTTCACTATTTCTGCGTCACTTTTTTCATTAATAGATGCACTTTGTTCAATTTCCATATTTTAAACACTATATACAAGAATTTTACGAATACACAGCAGTGTAGGTGCTACACAGACGGTCGAGCCATCAGCTGTCCATCCATCCATCCATACACCCACACCCACACCCACACCACACCCACACCTACACCCACACCCACACCCACACCCACACCCACATCCACACCCACACCCACATCCACACCCACACCCACACGCACACCCACACGCACACCCACACCCACATCCACACCCACACCCACACCGACACCCACACCCACACCCAAACCAACACCCACACCCACACCCACACCCACACACACACCCACACCCACACCCACACCCATCCATCCATCCATCCATCCATCCATCCATTGTCGTGTGTCACTTGGTTCACTTCGGTTGACGCCGCCGTAGAAAGAGAGGGGGGGGGAATCTCTCCTGACGGTCACGCGTCCTGACGCGATTTCCTGACGCGAGTTTCACATTTTTTACCCATTACAAAAAAGTGTGCAACGCCGCTAAAGAAGTTTACACTTCAAAAATACAAAAAAAAATGTTGGTTTTGCCTTTCTACTTCTTAATAGATGTCTTTGAATCTAGAATGTAAAAATAAAAACTTTTTAACAAAAAAATTAAACCTCCGAAAAAACTGAAAAGCAAAAAATAAAAACCTTTTTTTATTTTACCTTAATAGATAAGTTCTTAAACTAATGCAAGTATACCTAAGTAATTTTGAGTCGGCGCCAAACAAGCAACTTAATATCGTTGCGAGTGGTCGTGCGGAGAGCGCATTTTTTGTTTGGAATGTTATATTTATCGCTGGAGATTTCACGTTGCATTATTAATTTGATTTGGTTATTTCTTTAAATTTAAGGTAATTTAGTGATCACTGTTCATTGATTGTTTGGCGCCGACTCAAAATTTCTTAGGTATACTTGCATTAGTTTAAGAACTTATCTATTAAGGTAAAATAAAAAAAGTTTTTTATTTTTTGCTTTTCAGTTTTTTCGGAGGTTTAATTTTTTTGTTAAAAAGTTTTTATTTTATAATTTTTTGAGGCTATAATCTACTAATTACTACATGCTTAATTTTTGACTACTTTTAAAATAGCTACCTACCTTACTTTAGATATTAACTGTTATATAATCCTACTTTTACTTAAAAAAACAGGCTTTATATACCAACATAGATAGGCCTTTTATTTTAATTGTAATACACAGCTCAGCATTAAAATCTGTGAATGAACAATAAATCACCCCTATTTTCCCACCCTTAGGGTGGGAATTTTTTTTCCAAATTTACATGGGACCAACTTTGAGGTATGTCCTATCCAATAAAAAAAGAATTATCAAAATCGGACTACTCTGTAAAAAGTTATGCGTGCTCATACATTACAATCAGTGAGTGAACAATCAATCATCCCCTGTTTTCCTACCCTTAGGGTTGGATTTTTTTTTCCAAATTTATATGGGACCAACTTCGGGGTATATCCTTTCCAATATAAAAAGAATTATCAAAATCGGACTGCTCTGTAAAAAGTTATGCGTGATCATACATAAAAAAAAAAATAAAAAAAAAAAATATATATACGCGTCGAATTGATAACCTCCTCCGTTTTTTCGTCGGTTAAAAATTGTACTAACATTACAAGTTGCTGATTTGCAGTGCTTAAATCATTCAAATTGTGTACCTACTCTCAGGGCCTGTTTCACCACCTATGATTCAGTTCCTATTAACTTAGGTACTTGGCAGATAATATCATACGAATTCCATAAAAAAAAATCTGTTCCATTTTTGAATTTATTCGGTAAGTAGGGGCTACATGGACATGGAGAAAATTATAATCCTATTGAATGACTATTTCATGAAATATAAATGTGAGTGGGTATTGTATTGATGATTTTAATGATTAAAAACCGGCCAAGTGCGTGTCGGACCACGCACAATGAAGGGTTCCGTGTTTCGAATGAATTTATCCCTAGAACAAACTTAACATTGTAGTTGAAAATCGTGTTCTCCCATAAATTGCAATTGCAAATTTAAGTTGATCGACTATTACTCGTAAACTTGTAAAGCCTACCTAGCTGTGATAGTTTTCCTTTTAATTTCGTTATATACAGGGTGAATTTTTCAAGTGGGGGTGGATGGGTGGACGGCCAACTCCGAAACTATGAGGAATAGCGAAAAGTACTCAAAGGAGTCACGGACTCGATTTTGATGAAAACTAAAACTGCATCATTGGATTTTTGAAAAATCAATATTTCTAGCCAGGCATCGAACCCGTTGATTTTGAAAAAAAAAAACACTATCATTACACCATTTGATAGTGTCGCTAATTTCGCCTCGGCCCACATACGTAAGTCCATCAATGCCTAGTTGTGGTCAAGGCTTGTAATACTTTTCTCAAATAATACGCGGAAATTAAAACTAAGTAGGTAGTACCTAGGCAGAACTTTTTTGTCAAATACAATGACTTTTCAAAATCAATGACGAACAACAAACAACAATAATTTTTCCCGCGTTAGGCCGGCCGCAAACGTCCGGTTCGGAGACCCCGAATGCACGCATTTCATAGAAAATGTTCTCTTCAGCGCACACGGTCCGTTCATGATCCAATATTTTCCGTTCGGAAACCCTGACGGAAAATATAAGAACGTGTGCACTAAAGAGAACATTTTGTATGAAATGCGTGCATTTGGGGTCTCCGAACCGGACGTTTGCGGCCGGCCTAACGCGGGAAAAATTATTGTTGTTCGTTGTTCGTCATTGATTTTGAAAAGTCATTGTATTTGACAAAAAAAGTTCTGCCTAGGTACTACCTACTTAGTTTTAATTTCCGCGCATTATTTGAGAAAAGTACTATACAAGCCTTGACCTTAACTAGGCATTGATGGACTTACGTATGTGGGCCGAGGCGAAATTAGCGACACTATCAAATGGTGTAATGATACAGTGTTTTTTTTTCTCCGAATCTGAATTCCGAATCAGGAAACTGAATCAGGAAACCGGACGTACGCGGCTAGCCTTAAAGTGCCGCCATTTTTGTTCCATATTAGTATTGCAAAAAACTGTTTTAGAACCTGTTATAGAGGATTCATATCATGGGTGTAGATAAAGTCTTGCATGCAACTGTAGATAATTAGGTATTAAAACACTCATGTGACACTAACCCCTTATTATAAAACAGTTGCATAAATACCTAACTGGACTATATAAATAGTTGAGGTTTGGTATATTGGGCTGTCACCAACTACTCTAGTCACTAAAAATATTAAATTTTCTTATTCCATACTTCAATCAGTCAACAACTGCTACATTCATACCATACCATTTGCCTATGTTAGCGCCATTTTGGAGAGTTTTTGAACTGTTATTTACTGCTTACAGCTGGACACTTTTTCAACTTTTCCCCATATGAGACGGTTCTCCTTACCTCTACCCTCCATACCGCATACAGAAGTAGTGACAGTAATTCATTTTACGAGTAGTTACCGCTGACATTCTTGATAGGTTTGGCTTAACATATTATAACAACATGATAATTTAAACAACAGACAAAGCCTATTGCTTTTTTTTAGCCAAAAACCCTTATATATTTTCTTAATATGAGAAACACGTATACCATTTTAACGCCTCCACTAAGTACACGAATGGGCCGCAACATTTAGTCCAAGCTAGCGTCAAAAAGTGCACGCATGAACTCGGTAAAAGTTTGAATAAATTAGTGGCTCCAAAATATCTATTCTAAAATCTAAACAACAATATTCAATGTTGAATATTAAAACAGTACCGAGAACCGTGTTTCATCAGAGAGGCGTGACCCACTGGCAACGACCCCGATACGAGACCGGCATTGAACTTGACGTGGCGTTGCCTTCGAGTTCAATGTCGCAAAGATAGACGTCCCGATAGTTTCAGCTGGTAGCGCTAAGTATACTCTGTTCAATTTATGATTATTGATTTGACATGCTAAAGGGTAATTTTAGTCCTATAGCAGTGTGAAGTGTGACTTTCGATAATTTATCTGAACTTCGTTTCGTCGGCCTCGGTTTTATATAAAAATAACGCTAAAAGTATTAGGCTCTATTGTATATCATATCTTACTGTATTAAGCTTTTGCCTTTTTTTTTCAAAATTTTTAATATATCGAGCTTCTTATGAAATGATATACTATGTATATTGTCTTGTTGTGTGGATTAATTTCACAACTGCGTTTATTGTTTATAATGGTCTGTACGAAGATTTACTGGGAAACTTAAGCTGAGCTGTGAGATTATAAATTTGGTCAAACATGTTTACTTACCAACACGGGACAAAAGCTCGTTAATTTGTTGTAAAGAGTTCCTGATTTCTATAATGAGCCTGGCCTTCGCATCCAGAGAACGAAATAGTTCGTTTTTCGCTCGGCTCTGGGCGTCCATTTCTGATTGCAGTTGTCTCTTTTTCTCCAAATATCTGTTGTACATCGACATAAAAATCACATATAATTTAATCAAATTATAGCGTAAAATTAATGTCACAGAAAAAGGTTATTATACCGGGGATCCCAGATTTTTTTGCCATTTTTCAAAACCGGTATTGAAATATCTTATTTTATTTTCGGAAGAAACCCAAGTGACACAATTTCCTTCTATTGCACATTATATTTCCAGCCAATTTTTTATCTGGGTAAGTTTTAAAAACTGCTTATTACCTCGTAGCCATTTAGTTACATTTTATTTCTACTTGCGCAGGTAAAGAATGGGATTAAAAATGGTGGTTTATGTATTTGCCTCTCGGTCAAGGCAAGAGGTACAGACGCCAGCACATCAAGCTACCAGAAACTGTCAAATTTCTTTAATAGATTTTCAACTTTATCACCAAAGTATAAGGTTCAAAGTTTATTGGGAAATTTTGACAGTTTCGGGTAGCTTGATGTGCTGGCTTCTGTACATAGAACAACAATTGAAGCGCATACAAAATTTGAGCGCAGCCATAGATCTATAAGTCCAATAAAACTCGAGATACAGTTTTGTATACTTTAAAAATGTATTTGGTGACTATTCCGTAGGATGCACTTTTTAGAAGTTATAAGTCAAAAACTGTAAGAAGACCTAAAATTTCGAGTTTTCTCGAGCACCACGCAGTTAGCACAGGTCTTTCGAAGCTGCAAACTTTGTTTTACACTGTTGGTATCTATCCTAACAACATTCCAAAAAATCAGTACAGTGCAATTTTTTGCGACCTAACGCGATTTTTGTATCTACGGTGACTGGTCTATATGGTAAAGTGATTTATCATTTAAAAATGGTAAGGTATTTTATTGTTTTGTAGAAACTTATTACAAGAGTTAAAGTTAGTAAGTTATATAATTTTTTTTATAACGAATTAGGAAAAAAATTGTGTCCAATATCGGGATCCCGGTATTGGAAACTTTCTATGCGGTATTAATACCGTGAAACACCGGTATTGAAACAATCCGGTATTCGAAACCCCTAGATTTATATAACCTCTCTACCGTTACCGTGGAATATGCGTTGTATGTACTACACTATGTTAACCACAATGTTGGTACCGACAGTGATTCTCTAATGTATGTGAGATCAATAACTTAAGGATTCACGGAATATTTGCGGTGTGTGTTGTGTTACATAATCGTAGGATACATGACCTGTGACGCGGCGATGTTATAAATAAAGTGAAAATCAACACATTGTTCACAAGCACTACCTGTAATCATCTGTTTGTTTTAAAAGGATACCCTTTTTAGTTTTTAGTGACGCACATGTAAACAGGTTGTGCTCCTGTCAATCCGTTTAAAGTATACAAAGCTCAACTTTAGACGTGAACGAGTCTGGACGCAGGAATATACCGCGGTTCATTCAGCAATTGTGTGTGTGTATAAAACAATGTAAAAATTAATATAACATTAAATTAAGCATTCTGAAAATAGCATATTTTTAAGCAAAAATGTATAAGTATAAAGTTTCAGAGGGAATCGCCAGCGACAGACAATGAGGGAAACAAAATGAAGCCGTGCCCACGGACGTATACATCCATTGACACCTCTTTATTATTCAATGGTACGGAAACAATTAATTGTTATACCTACGAAAAAAAATTCAGTGTTTATTGAGCAATTACTTTGTTTCCGAATATTGTATAAAATTCCAGATGAGTTATTCTGATATGGATGGTCACAAAGTCACAACCATAGATATATGAAAGAAGGTCACAACTGACAAAGGATCGCGTTTTCATTCGTAGAAGCTGTGAAATTAAATCCATTCACGTGTCGAAATTATTCCCAACACGGACTAATTGTACATGTTGGAAATAATTTCGACTACTTTATGCTTTCATCAGCTCCGTGAAAATACGTGAACTCCAGCCCGTCAATAGTTACCGTGAAACAAGCCAACTTTGCCAATCAAGGTATCTTTGCCCAAAAAGCAATTTATAAGCAAATCCACTAACATAAGAAACAATTTTAGTTTTATGGCAACATTTATTTGCATTTGGGTGGAAAGTTGATTATATTGCTGACAACACTATCTAACGCATTCGTTCCAATAACTAGTCAGAACTTATCGAATGCGGTGTATGTTTTTGCGGGCAAATTTCCTAAGGAAAGTGTTTGTGGATTTTACCTCATGGCGAAAACACAAGTAAGTGTATTTTACTGTATGTTATAGAATATCAATTGTTGAGTATTTTAAATATAGTTTCATTATTCAAGACTTTATAAATCAAAACTTCTGATGATGGGCAAAATTACCCTAAACTATTCAGACCCATCCATGCCAATATTGCCCGTTATCAAAAAGCACTCAGAGTTGTCACATTTAGTTATTTTGTAACAGGTTGAATTAACGCAAAATTTCAACGAAAAAAAATCTGCTGTTCCCCACATTTATGTTCGCATGACTCGTCAGAATGTAGGGAACAGCTGATTTTTTTTCGCGATTTCAGGTTTGGTCCCATAGTGAAAGTTGTTCATAAAGATGAGTACAATGACCCCTTAAGAGGAAAACAGTGATTAAAATTTCACCCAGTATATAGAGGTGAAGTTTGTGATTGTATGTTTGTTTGTAAGATAGGTAGCTATACCTACTGTTCCCTATATAGGGACAGGATATAAGGTATATTTCATTAGGGTAGAGGGCAGCTTTTATTATACATCTGTAGATCCACTTAGCTATAATTTTATTGTTATTTTTAATTTCAGAAAAACAAACACAATTTTAGAATTAGACCAAGAAAGCCAAGACGTGAAACTGGGTCCCGAGCATATAAAAATTACTCCGACAAGATGTTAAAGCTTGCCTGCGAAGCAGTTGCATCTAAACAAATATCGTCAAGAGATGCTGAACGACAGTTTGGTATCCCACGACGTAACACAGTTAATAAAATAAAAAAATTGCATTCAAATTCTGTTGGGCATCCTACGACTGAACTGACAAGTGAAGAAGAAAAAAAAAATATTTTGAAGATTCAAGGTTGGACATATTATAATTATGGATCTCATTTTTAGGGTTCCGTAGCCAAATGGCTAAAAACGGAACCCTTATGGATTCGTCATGTCTGTCTGTCTGTCTGTCTGTCTGTCTGTCTGTCTGTCTGTCTGTCTGTCCGTCCGTCCGTATGTCACAGCCACTTTTTTCCGAAACTATAAGAACTATACTGTTGAAACTTGGTAAGTAGATGTATTCTGTGAACCGCAGTAAGATTTTCACACGAAAATAGAAAAAAAACAATAAATTTTGGGGTTCCCCATACTTACAACTGAAACTCCAAAAATTTTTTTTCATCAAACCTGTACGTGTGGGGTATCTATGGATAGGTCTTCAAAAATGATATTGAGGTTTCTAATATCATTTTTTTCTGAACTGAATAGTTTGCGCGAGAGACACTTCCAAAGTGGTAAAATGTGTGTCCCCCCCCCTCTAACTTCTAAAATAAGAGAATGATAAAATTAAAAAAATATATATAATGTACATTACCATGTAAACTTCCACCGAAAATTGGTTTGAACGAGATCTAGTAAGTAGTTTTTTTTTTAATACGTCATAAATCGAAAACCGCAATTTACCTTTCACAAAGTTACAACGAACTACAAGAACTTTTATATTATGTTACTTGCTGCTACGGAACCCTTCATGGGCGAGTCCGACTCGCACTTGGCCGGTTTTTTTAATATAGCACTTACAACTTAAAACTTATTTAACTTAACTTATTGAAATGTTCAAAACAAAACAACGGTATCACGTCGACGAAATTGGAATAAACATTTAATTTTGAACACAATGTTTCATTAAATACCATTTTAACATCTATTCATATGCATCCAAGACCCACAAAAGAAAAGTGAAAATAACATTTATTTAATAATTTTACTGGAATGTGACAACCCTTAAAATTTTAAACCGTTTTTTGGGCCTTGTATGGAAAAGGGCACTAACCGCTAGGTAACATTGCCCACTGTTTTTATGACGAACAATGTTTTAAAACTTAGGTTAAGATTGCCTTAAATTGTAGTCGTTGTGCTTTCTACGTATTTATAAGAGCTAGATTGGCTTCAAAAATCGAAGTGGGCAATGTTGGCTAAAAGTCCGGATTATTTTGCCCACCATCAAAATCGAACAAATCTTGGTTTAAATTCTAATTTTTTAAACATTTTACATAGCAAATGCGTGCATATGGTCATAAAGTTGTAGTAAATGAAAAAATATACTTAGTCCTATAGAAAAAAACTTGTGATATATTCGATTTTCTTAAAAAAACGGGCAAACTTGGCTTGTTTGACGGTATCTACTTATGTACCTACATAAGTACACCTTCGTAGTATACCTTCATGGCAAAGTTCCGCTGCTATCGATGAGTTGATGATTGGCACTTTTGCTAAATACCTTTGATTTTTGTAGTAAATTGTTGTGTGATGAATAATTCTTTGAGTTTTACTGTCCTGTAAGCTATACTTATTGCGTTCATTTTTATTTCGATGCCAAATATTTTGAATGCCTATCTATTATTATTATTGTTTTGAGTCTTGGTTACTTTAATAAGGAAAAATTATATTTTAGTCTATTATATTTTCGGTAGGTTCCCTAGTATTAAAATACCTACCAGTTTGCTAAATTAGGTATTTCGGATTTGGTTAAATTGTTGGATACATAGTGTTGAAGACAACGAGAGTCAGGTGATGTAGGCGGGAGTAGTGTTCCCTTGACGAAGAGGTGAATTAAAACCAGCTAGTCAGAGGTAAAAACAGTAGAATATTGTCTATGCAGCCACACGATTATTACACACAATACACATAGACACGACACAGGTAATTCACTTATAAATAGGTTCAACTTACGCACGAAAACGCTTTTGATGTTTCAAGTTGTATTTTATTCCCTTTCGCTACAGCCAGTTTGTCGTGAATTGTGAAATATCAATTATAGACTGCATACAAAAATCGTTCCGAAAATCGTGAGGACTTTTGTTGTAAATAGGTACCTATGTAAAGTGGAGACAGAAATACTAAATATTCTTAAGATGTTGCTTGTCACGTAAAATGATGGCTGACGTTCTACAACTTTATTGAATTATTGTTGGCCATTGGCCACGGCATTAACATGCAACGCCTATCTACGCGTATTGACTACAGCCGACATTTCATTAACATTTTCATACGACTCAGTAGGTTTTATTGTTGTTTGAAATGTAAAGAGCATTGAAAGCGTATGGTAAATAAGAGGTATAACTAAAACTGGATTTACAGCAATTTCAGACATCGTTTCAGCTGGATGTTCCACTTGTATTTTCTTAAATATATTTTTTTGTTATATCTTCATCCTTTTATTATCCGTTATTATAATCACATTAAATATTCACTGGAACTAGACAAGAAAATCGTGAAGTTAGTTATCAGAAACGATGTCATTTGCTCAACGTCTCGGACAGACACAGATCATATTATGAAATCATATTTTGGGGCAATGCCACGGGTAACGATATGGTATTTATGGGCCAAAAAAGGTGCATAAGAGCTATATATAATTTTCAGAAGACAGACAGCTGCAAACCGTTTTTTAAAAATACGAAAATATTAAGTATGCCGCCGTCGTTGTACATCTATGAAACGTTCGTCAAAAATAATTTATATTTTATTTTATTTTTTTTATTTTATTTATTTGGGACAAAAAACAGTTATGCGTTACAACATTAATAGTAAGCTTAGGTATAATATTAAACAAACGCACAACCCACACTATTGTCCACGGAATCATATCAATCCAAACTAATATTATAAATGCGAAAGTAACTCTGTCTGTCTGTCTGTCTTTTCTTCACGCCTAAACTACTGAACCGATTTCGATGAAATTTGGTATAGAGATAGTTTTTATCCCGATATTCCCACGGGATCGAAAGTTACGCGGGTGAAACCGCGGGGCGCAGCTAGTTTTAAAAGAAATAAGGAAACGGACGTATACAGAAAGGGACAGTAAAAAAATAAACAAAAATCTGAAAAGTCACACAAACCAACTCAAGACAGCGCTCCCCGTTCAGATTTAGTTCGTAGTCACCAATCAGATCACACCATAACGTCAGCAAGAAGCAGTCATCGTTAAGGATGACCAGAAAGTAAATCCATTGCCATTTTTCTAAATTTGTTCTGATTTAGAGCGAACATATCTAAATTTATAAAATGTGAGATGTACGTTTCTGATAGTCGGCGGAGAGGAGCTCTCTCCCCAGCATTTGTTCTACACTTCTCTGTGTAGAACAAGCGGGTTGCTCGCACTTCCCGCCGACTAACAGTTCTAGGAACTAAATAACATAATTTATTTGAAAGTTCCATACAGTTAAACCTATTATTGCATATGCCAAACAGCATCATAACCATCAGCAGTGTACGCCTGTGCTCCAAGCTTAATATATTATACTGTTTCATCAGATCTGCATAGGAAATCTTGGTATGGTAACACTTATAATGTGTAGTGCGAAGAAATTTTTTTCTGTACCATTTCAAGTATGTGTTTATATTTTTCGTAAAATGGGCTCCAAATGGGCACCGCATATTCCAACTGGGAACGGACTAAAGTTTTATACAAGAAGAGGAAAGTAGAAGCCTTTTTAAATTCTTTACAAGACCGCATTATGAAACCATACATCTGAAAAGCTCTATTGATAATGTTGTTAATATGGAAGTCAAAATGTAACTTACTATCAAATAGTACTCCAAGATCACGCGTGCAATCAGTTTTACTCAAGTTTATGTCATTTAGTGTATAGGGAAATTTAATACTTGTTTTATTTTTGGTAAAAGAAATATAATGACATTTTGGCAAACTGAGATGAAGTTTATTCTCAAGACAATATTGTGAGAGTCTGCATAGATCATTTTGTAATAGCAAGCAGTCCTGCATACTTGTGCAGGATTTGAAAATTTTGATGTCATCGGCGTACATGAGGAATTTAGAGTTAATGATACAGGACTTTATGTCGTTACTCGTATATTGTTATATTGCTCGAGTAAGTAGTCAGCGCCATTATGATCGGTTACAAACAGTCGGATCGAGTACTGCACTACCTATAAGTACAGAAACAGTATTTTGATAATGGCTCCGAATGTCTATAATAAATTACCAAAATGTATAAGGAGTGAAGATAGTGTCCGCAAATTCAAAAGTAAATTGTAATAGATAATAGATAAGCCCCTTCACTAATAAACGTATTATTTCAGATGAATACACACCGATTTCTCTCTTTCAGTCGTCAGTAATTTGACTTTCGCAAGAAGAAGACAACGCGTTGTGTAACTATACAGACGCTATAGTTTCTTAGTAAGGGAGAAGACGTATTACTCTATCGAAGAATTTTTAAATGATAAAATATGACATTACCAGCCCTTTAATATAATTTATCTACACCCATGCTATAAATCCTCTATAAAAGTTTCTGAAACGGTTAGCTTATTGCCAACATTATAAAACAACCAGTGTTGTAGCACACCCCGGACACTCCATACAACGCTCGCAAAATAATTACCTACTACTACTACATTAAAAAATGACGTTTGTATACGTATGAATGTGTGCGTGAGGTACTTGTGTTTGCGAGCGCTCCTTGTTAAAAAGCCGGCGACGAATACGCCGAAGTGCGGGGTGAG
This sequence comes from Amphipoea lucens, assembly GCA_947508005.1. Classification (NCBI taxonomy): domain Eukaryota; kingdom Metazoa; phylum Arthropoda; class Insecta; order Lepidoptera; family Noctuidae; genus Amphipoea; species Amphipoea lucens. The sequence continues at coordinate 19,442,189 of OX382355.1, forward strand.
GTGCGGTAACTGATGTTAGTGCAGGGAAGGGAGTGTCCTTTCTGTACGTAGTACTTTAAGTATTCTGTGGTTGTAGTGTAACCATAATATCATGCAAACGAGTGTAATAATGTTGTAAGGGGTTTGAAGGTTTTGGCCCTAAAATCGGCCGCCATTTTGATTTTTTTTCAGAATCGCGGTGCACAACAAAAATTATGTATTTAGATAGAGGACACTTATACAAACAAAAAATGTTACATAACATAATATCCTAAAGCGTCAGGTTTCGGAGTTATTCACCAAAATATAAATCGAAAACACCAAGGATTGTTTGTTTTTTTTTCCCTCCAGGTAAGAATATTGAACTATTGAGGTAATAGAAACGTTATGAAACCTTTATGGAGAAGAAACAAATGAAGAATAGACATTTTTTAAATAAATAATTAAACACGGCAATTTATAGTTCGTTTTTTAATCCCAGAGACTAATCTGACAAGTGTAATGTCAAACTTCTATACTAAAAAAAAACGGAAACACAAAAGACTTAAATGTCAGATTAGTCTCTGGGATTAAAAAACGAACTATAAATAGCCGTTTTCAATTATTTATTTAAAAAATGTTTATTCTTCATTTGTTTCTTCTCCATAAAGGTTTCATAACGTTTCTATTACCCCAATAGTTCAATATGCTTACCTGGAGGGAAAAAAAAAAACAAAAAAATCCTTGTTGTTTTCGACTTATATTTCGGTGAATAACTCCGAAACCTGACGCTTTAGGATATTATGTTATGTAACATTTTTTGTTTGTATAAGCGTCCTCTATCTAAATATATAACTTTTGTTGTGCACCGCGACTCTGAAAAAAAATCAAAATGGCGGCCGACCTTAGGGCCACCCTCCATACAAAAATCTTCTTACCCCTTTCATTATGCAACTTCTTTTCAAAAAAAGAACATTCGTCATGCACGCGCGTTTCACTACCACAGCGCCGTAATTTAAAAAAAAAGTTAGGTTATTCGAATTCACGTCGTATCCCGCCGGCCGCCATTTTTGTTCGATATTAGTATTGCAAAAAAACTGTTTCAGAACCTTTTATAGAGGATTCATATCATGGGTGTAGATAAAGTCTTGTATGCAACTGTACATATTTAGGTAAGTATTAAAACACTCATGTGATGAACCGACATTCGTATTTTAATACACCTTAGTTATTATACAACAGTTGCATAAATAACTATTACCATTGACATATAAGGTGCTATAAAAATATCTGCCACAGCTTCAATGGGAGACAGTATTTTGTATATAGACTACAGTAGTAAAGAAATTTTGTACCCCGAAATAGTTAAATCAATTTGAGAAAAAAAAAGTAATTAAATAAACATTTACTCTATTCTGCATAACGTGGTTCACAAACTACGCGCAATGTGTCGCTTCGTCACATTTTGCGAAATGAAATGACGGTGCGGCAACAGCTAATTACGCACATTTTTTTGTATGAAAAAATTTATGACATAAGATCAATAATGTATCTTACTATTGTAATCTATAAGTATACAGAATACTGTTTCCCATTGAAGCCGTGGCAGATATTTTTATAGCACCTTATATAAGGTGGGCCTCACAGGGGATTTAGGGGGTGACAAAGTAATAATAGGTTAGAAAAATATGTAAAACCCGCTGTCGAATTAACTCGAAAATCGGTACTACTAATATAAAAAATAAAAAGGTGTTTTAGGGTTTTTTTTTTTTTAAATCGACTCCTACGAAGGTGGAAAAGGGTAATTCCATTAACTCGAAAAAAGACTAAGAACATTCGAAGAATAAGTTCCTGAAGTAGGTCTAGTGCCTTAGAGCGGAAGGAGTTATTTACCTAGGAGTGGAATAGCCCACTCCTGGGCAAAAACCTCCCTCCACTCCTTCCATCTTTCGCGAGAATATTAAAGAAACTGAAATCAATCAAGCTATTCCGAAATATACAGAGTCACCGTAATTTCACCTACCTACATATTATTATGGCTGCAACTTTTCACCAAAGAAAATAAAGGCCACTCTGATGAAAAATTTAAGGCAATAAATAAAAGTCTGTAGTAGAGCGAAGTACCGGCTAGCACTTCAACATTTTCACAGAGTGACCGATCCATCATTCATTACACGATGGCTGCATACACGAGTTGCCAATTATTAAACTATCTATGTCACACTCACGTAGATATGTGACGGACGCTATTTGGAGTACACGTGGCACTGCATCCAGTGAATATTCGTGAAAGTCGTTGAAGGTTGAATACTTACACGCGCTTCCATTTTGGGGAATTTTCTAGTTAGTTTTACATTAAATTTAAAGCTAATTTCCGGTACCCCTAACATACTCGGAAAAGCCAATGGCTATGACTGACGCGAGTGCCATCCGCTTGAGACGTGTCTGTGAAGTGCAAAAATGGAGCAACAAAAAAAAAAAGTTATTATAACTGTTCAGTGGACGGTTGATTAAATTCAACATTAAACGGTGAAGTGTCGTTTTTTAAGCTACCAGTTGTTTCAGAGAAGTAAGTAGGTATTTGCTTGTATTTCGATATATTCGGTTCGTTTTAACGTAACACAGAATATTTATGTAGGTAGGTAAGCGTCCCGGCTCCCGGTCCCGCGGGCCGCGCCGTGAAAGCGAACATGACTGGCCTTGTAATATTTTTACAATTTATATTAGGTATTTATTGTAGTACCTATAAGCTAAAAATACGCTCATCTTCCTCATTATAAAGAGTTAAGATAGAAATGCTCGGCGAGCCGGCCGCCCGCGTAGCTGCCGCCGCCGATCATAACTATTAAGAGTTGATATTTTTTGTGATCATGGCAAGAATATGTTGTAAGGTGGCTATCTAAGCTCGATTTATATAATAGTTTCCTATTTTCAATCAGTATAAACGAAGTAACTTTTTTGGAAGGTAAATGCACGCCACCAAATATTACGTAAGTTGAAAACATGATTTTTTGTTTGTGTAGATATTGTGTTGTTTTTAGTGTCATTTGATAGGTTTAGGTCTAAAACGGATAGGGCAAAATAAATTGTGTAAATAGGGCAGTCACAACTATATACGAGTGTCACTACCACGATAGTTCTTTGTGCATAAGCCAAAGTTGACAACCCTAGGGCGACCTCCGAGCGTAGGTACGAAAACTGAAGTACATACCATGTGATTGACTTCTGTAGAGTTAAAGTGACATGAAAAACGTTCCCGGTACTGTCCGCCCCAGCTTCTCTTAGATTTTAAACATTGACACGACAATATTTTATGTAAAAACTAAATAATATTAAATGACAGCCTTGTAATTTCAGAAGGTAGATAGGTTAAATAAGTACAATTAAGTGTGACTGCTGTTATTTAAATTGATTATATTTAACTCCATATCAATTTTGACTGTAATAATGTTTGTTGTACTTTTATTACAGTGTGCCCCCAAAAGAGTCTTTTTAAAGTAAGTAAATGGAGTATATGTCATTTTGAGTTTTCAAATATCAATATTGAAATATTTTTATTTCATTGTTTTGCCTCGGTAAATATTTAGTTTAACAAGTTTTAACGTTTTTAATAATCGTTTCAGAAATGGTTTTAGTTATTTTGCCATGTTTTCTATCTCACAGTGTTTTTCCTACGAAGTGATACAAAACGAAAATATTATTTACGGAAATAAATAGCGCAGCCGAAAATTTAAGCGTAGTCCTCTCGTCTCAACAAAGCGAGAGCGACTGATTTGTGAAACAAAAATATGTTTGAAGCATGGTATAATAAAATCTATTATTATACCATGGTTTGAAGTTCCCGCAACGTGCAACGGAAGATGACTTCTTCCACGAACTAAGAACGTAAGTGCCATAAGCTTGTCTTCGTAATAAAACCATAAATAAAAGGAATTTAAAAAAATGCTTGCACAATTTTTGTCGCCTTGTATTATAACACTAATCATCAATTTTTATCTTATTCGTCATTAGCATATTATTATGAAGTAGGTACAAATAAAGTCGTGAAAATTAGAGGTAAAATTCGTGATATTTTTTTACCGAGAAAATTTTAATATTTTGGGTTTCTATTGCACAATAAGTGTGGACATATCTTGTAGTTACTCAAGTTATTTTCATTTTATACCTAAGGCTTATCAATTTTATGAAAAATCATATTGTAGTTAGGCTATTTTGGTTACTTCCCGGTCTTAACAGTATACCTTAAAGGCTTTCTGGCACAGTTTCCGCTTTGTAAAAGATTTGCATGTATTCTTGTATGTGGATAGGAAGTTTATATTTAATTAAATAAACTATCCAGTGAGAGTTAATTTCGTCGGGGTTCGCTATTAGTACAGCGACATACGGCTGCCCTGAAACATATAATATTCTCTATGGTTTATTAAGCATTAGTTTAGAGGTAAAGCTGATTACATAAAGCCGTGTATCCGGAGGAAGAGGGACCTTGACATCGCCACCGCTGATCCAGTTGGCGGGCGCTGCACCGGGAAACTACATTATATTACTCTGGCTCGATAATACAACTTTGTCAGCTCACCCTCCTCCAATACTTTAATACCCACTAACTGAAAACTGATACTATCAAGGGATTTGCAATAGAACATGATTTTATATGAGGGACCGCATCTTGTAGGCATGAATGGGATCATAATATTATTTTGCGTAATTAATTTCGTTCTCTTCTCAATCTCTCTCACTGCTGGGGATTATGACCCGTTTCAATTTGTCAACGGTTTTTCTCCATCTGTTACTATCAGTAGCCTGGTGGAGTGCGGTACCGATGTTACTCGGATATTTCACCCGTCCACAGTTTAGAACTTCGGTCTTTTATTAAGTATTTTTTTCCTTATAAAAAGTGCAGTATTTGGTATTGACAGTTCATTTCGGAATTCGGACTAACTTTCTCTCCGCAAGCGTACCTACGAAATAAATATATAATTTGCTGCTTGTATTGGTTGGTAGGGCAATTACTCGCTCAGTTGAACTAGCTTCGGCGGATGGAGGTAAAAAGCACTCGAGTATAATAATAATAACCCTACAAACATATAAAATTAATTCCAAAATAATAGACTTCTTGCGCATTGTAATGACATGTTGGAAAACCACACTTCTGATAAATAATCGACTCAGCACTCTTATAACTCGACAGATACATATTAGGCAGGGTATCTACCAGGGGGATTCCTTGAGCCCTCTTTGGTTCTGTCTCGCCCTGAACCCCTTGTCTCACTTACTCAATCGGTGCCGGATTGGATATAATTTTAAAAAACAATACCGAAGAAACTATTATCTCGCCTCTCATATACAACATTATTTTTAGTATATGCGAAACCTGAATATAGTTTGTTCAGAATAAGTAACTGAATCGATTCCAATAATTTTTACCCCATGTTATATTTTGGCCCAAAAATATTTAAAAAAGGTTAAAAGTTGGACACCGTAAGTAGGTAGTTATCTACCATACGCGCACAAGCCACACAATAGGCGCGGCGCGGGCGCACAGCGAGCGGGGCGACCGGGGCGGGGGTGCAGCAACCCCTTCAGTCGCCCGGGTACTACAGGTTGGCGCGCACGTGTCGCGTTCCCGTCCAACTGCATAATCGCGAGCGCGCGGCCGCCGCGGGCCTTACAGTTGTGTTTCGATTGATCGTGTACTTACCTATCGTATGTAAAAAGTGTAGTGTAGTGTCGTGTGTGCACGCCAAGATGGTTAATTGTAGAAAGTTATTATTTGTACCTACAGCCTGCTGTGGTTAAGTAATGCGATGTTTAACACTTTTCATCCACTTTGAACTTTAAGTGGTTGACATAAGGTGCAACAAATCGCATTGACTACATTGTATCACTTACGGCTTACGAATAAGTAATTACTTATTCGTAGCTTACGGCTGCATTTATTTACGAATAAAGTACATTATAATAACTACCTACACTTGACCATTACGACAGTCCAAAGCCTGCAAGTGTGATGGAAAATGTTATCACCAATTAATTACAATACAATCGCCGCGCCGTACGTTTAGGGTGCCTTCTAATTATCAATGAGCGCAAGACGCGAACGCGTCGAACGGCACGCGGTGCGGGTGAGCATGTTTTTGTACGGACAAACAGGTAACATAACAAGCTTATAAGTTTGTGATTATTCATGATACAGTTTTGAAATTTTGTACATAGATTCTTTACATAAAAATACTAGACACGTGTTTCGGGTTTCGCATATACTAAAAATAATGTTGTATATGGATGACATCAGACATTAAGTTATATGCTAAAACCGAAAAAGAAATGAAAACTCTGATAGAAAAACAACAACATTTAGTCAGGACATTAATATGCAATTTGGATTAGATAAGTGTAGGACATTGCATAAGTATTATAAAAGGAAAAGTAAAGCCCCGGCAAATATGCAGTCAGCGACACCGACACAATAGCGGCTATGGAACCGTCAGATCTACACAAATATTTAGGATACAAGCAACTTAATGGACTTGACCACACAGCAATTAAACAGACATTAAATGCAGAATATCGGAGAAGAATAAAAGCAATTTGTAAAACACAGCTATTTGGAAAGCAGCTTATAAGTCTTGAATACCTTAAACATACCAATATTGATCTACTCATTCGGAGTAATCAAATGGTCAAAAACTGACATCGAACAGGTAGAAAGAACTACACACACAGCATTCACAAAACACAACCACCTACATCCTAAATCTGCGATCGAAAGACTCACCATCAAAAGACAAAATGGAGGGAGAGGCCTAATCGACATACATCACCTTTGGCAGACACAAATCACTAGGCTAAAAACATTTTTTTACACAAAATCCCGCACAAGTATCATACACAAAGCTATTACCTACCTTGAATGATTTTAATTACACCCCGCTCAACTTAAATGAACAAAATATACAAGACATTAACATCATAGACCCAGTCCGTGGCTAAATAATAACAGTCGGACAGGTCGATCGATCAGGTTAAGCTACGCTTGCCGCGGTTGGTCTGTGGATGGGTGACCATCTTTACATACCGAGACCCCTCCGTGCCTCGAAAAGCACGTTAAGCCGTTGGTCCTTGTTGTCATTCGTGGATCTTTGACAGTCGTTACACCCGTAACGACTGTCAAAGACCCGTTTACTGGATAATACGATACCCCTTTGTAAGAATGGTTGTCAGATTTTCGGGCTTCTGACTACCCATTCAGAAGCCCGAAAATCTGAAAACCATTCTTACAAAGGGGTATCGTATTATCCGGTAAACAGATTGTAGAGGTCAGATAGGCAGTCGCTCCATGTAAAATACTGGTATTCAGCTGCATCCGGTTAGACTGGAAGCCGACCCCAAAATAGTTGGGAAAAGGCTAGGCAGATGATGAAGGTTCAATGTTTGCAATGACGAGACTAAAACAAATAAATTCATATGGAAGTCGGGGGACCGTTCTGTGGAACACCTTGTATTCTATGAGGTCCCCCGACTGCCATATGAATTTATCTGTTTTAGTCTCGTTACATAAATTCTTTCAGTCGGGGGTTTTGTAAATTATTTTATCCTTTTCCAATTACATTTAACAGTCGTGGGTTTTTTCAAAATTTTTAATTTTGCTTTTTTAATTTCAAGCTTTTTAAAGAGCATAGGTTCATTATACACCTATTTAAGAATCTTCACTAATCAACCACAAGCCCATTATTGATGATGAAAACCGCATCCAAATCGGACTAGAAGTTTTAGTTTTGCACAAACAAATGTTTACTGCAGCACCCCCTGGTGAGTTGTCACCATAACACTTATCTAAGAACATGCACCAATCAAACCAGAACCCATCACTGAAAACCGCATCAAAATCGGAGTAGTAGTTTTGGAGATAAATGGCAACATTGGTTTGCACAAACAAACAAACACACATCCTCTCACCAAAAACGCATATACCGTCTCCGTACCGTCGCGGTTATAAAGCCATTGTTTCTCGCGTGGATCCACGTTTAAGCATACGAAGAGTTAAAACGTTCAAAATCTAGTCGCAGTCTCATCTCGGCGACAAATAAATGTTCGAGCTTATTTTGACAGATTGAGACAGCCCAGAGGGACAATTTTCGTAATTTTAAGAACGTTCACAGTCTGATCTCAGTCTCATCTGTCAAAAGCACCTCTAATTTACCTCATTTTTGACAAGTGTTTGTCGCCGAGATGAGACTGCGACTAGATTTTGAATGTTTTAAAAATTACGCGAATTGGCCTCCAGATTGTGAACGTTCTTCAGATTACGAGAACTACCCCTCCGATATTAAAACGTATGACAACCATTACTTACCGTTGGTTGTATCTCCAACAGGTGCGTCTCTCGACAGGAAATAAAAATTGGTCTTCCTTTTCATAAGGTTCCCAAATGTTTCGTGAATGAAAATTATAATTTTAAAGTCGTTTATTTTGACATTGTGCGCAAAAGACATGGACAAAAAAGTACATTCCATATACATATACATAGTAAATAATATTGTATATTAAAAATAGAAAAATGAATTAATACGTAGTTTTTAACCTCTCTGAACTCGTCAGTTTTTATTTCAAAATATTTAGTAATGCAAGATGAATTCAAAGTACCATTTGTCAACGTCCGCCATAGTGGACCATAGAGAAAGATAAATATATTAATGGGCGTTCCATACCATGCATACTACTTGTAGACATGTGATGTGGACGACAAAATGCTATTTGTTGCATTTAATAAAATTGTCTTTTCATAATATTGATGCTTAAGATAGTTTTTTTTTTTTTATATTTACACAAAAAAAATCTTAAAACGGAACGCGTTTACTTGTTTGACAATGTGCGTTGTCTATGTCGAATGTCAATGTAATGAAATAATGTTATTGCATATTCTTCATTGCGTACCTACTGTGTTTGTGTTTTTGCGAATATTCCTATTTTGACCCCTGCTTATTCCTACGGACTGATACCTTCTACCACTCAATTACCTTGCTATTAACACTGGACTCTGATTTGCATTGCGTTCCGGATTTGTTTTGTGGATCAATATGAGGTGCATCAACTGCGGAATAGCCATGCAAAGGTTGCAGAGGCATCTCATATCCTCGCTTTCTGCACACCATCAAACAAGACTTTCGCGTTGGATAACCAATGCTCAAACCGAGGAAGCTGTCTGTTGGAAGCTATTTTAGGGTACTATTGTAGTTTCCTTGTAGGAAACAGGACCGTTGGTTGTTGTGTTATGACAATAATCTGATACCTTGGTTGGGCAAGACACCAAAACAATATCCAAGCTCCAGCTGGATTTTTAGACAACATATTATTAACAATTCAAGAATATTAAAACAATCTAACAAAAGGCTAATCTTTCTTGAAAACCATAATTGCAATTGTAAAACAATAATAGGTATATAAATATGCTTGTATTTTTTTAACATGTCTAGTAATGTTTAAAGCAGCTATTTATGTAATTACTAAAGCCCTATACTTACACTTAATCCAGGTTACTGTATTTGTGAAATAAATATTCTCTGTTTTATACAAGCTGGTTGATTGACCTCACTCGGTATCTTCATTAACACTATCGCTGCAATTTATGTTATTTAGGTAGACATTTAAGATATAATAATTATAATATAGCAAAATATTTTTATTTATTTTCTCTAATAAATAAATAATTATTTTTACTCTTTTGCTTTATTTTGTGCTTCTCTTTTTTTGAAGTGAAAACTTCTTTAGCGGCGTTGAACACTTTTTGTAATGGGTAAAAAATGTTAAACTCGCGTCAGGGCATCGCGTCAGGACACGTGACCGTCAGGAGAGATTTCCCCCCCCCCCCCATCTCTTTCTACGGCGGCGCCAACCGAAGTGAACCAAGTGAGACACGACAAAGATGGCCGAAGAAAATGACATTTGACGTACAAATGTTTGAAAAGTCAGTTTCGTAAACAATAGTACTTCGAGGAGCCGCAGTTGTATTTTATTTATTTTGAACTTCTGTTTAACCAATTTAGTTTATTATTATATACCTACCTACAATACAAAATAGAAGCGACGAAAAATATAACGAAGCACATTATAGCAACAAGAAATACTGTGGGACATTGCTGCTTTTGTGTGAAAACAATGCTTCCGTGTCGACCACGGAAGTTTACACCCTGCAGGGAGATGCTCCAGTAGGGTGTGGCTGTGAAGCTATGTTGCAAAACATGCTCCACGTCCTATCCTGCCTTATTTGTCCTACCCAAAACATGCAGTCAAAGTGACCTCTGCGCTGCCACCGACGACAACGTGGAAGTGGCAATATTTTGAGCCAACAAGATCTAAAGTAAAAGAGAAGAAATTTAGGGAGTAGTTCATTAATAAAAAGCTTGTATACAAATATCAGTTTATTTTTATAGTACTTGTACGCACCGGGACTTACAGCTTAGTACGGCTGTTATTCCAAATGCATACAGTGTGGCTAAGTTTGTAACAATTGAGCCAGGTATCTATGGTTACCTCACCCTACTGATTATAAACCTACAGCAACTACTTAACACCCTAGTTATCCTAACACCCTAACCTATCATACAAGCCTACGGGAGACCTACGGGAACAGACAGAATTTGGGTAGGAATAGGGGTTTGTGTACGTCGTGCAATGTGTACACAGGAAATAGTTTTGTCATTGCCGGTCCCACAGACTCATAGAACTGGTGATGGCTAAAGGTGTCTTGGCCATAGTGAGAGGAATTATGGAAGATGAATCAAACTCTACTCCAGCTTGATGACTAATTTATTCATTTACTAATTACTAATTTATGTGGAACGAATGTATGTCGCTCTTGATGCTGACGCTGGCGTATGTAACTCTTGCCTGTTCACGGCTGAACAATACTCTAAACTCTAATTTGGCTTCTAAAACTTGTGCAAGCAGAACAACATTTTTAAAATGTTTGCTTTTCATTTGCCATCTGTGCCATCTCTTCTGTAGGCCGTTTCATTTTCTGCTATTCGTAGTGAAGCACCATCCTTACTAGTCCTATTGACCTGAAATACAAAACTAATGTTACAAATTCTTTATCTTCATTATCTTATTTATACTGATTTAATTAATCAGTAGCGGCATCAAAATAACAGTCATTATTATTCTTATGGCGGGTTTTTTTTTTGTTACAATGAGTTTTGTACAGGCAAACGAAGTTCTTCGTAAAATTGTAAATTGGATAGGCACCTAATTCGTAAATCATGCCAGGCTGCCCCTGTTTAGCGTTAGTGCTTGTGTCAGTGTTTTTATTTTCTATTATGGAGACCTCTCCCTGACCAATTCTTCCAAAAAATCTAAGGATTAGAAGCAAAAGCAAGCATAAGTATAAGAAATTGAGAATGTTTACAAAACATAACTTACTTTGAACACATTTTAGCTGTAACAGTAGGTACACACCTTATCCTCCTCCAACCAATATTCAATTCTTTGCCCTTTATTGCAACTAGTCTCCGGTCTTAATTTCATTTATTTTAAATACAAAAACAATATTCAAAAGTTTTTTAGTTTGACACATACAATATCAAATTCATTCATTGACATATTCATATTGTTTCCATGACGACCATGACTAACTAATGAATGGTTTAAACCTTCAATAGGCTTTTTTATGAATAAGACCGAAAGTGTTTAAAATATGGAAATTGAACAAAGTGCATGTATTAATGAAAAAAGTGACGCAGAAATATTGAAAAAAAAATGAGTAATATTAATTAAATTAATAATTGATTTATTTCAACGTTAATATTCAAGTTTTCACTTCTGCCGGCACTCCCGGAGTGCAACCCGTCTTTTTTTTATAGTATATTGAACTATTTAAAAAATTTTTGTAAGGACGTCGGCATAGTTATCGAATTTATTGTGCACCTATGATTTTTGGTGTTTTATATTCGTGAATATTTGCTCATTAAATTGCTATAAATAAAAAACTCAGAGAACTTGTCATTACAACAGACTAGACAAAAAACAGTTTCATTAAACCTTTTAATCAGATCGCTAGCAATAAGGTGTATAGATTTTAAACTGCATATTGATTACCATTTTTATGAAACTGGGTGATAGTCTCAAAAAATGTGACAATAATAACAAACATAACATAACATCGCGCCTATATATTCCCCGAAAGGTTCGTCAGAGGTGTAGTATAACCACATTTCACCAGTTATTTTGAGTCCCATGTACGAGCTGATTGCCATCAAGCGCACAAGTCCAGACTCCAGGCTACTACTGAGAAATTCCTGATGAAAAAATGGAGAGAGAGATATGGGGCTTATATCTCTTTGCTCGACCTGGGAATCGAACTCAGGACCTCATGCTCAGCAGTAGCGCTTGCGACCACTAGACCAACGAGGCAGTCATAATAATAATTAACAAAGTATATTCGAAACTAATGGTTTTCTTTAAAGTACATTTTTACAGATTACCCTTATATTTTTTTAAATAGTTCAATATACTATAAAAAAAAGACGGGTTGCACTCCGGGAGTGCCGGCAGAAGTGAAAACTTGAATATTAACGTTGAAATAAATCAATTATTAATTTAATTAATATTACTCATTTTTTTTTTCAATATTTCTGCGTCACTTTTTTCATTAATACATGCACTTTGTTCAATTTCCATATTTTAAACACTTTCGGTCTTATTCATAAAAAAGCCTATTGAAGGTTTAAACCATTCATTAGTTAGTCATGGTCGTCATGGAAACAATATGAATATGTCAATGAATGAATTTGATATTGTATGTGTCAAACTAAAAAACTTTTGAATATTGTTTTTGTATTTAAAATAAATGAAATTAAGACCGGAGACTAGTTGCAATAAAGGGCAAAGAATTGAATATTGGTTGGAGGAGGATAAGGTGTGTACCTACTGTTACAGCTAAAATGTGTTCAAAGTAAGTTATGTTTTGTAAACATTCTCAATTTCTTATACTTATGCTTGCTTTTGCTTCTAATCCTTAGATTTTTTGGAAGAATTGGTCAGGGAGAGGTCTCCATAATAGAAAATAAAAACACTGACACAAGCACTAACGCTAAACAGGGGCAGCCTGGCATGATTTACGAATTAGGTGCCTATCCAATTTACAATTTTACGAAGAACTTCGTTTGCCTGTACAAAACTCATTGTAACAAAAAAAAAACCCGCCATAAGAATAATAATGACTGTTATTTTGATGCCGCTACTGATTAATTAAATCAGTATAAATAAGATAATGAAGATAAAGAATTTGTAACATTAGTTTTGTATTTCAGGTCAATAGGACTAGTAAGGATGGTGCTTCACTACGAATAGCAGAAAATGAAACGGCCTACAGAAGAGATGGCACAGATGGCAAATGAAAAGCAAACATTTTAAAAATGTTGTTCTGCTTGCACAAGTTTTAGAAGCCAAATTAGAGTTTAGAGTATTGTTCAGCCGTGAACAGGCAAGAGTTACATACGCCAGCGTCAGCATCAAGAGCGACATACATTCGTTCCACATAAATTAGTAATTAGTAAATGAATAAATTAGTCATCAAGCTGGAGTAGAGTTTGATTCATCTTCCATAATTCCTCTCACTATGGCCAAGACACCTTTAGCCATCACCAGTTCTATGAGTCTGTGGGACCGGCAATGACAAAACTATTTCCTGTGTACACATTGCACGACGTACACAAACCCCTATTCCTACCCAAATTCTGTCTGTTCCCGTAGGTCTCCCGTAGGCTTGTATGATAGGTTAGGGTGTTAGGATAACTAGGGTGTTAAGTAGTTGCTGTAGGTTTATAATCAGTAGGGTGAGGTAACCATAGATACCTGGCTCAATTGTTACAAACTTAGCCACACTGTATGCATTTGGAATAACAGCCGTACTAAGCTGTAAGTCCCGGTGCGTACAAGTACTATAAAAATAAACTGATATTTGTATACAAGCTTTTTATTAATGAACTACTCCCTAAATTTCTTCTCTTTTACTTTAGATCTTGTTGGCTCAAAATATTGCCACTTCCACGTTGTCGTCGGTGGCAGCGCAGAGGTCACTTTGACTGCATGTTTTGGGTAGGACAAATAAGGCAGGATAGGACGTGGAGCATGTTTTGCAACATAGCTTCACAGCCACACCCTACTGGAGCATCTCCCTGCAGGGTGTAAACTTCCGTGGTCGACACGGAAGCATTGTTTTCACACAAAAGCAGCAATGTCCCACAGTATTTCTTGTTGCTATAATGTGCTTCGTTATATTTTTCGTCGCTTCTATTTTGTATTGTAGGTAGGTATATAATAATAAACTAAATTGGTTAAACAGAAGTTCAAAATAAATAAAATACAACTGCGGCTCCTCGAAGTACTATTGTTTACGAAACTGACTTTTCAAACATTTGTACGTCAAATGTCATTTTCTTCGGCCATCTTTGTCGTGTCTCACTTGGTTCACTTCGGTTGGCGCCGCCGTAGAAAGAGATGGGGGGGGGGGGAAATCTCTCCTGACGGTCACGTGTCCTGACGCGATGCCCTGACGCGAGTTTAACATTTTTTACCCATTACAAAAAGTGTTCAACGCCGCTAAAGAAGTTTTCACTTCAAAAATATAAGGGTAATCTGTAAAAATGTACTTTAAAGAAAACCATTAGTTTCGAATATACTTTGTTAATTATTATTATGACTGCCTCGTTGGTCTAGTGGTCGCAAGCGCTACTGCTGAGCATGAGGTCCTGAGTTCGATTCCCAGGTCGAGCAAAGAGATATAAGCCCCATATCTCTCTCTCCATTTTTTCATCAGGAATTTCTCAGTAGTAGCCTGGAGTCTGGACTTGTGCGCTTGATGGCAATCAGCTCGTACATGGGACTCAAAATAACTGGTGAAATGTGGTTATACTACACCTCTGACGAACCTTTCGGGGAATATATAGGCGCGATGTTATGTTATGTTTGTTATTATTGTCACATTTTTTGAGACTATCACCCAGTTTCATAAAAATGGTAATCAATATGCAGTTTAAAATCTATACACCTTATTGCTAGCGATCTGATTAAAAGGTTTAATGAAACTGTTTTTTGTCTAGTCTGTTGTAATGACAAGTTCTCTGAGTTTTTTATTTATAGCAATTTAATGAGCAAATATTCACGAATATAAAACACCAAAAATCATAGGTGCACAATAAATTCGATAACTATGCCGACGTCCTTACAAAAATTGGCCATGTCCTTTTTGTTTTAACATGTCGCCGCGTGCAGAGCGGGGGCGGGTGGCTAGTTATATTATAATTCACTTTGTATTGCTCAGATTTAGATTGAAGAAACGTATGTACTCACAAAGCAGTCCGCTCCTGGCCGACGTTCTTCAGAGTATCCAGCATCACGGCCGCGTGTTTCTTGTCCTCCAACAGCGCGTCCCGCTTGAAGCTGTTGAGAGCCAGCGCCATCTTCAGCCGCCCCGACTGGTAACGTTGTTCTTTCAACCTTCACAGATAAAAGCTATAAAGGTTCCGAAGCAAGATAAAGTTTATTGAAATGCTCTATAATGGCACAAGAATACTAGGGTAAACGTAATCAAGATTTTCTGTCCTACACAACATGTCGTAGCATAATATGTACTCAATAGGTACTCAATACTTTTATTGCATTCCACATGTGGGTATTCTTGGGTGGTAAACTTATAATTAGATCATATGGACCCTGTCAGGGCACAAATAACTGAGTTAGGAGAAGGGAAAGCTTTAATTGTTAATTTTATAACATTACTTATCAAACTACTAAGTATAGGTAATACGGGCTGATGTCCGCAATTCCACGTCAATGCGCGTATTTTGCATACCAAACTACTATAATTATTATAATACTGATGTAGTTTTTTTTAATATATTTTCGGTGTTCTCTCCTCATGCCACACCTAATCAGCCTTCTCGCCCTGAATATGCTTGCTCAAAAACCCTCTGGGCTCCCATACCAGAAACAAACAAACAATCTTTTAAACAAACAGACACTTTTTCATTTATAATATTAGCTAGGATTATTATAGAATTCGTCGATAGATACACTTGCCTCGAAAGAATTTGATGGATTGAAGGCACAAGAGTAGCTTTTTGCAAACGTTTGCAAGTATTCATTACTTCTTCGAGTTCTGCGTGCAGGGAGTTTTGACTTTCGGCATCATCATCTTCGTATAAGTCGTCGAGATTTGTGGCTTCCTATTAATACATTAGTACCTATCATTTATAATAAATACCTCGAAACCCCCGATATATTTGCTGAACAAATATCCTTTGAAGACTTTTACGCTCGTATATGTTCACATAAAAAGACCAGTAAGGATTTTAAGAGAATAAAGAGATGAGAGCGCAGTCGTGAAAGTCACGAGAGTAACTACCCATATGCGTATAATAAGCTACCACACGTAACTCTAAAGGTCAAGGAAGATACAAATCAACATGTGACAATAATCCGAGACTGTCTATATTTAAAACAATGCTAGTCACAGTGTCCGCTCTTCAAAGGACGATCAATACAATGTGCATAGTGGACACTAATGCATATTGGATGCATCAGATTCCAGAATGTACTAATGCCTATGTATAGTATAGTATCTCAAAGCTCTGATTAGTCCAAGTCCGTGTATATTATTTATTTAGCAAGCATTGGTAAAATGATATCGTCGTCGAGTGCAGTTTATTAGCTTTTGACCTTGAACGTAGATTATAGTGGATCAATTTTCATAGCACTTTGTTGAGTTCCTAGAAGTGAGCAGGTAAAAAGCGGCCAAATGCGAGACGGACTCAAACACGAAAGTCCCGTAACACCGTACAGTATTTATCACTACATATT
The DNA here is from genome assembly GCA_947508005.1 of Amphipoea lucens. Lineage (NCBI taxonomy): Eukaryota > Metazoa > Arthropoda > Insecta > Lepidoptera > Noctuidae > Amphipoea > Amphipoea lucens. Next base: position 19,459,004 of record OX382355.1, read on the forward strand.
TTTATTACTAGCTTCTGCCCGCGACTTCGTCCGCGTGAAATTCGTACTTTCCTCTAAAAGTTTCGAAAATGTATGTTGGTATGATCTTTGTAATTAACTTAAATAAATAAGTATTCGGGCCAATTTTTAAGTTTATAGAACAAAGGAATCAGATTTTTCAAAGAAACTATCCCCGTTTTTCACCCCCACAGGGGTAGAATTTTGAAAAATCGTTTAAGATATGTTCATAACTTGACTCAAAGTTTATTTATACCAATTTTCGAGCTAATCAAGCCACGCAGTAAAATCCTCCCCTTTAAAATTAACTACCTCTTTTCATACAGTTAGGGGTAGATTTTTGAAAAACCCTGATACATGTTATTAATTATTTTTAGTCCTTAGTATAAATACTGAGTTTCAAGTTAATCGGACAGGGCGTTAAAATTCTTCCATACAAATTTTAACACCCCCCCATTACCTCTTTAGGGGGTATTTTAGAAAAACGAAAAATTTCATACTTCATAATTTACTTAGATAAGTATTCGTGCCAAGTTTCAAGGTTATTAACTCAATAAATAAGAGTTTTCATACAAACAAAATCCCCCCTTTTCACCCTCTTAAAGGTTGAATTTCCAAAAACCCCTTCTTATTCGATACCTACTCTGCACAAAGAACACAACCTCCAAAACTCATGTCCCTAGGACCGGCGGTTTAGACTGTGCGTTGATATTTCAGTCAGTTCGTTCATCCCCCTTTGGGGGAGAAATTATCAAAAACGCTGAGACACGTGTAAATTAATTTTCAATCGTTGGCCTAAATACAAAATTTGAAGACCCTAACTTTTAAACTGACGGACTTTCATACACAACTTCATCCCCCTTTTTAACCCTTTGGGGTTGGAATTATCAAAAACGCTGAGACACGTATATATTAAGTTTTAGTCGTCAGCCTAAACACAAAATTTGAAGATCCTAACTTTAAAACTGACGGACTTTCATACAAACTTTCATCCCCTATTTAACTCCCTTAGGGGTTGAATTTAAAAAAATCCTTCCTAATTCCTTGTCTAAATTATAAAGGGAACCATTGTGTAAAATTTCAAAATAAATACCTATAACTACTTTAATTAATAAAAGTACCTACGCTTAATAATTTGTAATTTGAACGAATATTTAAACACTACCAAAACAACTAATACGTGGTCCTAACTTTAGCTACCTTACACTTAAAATCTAAGTGACTATTTAAACTAAAATATTCTTATAGAATTATAACCAGAAATATATACAACTCACAACAAAAAAGAAATGAAAATAAAGCTGACACGCCTGTGCAATACTATCTACCTATACCTACTTCACTTAAAAACAAATACTTATAACTACTTTAATTAATAAAAGTACCTACGCTTAATAATTTTTAATTTGAACGAATATTTAAACACTACCAAAACAACTCATACCTATTTTACAAAATAACAACAAAAGAAATTCAAATAAACTATTTAAAGACTAAAAGTCGCGCTGATAAGCACGGTTTCTCAATATCAATTATTGTCTGTCAATAAGGTCGAACGCTCTGAACGCATCAACAGCCAAATATTGAATGAAGCTCGCTCTCGGACTCGGACCTCCCCCCGCCTTTTTATAACCTACCGGGCTACCGCCGCCGCGACCCGTGTCGAGCGCGGCAACCGTTACACAAAAATAATCCTTATAGCATGAATCAGTATTCACGATGGCGATGCGCGATGGCTTATTTCATGTATATGTTTGGTGTTTCTATACCGATTTCTATGATTCTTTTTTTATTGAATAGGTAATAATGTTAACTTTTTTAAATTAGGAATGAGTGAGAGTATTATAAACGTAAGAGTAAACAAATATAATCAGAATGCTCCGAACTGCCAAGCTATCAGGAGTTACACGTGTTATTGTGAGTCAACCATAAAAGATAGACATATGCTGTTGCGGGATATTTTTCAGACAATTTTATGTAGAATATTTCCGTCATACATGATTTCTATGTAACTTTAACCATTACGGTTGCACACGCGACGGAAGCTTAAAAAATGGAGTAACTTCTCCCGTTTTCCCAACATTTCCCTTCACTACTCTGCTCCTATTGATTGTAGCGTGATGAAAAGTATACTATAACCTGCCCAGGAGTATGAAGAATAATTGTACCAAGTTTCGTTAAAATCCGTCCAGTAGTTTTTGTTTCTATAAGGAACATACAGACCGACAGACAGACAGACAGACAGACAGACAGACAGACAGACAAAAATTTTACTGATTGCATTTTTGGCATCAGTATCGATCACTAATCACCCCCTGATAGTTATTTTGAAAATATATATCATGTACAGAATTGACCTCTCTACAGATTTATTATAAGTATAGATTTGTTGTTATAGCGGCCATTTGATTGTAGTACCTACACATGTGAAAAGGGGATTAAAGATTTTTATATGGAACCTGGTATAGCTACAGTCACGCCATTTTTTTTTTTTTTTTCAAAATGGCGTTTTCGCATGAACCCTATGTAAATCAATAGCTGGCATCAATGTAAACGGAAAGTAAAGTTGCATAAAACGCACACTACGAAGACACGCATATCATACGAGTAAGTTGAATGATATAGAGCTGAAGAGTTGTTTGTCAAACTGTTTATATTAAATAAACGCTACACTTGGCTCAGAGTAGCATTAATTAGTATTTAAAGGAAACTTTAGAATCAAACCCCGTAAATCGTCACGTTTCCGAGATATTAACTTTCAAAGTTGATCAAGTGACATTCATATTTTTTGCACATGCTTACATCTTGTTGCAAAGATGTTGAATTACTTCAAACATCGAATCATCTTGTTGCATAAATGTTTGCTTACTTCAAACATCGAAGCAACAAGATGTACGCAAGTAAACGTGACACTATGGGGTTTGTTCTCATTATATTTTATATACAGGGTGAATTTTTCAAGTGGGCGTGGATGGCCAAATCCGAAACTATGAGGACTAGCAAAAAGTACTCAAAGGAGTCGCGGGCTCGATTTTGATGAAAACTAAAACTGCATCATTGGATTTTTGAAAAATCAATATTTCTAGCCAGGAATCGAACCCGTTGATTTTGAAAAAAAAAAACACACTGTATTATTACACCATTCGATAGTGTCGCTAATAAGTATCGAATTCTAGGAAGTAATGACATACGGTAAACTAAAGGAAAGAGCTCATTTTTAACCGACTTCTAAAAAAGGAGGAGGTTCTCAATTCGAATGTTTGTATTTTTTTTTTTTTTATGTTTGTTCGCGCATAACTCCGTTGCTTTCCAACCGATTTGAAAAAATCTTTTTTTGTTGGAAAGGGTATACTTCCCAAATAGTCCCATGAAAATTTTATCGAAATCGGACAAGCAGTTTTTTGAAAAATCAACAAAAATCTAAAAATTTATCTACATTGTCTACATTAACGATCTTTTTGTTTACTTTTTTGTGGGGTAGGTACAACTAAAAAGTGAAACATAAAAACTTTTTTACAAAAAAAAACAACCGACTTCAAAAAAAAAACACTACAAAGTGATAAATAACTTTCATTTCGGAAGTCGGTGTCAAAAAACGAAAATGCGGAACCAACGACACCGACTTCCGAAATTAAAGTTATTTATCACTTTGTAGTGTTTTTTTTTTTTGAAGTCGGTTGTTTTTTTTTGTAAAAAAGTTTTTATTAACAAAATACTTATTTTATTGTTAAATGTTAGGTACCTACCTCATCATCATCTGCCTAGCCTTTTCAGTTTTCGGAACTATGTTGGGGTCGGCTTCCAGTCTAACCGGATGCAGCTGAATACCAGCGCTTTACATGGAGCGACTGCCTATCTGACCTCCACAACCCAGTTACTGGGTAGTACGATACCCCTTCCCCTTGGTAAGACTGGTTATCAGACCTTCGAGCTTCTGACTACCCGTAACGACTGTCAAAGATCCAGGAATGACAGCCGGGACCAACGGCTTAACGTGCTTGCCGAGGCATGGAGGGGTCTCGGTATGTAAAGATGGTCACCCATCCACAGACCAACCGCGGCAAGCGTAGCTTAACCTGATTGACCTGACCGGCTTTATTATTTAGCCGGGCCCGGATTATGTTACCTACCTACTAAACCTTAAACTGATTAATAGTTCAAAATGATGATCATTGTTTTCAATACATAACTGGATTCGATGTCTCAAGGATTGTACTACATTCAGCATTACAATATTATCCTTTTAACCGCCCGACTTTATATCAGTTATCGTGCCCCCAGCGTCGGACAAAAAAAAAAAAGACGGGTTGCACTCCGGGAGTGCCGGCAGAAGTGAAAACATGAATATTAACGTTGAAATAAATCAATTATGAATTGAATTAATATAACTAATTTTTTTCCACTATTTCTGCGTCACTTTTTTTATAAATCGATGCACTTTGTTTAATTTCCATATTTGAAACACTTTATATTCACGAATTTTACGAATACACAGCAGTGTAGCTACACAGACGGTCGAGCCATCAGCTGTCCTTCCATCCATCCACATCCACGTCCACCATCACCGTCACCGTTACCGTCACCGTCACCGTCACCGTCACCGTCACCGTCACCGACACCGACACCGTCACCGTCACCGTCACCGTCACCGTCACCGTCACCGTCACCGTCACCGTCCGTCCGTCCGTCCGTCCATCCATCTATCCATCCACCCATCCATTATCGTGTCTCACTTGGTTCACTTCGGTTGGCGCCGCCGTAGAAAGAGGGGTGGGGGGGGGGGGGAATCTCTCCTGACGGTCACGTGTCCTGACGCGAGTTTAACATTTTTTCCCCAGTACGAAAAGTGTTCAACGCCGCTAAAGAAGTTTTCACTTCAAAAACACGAAAAATAAATACCGATGAAACGAGCTGTGATGACGTAATAATAATATAGATTAAACGAGCTGTTATTTGGTCGTATACTCGTATATACGACTCTGGAAGAATGGACACGAAAATATTTGTCGGATTAATCCGACATAAGCGGTTAAAAGGTTATTGATTCCATTAGAATATTTCACACTATCGAATGATGTAATAATACAGTGTTTTTTTTTTTTCAAAATCAGCAGGTTCGATTCCTGGCTAGAAATATTGATTTTTCAAAAATCCAATGATGTAGTTTTAGTTTTCATCAAAATCGAGCCCGCGACTCCTTTGAGTACCTACTTTTTGCTATTCCTCATAGTTTAGAATTTGGCCATCCACGCCCACTTGGAAAATTCACCCTGTATATTTGCATTGATGTCAGCTATCGATTTACGAGTAGGTATATAGGTTTCATGCGAAGCCGCCATTTTGAAAAGAAATCAAAATGGCGGAGAGAGGGGTAGGTATGCCGAGGACCCTCAAAGTCTTTTGAAGTGTCTACTTGTGACAGACGGACGGACACCGGAGTCTTAGTAACGGGGTTACGTTGGCTTCCTTTGGTTATGGAACCCTAAAAACATGAAATCTTAAATGACACCCATACATACACAATTAAATCATGTATATGCAGAGAATGCGTCGCAGTTATCGTGGAACTGAGTCATATTGTAATGAGTCAACAAAAAAGTGCCTTGAAAATGCGCCCTCTATAAATTTTATTCGAGGTTTTTGGCATTTTTGGTCTAATTGCACTCGACTAAGGGGATTCAAGGTATTAGAATAACCGCTACAACATGAGTTGAAGAAAAAAAAATCGAATAGAAAAAATAAGGTACTTACAACATCTAATTTTAAACAACTCTGGAAGGAGATGTACCTATTCAGTGAACATCTTTAAATGCAGCAAGAGAACCGTTTAACTTACGTAAACAGGATTTGTTCTATTTACCTCTTTCTTTATAAGATTGGGGAACGAGTTTGTCAAGTAAGCTATTTCACGTCGAGCCAACTTGAGCGTCCTTTCTCTCTCTTTCATGTTTGCTTTCATTGCGGCCACTAGTTTATTGCATTCGAATTTCCTATCGTCGAGGTATTCAATGGCGAGCTGACCCATCTCGGTGGCACCTATGAGGCATTTACTTTGCGCTCGACAGTCCAGCTTTAATGCCTCCAACACAACGGTGAAGTATGACGAATCCTATAAGTAAAAAAACTTTAGAATCAAACTTTGTAAGATCACAAGAGTAAATATGATAAAAAGACATTACCTAATCAAAGAAAGAAAAAGGAAATTCAAATCGCGCGGATAACGAGTAGCGACCTGAAGGCCAATTCTCGTACCTACTTAAAAAACGTTCAAATTCTAGTCGCAATCTCATCCCAGCAACCATCAACGTCAAAAAACTTGTCAAAAATGTAGGGAAATTAGACGTATTTTTTTGACAGATTGAAACTAAGATTAGACTGTGAACATTCTCAAAATTACGGAAATTGCCCCTCTGTTGTTTCTGCCTATTTCCACAAAGAAAAAACTCAGCTATAATAATAACGATTTTAAGAGTAAATATTTCTATAGACTGAAAGAACATCTAGGTATCCAAATACACGCGGTACCTTCGTGTTAGAAATAGTTAATTAGTGAGACGTACCTATCTAATTAAGGAATAAATAAGAGCATAGGGCGCAGGTGGGCCCGGTTTATTACATAGTGTCAGACGCATTTTCGGTCATAGGTACAGAGCGCGGCCACAGAGCTAGCTAAGCATCGCCCGCGCACCGCGCTTGCGCCCTGCTCACCTCCCTAGAGTAAATATGTTCCTTGCTGCTCACTCGCCGCCGCCGGCTACGTCCCTCTCCCGCGCTCCGTCCGAGTTAGTCGCGCACCCGCTAGTAGCGGGTGCGCGACTACGCTACGACGCGAGCGCACGTCGTTATTATACCGTCCACGGCTCTCGTTCGCTCCCGCCAAAACTTGTTATTATTAGTAAAGTTGTTGTACTTTGTGTAAAGTTTACGCCATACTTTGTTGTATTGTGTTGTGTGCCAAATTAAACTGTTTTCGTGGCATAGATCGTCTTTTTTTCTCTGGTATCACACCCACGCCTTCTTACAGTGACGCCCAACTCGCGGCCATGTTAAGTTTTAACACGCGGCAATAAAAACGAACCCAGTGAAGTGCAGTTAATACTTGAGTGACTATAAAGACATTATCATGCCACGAACGACGCGGGCAACCCGAGCAGCAATCGACCGCAAGGCGGAAGATCAAGGAAGCGACGGTAACTCCGATGCGGACTGTGACCCAGTGGTGGAGCCACGCGCCTATGCCGGCGCCGCTACCAGTGCTACCACCCACACGCGCGACTCAACCGACGCGGCCGAGGAGACGCGCGCCCAGGGGGGCGCCGCCCTCGACCACACGCTCAGCGGGCACAGGCGCACCCGCCGCAGCGCTGAACACCGAACGGCTACTGTCCACCATGATGGAGTCGTTCGCCAGGATGCAGGCGGAGACCAACCGCACGCTAGTGGACACCCTACGGTCTCTACATCAAGGCAACCAGTGGAACCCAATCGCGTCGACACCGGCGGCATCGCCCACGGCAAACGCGCCCGTGACCTCTGGCGGTAACTTCTCAAAGTGCACCGCGAGGTTCGACGGGCACTCACGCGACACCGAGGTAGGTACTAGAGGCGTTCATCGATGCAGTGGAGGTCTACAAGGAGTGGGCCGGCGTGTCCGACGAGCACGCGCTACGCGGCCTCTCGATCCTGCTAAGCGGCGACGCGGCGGTATGGTGGCGCGGCGCCCGGGCCTGCGTCGGCTCGTGGCCGGACGCGCTCGCGCGCCTGCGCGCCGCCTACGGCGTGCAAAAGCCCGCGTACAGGATACTACGCGAGGTATTTGCGCGGGAACAAAGTGAGTGTGAACGCGCTGAAGTTTTCATATCAAAGGTACGATCGTTATTAGTTCAATTACCCTATGTTGTGCCAAACGTGATGATAGTGGATATTGGGTCAGTGGGCGGCTTACTACATCGTCGAATACGGAAACGTTTGTCGCGAGACACCATTAGCGATATTGATAATTTGTTAGAGAGAGCGAGACTCGTGGAAGATTCGATAACGGAATTAAAAAACTCGATCGTTTCCGCGAATTCCGCGAATGTACCTACCGCTCCCGACCGCGGTACTAAGAGTCCAAGCGCAACCACCGGTTCCAAACTCACCTCTAATGATAACTCGAAACGAAATCGCATTCGATGTTCGTTTTGCAAAGCGTTCGGTCACGCGGCTAACGATTGTCGCAAGGCTAATAAAGTCGATAGTGACAATAAAGCTAATAAAGTAGGTACTAGTGATAAAGATATTAATCCGATACGTTGTTATGGATGCGGTCAACCAGGGGTGGTGAAGTCAAAGTGTGAAACTTGTTCGACTAAACCCGCGGCTACCAAACCGTCCCACTGTGTTCCCAAATATCCTTGGACCTGACATTTTGAGTTAAGTTCAGTAAGAGACGCATTTCAATACGACAAACTTCGGACAAGAACTCCCATGTGCTAAATCTTTATAGTTTTTGAAAAAAATACGTCTAAAGTTTATTATTTTTTTTATTTAGAAAATTTAAAAAAATATATTACTTGGATATAAATAAAGCTGATATGTTTCTGGTATTTTCAATTTGTTAAGAATATAGTGAAGGATTTAATGCACTTTACTACGGTCCCAAAATGTTAGCTTTTAATGAGAAAAAAAAAGATTTCAGTTTTTCAGATTTTATTTTTTTTCATTTTAATTATGCGTTAGTAGCATCCGCAAATAAAGCTAAATGGTAGTTAAATACGTCACTTATCACCATAAAAAAAATCAACTGCTAATGCCATGGAAAATGGGAAATAATATCTTCTAAATATTTTTTATTACAAAACGCCTGTTATTTAGATATGAGCAACGTGTTCAGACGTCGTTGCTATGAATGAGTGATCAAGCACTGTAAGAGTATTTTGCTTTTCACTTTCTAGTAGGAATTTATCAATATCCGACTTAGTCGGGATGTAGTATCTAGAAGTCACGCGATTTGGCCGCGATTTTTTATTTTATGTAGATAACTACTTAGTTATCTACACCGTACTTAGATACGGTGGTATCTATACCTACTTAGGTAACTAACTTTTCCTGACACTGAACTGGTTACATTTACATACAATACATAATCACACCAAAAATTCCTACTAGAAAGTGAAAAGCAAAATACTCTTACAGTGCCTGATCACTCATACATAGCAACGACGTCTGAACACGTTGCTCATATCTAAATAACAGGCGTTTTGTAATGAAAAATATTTAGAAGCTATTATTTCCCATTTTCCATGGCATTAGCAGTTGATTTTTTTTATGGTGATAAGTGACGTATTTAACTACCATTTAGCTTTATTTGCGGATGCTACTAACGCATAATTAAAATGAAAAAAAATAAAATCTGAAAAACTGAAATCTTTTTTTTCTCATTAAAAGCTAACATTTTCGGACCGTAGTAAAGTGCATTAAATCCTTCACTATATTCTTAACAAATTGAAAATACCAGAAACATATCAGCTTTATTTATATCCAAGTAATATATTTTTTTTTAATTTTCTAAATAAAAAAAATAATAAACTTTAGACGTATTTTTTTCAAAAATTATAAAGATTTAGCACATGGGAGTTCTTGTCCGAAGTTTGTCGTATTGAAATGCGTCTCTTACTGAACTTAACTCAAAATGTCAGGTCCAAGGATATTTGGGAACACAGTGACCCGCTACGACGCGAGCGCACGTCGTTTTTATACCGTCCACGGCTCTCGTTCGCTCCCGCCAAAACTTGTTATTATTAGTAAAGTTGTTGTACTTTGTGTAAAGTTTACGCCATACTTTGTTGTATTGTGTTGTGTGCCAAATTAAACTGTTTTCGTGGCATAGATCGTCTTTTTTTCTCTGGTATCACACCCACGCCTTCTTACACATAGTATTTTTATTCCTTTTCATATTTGTGTATTAGTAATTATTTTGTATATTTTATGCATTGAATTAAATAACTAGAGAAGCAAACCATGGCGGCTGATGTTAGGGCCAAAACCTTCAAACCCCTTTCGACACAGTTTTGTGTAGTAGGTACATCCATTTCGATGCTAGAAGCTACAGACCATAAGTGTGGTGAGAATTTTGGTGGTGTTTTTTTCAGCTTCAGACAACCAGGTACTACGGCTACGGCGAAATTGAAGAATTATATCGTTATAAGTGCTAGCAAGTTTTATAACTCGTAATCGAATCCGGGAACATTACCAAGAGTTTGTAACGAACTAAGCCATCAAGGTCATCATATAATATACATATGATTATGAATACAAATGTGTCTTCATATCGCACTAGCGTGATGTCGATCTTCAGTGTGTCGCACAAGCGTGCATTCGAACTATTGTGAGTCGCAGTACAGTTTTGTCGCATAAGCGTTAATCGCACATCCAGTTGTCGAGCTCACGTAGTACACTCAACCTCATTAAAATGTGTCAAAAAAGTGTAACCACTATTTAAAAACGCGTCGACGTAGCTTTGAAACCACTAAACATTTAAAAGTAAACATACATATACGTTTATGCTCACTAGTTCCTTTAGTAGTTCCTGAATTTTTGGATCAGTAGTTCCTTTGCAAAAGCTAAAGGAACTACTGAGACTAGATAGTTCCTTTAGCAGTTCCTTAGAAGGAAACAAACATGCTGCCCGCTGCTGCCGCATGCTGGACCTGGACCGTAGGTTCGCTCGATGTACTAAGTAAGTAAATATAACTCTTCTTAGAGCATATTATTATTGCATATTATATAATGCAACCAGAACCAACGACGTTAAGAGAGATCGTATGTGAAAAAGTAATCAAAATAGAAATTGAAATCCACATTCGTGTTTTAATACCCCTTATTATAAAATAGTTGCATAAAATTATAAAACCTTAGTACCATGTTATAAAGCAAATAAATATACATATTCTATTCTATCCATCAAATTAAATTTTCGTTCATTTAATTAGCTTGTTATTTTCATGCAATGAAATACGTAATACTTGCAAATATTAAGGTTTGGTTATATCGTGGTGTGTGGGGGTAGACTTACTGGGTCTGAAGAAAATATAGTCCAATCGGTAGTCCAACACTTTAATGTTCCACACACTACACAACAATGTTTAAACACTATTAATTAAGAAGGCACAGTAAATAGCGAGCGTTTTTGCACAAACAGTAAGCATATAAAAAGTTCATTAAAAGTTACACAGCGATTTAGCGAGGGTATATCGAGATCGCGAAAATAGCGTAAGCGTGCGGTCGATGTCTCGATTAGATCGGGACTGGCGACCCGCAACTTCCGAATGTGCGGTGAAGGAAAAGAACGAATGCGTGCGCGCATGTAACTTCACGCGCCTTGGACTAAGGGACTCAGCAGGCGACGCGCGTGTCCATTGTACTGCTATTATATTTGACGGACGGACCGTACGATAAATGTGATAGTGTATTAAATATAATAAATGCTAATAATTAATGTTTAGGGTTTTATGTTTATAAGTATTATGTATATTGTTTGTTTGTGTTTATTAGTGTAGGACGTATAAATATATTATGTATATAATGTAAATATAATGTGAGTCACCTACATCACTCCCCTCCAGAGACCGTGCTACGGGCGATAGTAGTCCGGAAAATGGACTCTTCTGCCGGAACGAGTGGTTTTAACCGCTGGAATGGAAGGTGGTGGCTCGGGTACAGGTTTATTTGGGGTGTCATTAGTGTCGGACAATATGTAGGCTGGTTTTAATCGGTCTAAAGATACTGTGACGGATTTACCCTTAACTTTAATTTTATATACTTTGGCACCTCTTTCGATCACCTCATAGGGACCAGTGTATGCTGGTTGAAGTGCACCCCTCAATGCATCGTCCCGCAGAAAGACATGGGAACAAGATGACAGGTCTTTGTGGACAAAGACTTTTCTTTTTTTGAGTGGTGCGACGTGGGAACTGGCTGTAAATTGTTGGCAAATGATCTGATACGGGCTGTAAAGTCCGTTATATCAGTCGTACATTTGTCAACCTTATGACCAAAGAATTCACCCGGCAGCCTTAAAGGTTCGCCGTATAGTAACTCGGCGGAAGACGATTGAAGGTCTTCTTTGAAGGAACTTCTTATACCGAGCAGTACAAATGGCAAGGATTCGGTCCAGCTGCTATCGGCATGGCACTTGATTGCTGCTTTAAGCTGCCGGTGGAATCTTTCGACTAAACCGTTGCACTGTGGGTGGTATGCAGTGGTCTTGCGATGCCTAAACCCAATGGCCTTTGCAAGGTGCTGGAAAATACCAGACTCGAATTGTCTACCACGATCAGTGACAATATCGGTTGGGCAACCAAATCGTGCTACCCATCCTGACAGAAACGCTTTGGCCACAGTTCCCGCTGAATATCGGTAATAGGGACGACTTCAGCCCATCGCGTGAAGCGATCGACGAGTGTCAGACAATACCGGTATTCATTGGATGGGGGCAATGGGCCGATGAGGTCTAGGTGGACATATTTGAATCGCGCTGAAGGCAGATCGAGGGTACCCAAAGGGGTTGAAACGTGTCGATTCACCTTCGTGCGCTGGCATGCCAAACATGCCTTAGACCAATCGCGACAGTCTTTCCGCATCTGTGGCCAAATGTAACGCTGTGCTACAAGTTTAGCACTTGCGTTTGCGCCAGGATGGCTTAGCGAGTGCAACGAGTCAAAGATTTGTTTGCGCAATGGTTTAGGAATGATGGGTCTGGGAGTCGTTGTGCTGACATCGCAGTACAATTCAATACGACTTCCAGGAATCATCATTTTCTTAACGCGCAGGGAAGAATCTCCTGTGAGTAATTGTGCAAATTCAGAGTCGGCATCTTGTGCTTTGGCTAGTACTTCCAAATCTACTGGGCTTTGCAATTCCTCGATACGGGAAAGTGTGTCGGCTACGACGTTATCTTTTCCGGCGATGTGTTGAATGTCGGTCGAGAATTGTGAAATATAGTCTAAATGTCTATACTGACGTGGCGAGCAGTTACTTTTCCGCTGTTGGAAAGCGTAACATAGCGGCTTATGATCAGTATAGATGGTAAAAGTGGTAGCGGCTAGCCAATGTTGAAAGTACCTAATGCTTTCGTAGATAGCAAGGAGCTCTCTATCGTACGGTGAGTGTTTTTGTTGTGATGGGCTCAGCTTGCGGGTAAAAAATGCCAATGGCTGCCAATTTCCGTCTTTGAACTGTTGTAAGACTCCGCCGATGGCGAAATCAGACGCATCCGTGACTAGGCCCAGTTTGGCATTTGAGTCAGGATGTGCCAACAAAGCCACACTACAGAGGCTATCCTTACACTCCTCGAATGCCTGTAACGAGGTTCCGGTTATGTCGACAGGCTGAGAGGCTTTCACGTTACCGGTCAGTAGGGCATGTAAAGGCGCTTGGGTCTGGGCAGCCCGTGGTAAAAACCTTCGGTAAAAGTTAATCATGCCCAGAAACCTTCTTAGTTGCCTGGCGGTTTTAGGCACTGGGAACTCCCTAATTGCTTGCACCTTGCTTTCCAAAGGCTTCTTTCCGTGTTGCGAGATGTGGTAGCCTAAGAATGTTACCTCTGGTGCACCAAATACGCATTTGGCAGTGTTAATGAGCATACCGTATTCCTTCATCCTTGTGAACAGTTGGCGAAGGTGCTCTTCATGCTCTGCTTCGTCCCTAGAGTACACCAGGAAATCGTCTAAATAAGGGTAGCAGAACTCCAGGCCACGAGTCATTTCGTCGACAAACCTTTGGAAAGTCTGCCCAGCGTTCCTCAGACCGAACGTCATAAACGGAAACTCGAAAAGTCCGAAGGGTGTAGTGATGGCGGTCTTTGGAATGTCCTGCTCAAATACTAGTATCTGATTGTAAGCTTTAAGAAGATCGATAGTGGAAAAGATCTTACAACCAGATAGACTGTGGGCAAAGTCATGTATGTGCCTGATTGGGTACTTATCTGGTACTGTCCTTGCGTTGAGCAGCCTGTAATCACCGCAAGGACGCCAGCTATTGTCTTTCTTTGGGGCGAGGTGGAGAGGCGACGACCAGGGACTCTGATGGTCGAGCTGTACCGTTTGCCAGCATTGCCTCGAACTCAGCCTTGGCGATTTTCATTTTATCCGGGGCTAGTCTGCGTGGGGAACAAGATACTGGGGGGCCTGATGTGGTGCGAATGTGGTGTGCTGTGTTGTGTTTAGGTGTGGACGGTGCGCCTGCTGGCCGTGTTATTTCCTGAAATTCAGATAAGAGTTTTCGGTATTTGCATTCGCCAGTCACGACCTTTACACTAGGGATTAAGCTATCAGAAGAGGCGATAGATGCTACAGCTGACAAACTTGTAGTGCCATCTATTATGCGTTTGTTGCGAATATCTATGATTAAATTATAGAATGACAGGAAATCTACTCCTATAATGGCTTTAGTGACGTCGGCTACAATAAAGCGCCATGGAAAATCCCTACGAAGGCCTAAATTTAGCACAACCTGGAGGTAACCGTAGGTGTCGATTGTTGAACCGTTGGCCGCACACAGCTGGTATTCGGTCTTCGCACGATGATGTTGTGGGAGCGCAGATCGAGGGAAGACGCATAAGTCGCTTCCAGTGTCCACTAGAAATTGGACTTTCGACCTGCGATCTGTCACGAACAGGCGACCAGTTGTGGAAGGGCAATCTTCAGTCGCCATTATTGACTGCCCGTTTCGTTTCCCGACTTGTAATCACACGGGCGGACGCATTTCTTCGCCTGGCTACCGAATTTGTAGTGGTACCAACACCGCGGAAACTTTTTGTAGTTAGATTGCGACCTTTGTGATGGGCTGCGACTTCTATGGCCGGAAGTCCGCCTGGTGCGTGGGCGGGAGCGATCGTTCCTTTCAGTGGTTAGCGCGTCGACCTTCCTCGTCAGCTCCATAATGAGCCTCATCATGTCCGTCTGTGGATCAGCTTGTGATGTGGATGCTGCTGCGACTTGCGGAGTAGGAGGCGCCATATCGTGAACTCTATCAGCGAGGTCCGCGAGCTCGGTGAGGGACAAGGTCATCTGCGATGCGATGATCGTCTGCAGGTTACCTGGTAAGCGACTCGTCCATATGGTGCGGAGGAAATCCTCTGGGATCGTTGGTCCCACTAGGTTTTGTAGGTGCCGCAAGAACTGGGACGGTTTGCGGTCACCAAGTTCCTCTGACTGAAGAAGCTGTTTCACCTTCTTTTCTTTTGAGACTGACAGGCGCTTAATCAGCTCACTCTTCAGCTTCTCGTAGGCACCAGTAGCAGGAGGCGCAGTTATTATGTCTTCGACTTCCACGGAGTACTGGCGGTCTAAGTGAGCGAGGACGTAGTTGAACTTGGTGTAGTCGTCTGTTATTCTGGCCAGCTTGAATTGGCCTTCTATTTGGCAAAACCATAATTATAGTGGGCTTTTCTGGCCAAAACGGCGGTATACGAACGCCTACTCGAAATAACTCCAATGACGGATGTTCGGTTTCCGGGTCAGTGGAAACGCGCGCACATTTACTCGGCCGGCGGACGGGGTGTTGGCTGCGCTGCGATGTTTCTGTATCGCTACCGTCGCTGCTCATGATAGCTACTAACTGTTACTGCACTCACTATTATACGAATGTTCTGGTTGGGGTCACCAGTTTGGTTATATCGTGGTGTGTGGGGGTAGACTTACTGGGTCTGAAGAAAATATAGTCCAATCGGTAGTCCAACACTTTAATGTTCCACACACTACACAACAATGTTTAAACACTATTAATTAAGAAGGCACAGTAAATAGCGAGCGTTTTTGCACAAACAGTAAGCATATAAAAAGTTCATTAAAAGTTACACAGCGATTTAGCGAGGGTATATCGAGATCGCGAAAATAGCGTAAGCGTGCGGTCGATGTCTCGATTAGATCGGGACTGGCGACCCGCAACTTCCGAATGTGCGGTGAAGGAAAAGAACGAATGCGTGCGCGTATGTAACTTCACGCGCCTTGGACTAAGGGACTCAGCAGGCGACGCGCGTGTCCATTGTACTGCTATTATATTTGACGGACGGACCGTACGATAAATGTGATAGTGTATTAAATATAATAAATGCTAATAATTAATGTTTAGGGTTTTATGTTTATAAGTATAATGTATATTGTTTGTTTGTGTTTATTAGTGTAGGACGTATAAATACACACATCAAAAGTGTCTAGGGATCAAGCATTTTTATGCGGATTTCTTGAGATTGAGATGTGGCTTTGTAATAAATTTATGATTTTATAAATTTATATGGATCCTTTTTGGTGCAGTTCATAATTTGAATCAGGAACTGTGAATCAAATTCGAGTAAAAGATGAAAATCAGCTGTCAATATTTTCCCTATAAAAACATACAACGCATTGAAGACATTATTAGTGCTACTGTTTCCCTACTACTGATTAAAACCAACGTTATTATGGAGCGGCGACGTCATTTAAGCAGGGAAGAAATGCTCAGAGCCGTGGGAATGATAGAAGCTGGTTCCCGGCAACGTACTGTGGCTTTAGCTCTGAATACAAGTCAGAGTGTTATCAGTCGACTTTGGACACGTTACCGAAGCACTGGTACCGTGGCTGAGTGCCATGGAGGACGGTATCGCTGCACCACACGGAGACAAGACCGATACATTCAAATCTTAACTCGAAGAGCTCCAACAATAACCGCCATGATGTTAGCCGTGAGGCTTCATCACTCTTCAGGGAACTTAATTAGCGACCAAACAGTCAGAAACCGCTTGCATGAAGTGAACCTTCATTCCCGAAGACCGCTACGGGTACCACCTATAGCAATGCACAATCGTAGGATTCGATATCAATGGGCTCTTGAACACAGAAATTGGGCAGAAGAACAATGGCGTTTCGTGTGCTTTTCTGATGAGTCTCGTTTTGGTATGAGACCGGATACAAGACGTATACGACACTGGAGAACCCCTGGACGCCAACAGCGATTAAAATCCTGCCAGGAAGTCCATCCTTATAGTGGTGGAACCATCATGGTATGGGCGGGTATTTGGATCGGCGGAAGAACTGAGTTGATTTGGATCAGAGGCAACCTCAACGCTCAAATTCATGCTGAGACGATTGTATCAGACGTCATCGTTCCTCTACAAGTGCAAATCGGTCCCTTATTTCAGATAATGCATGATAATGCACGACCGCACACCGCAAGAGTTGTAAGACAGACTCTCGCCGCAGCTAACATCAATGTCCTGCCCTGGCCTGCTCAGTCGCCAGACTTGAACCCGATTGAGCATGCATGGGATATGCTACAGAGAAGAGCTCTGCCGAATATGGAGGGTATCCAGTCGCAAGAAGACCTTTTTTTGTTGTTGCAACGAACATGGGCGGCCATTCCACAGCGTGATTTGGATGAACTCATTTTGAGTATGCCAAACCGATGTTCTTGTGTTGTTAGTGTTCGCGGTAGAAACACGGATTATTAATTGTTTAAGTTACCCAATAAAATTTTAAAGAAAACTGTTATTTCAGTCTTTTTTTCGAACTTTTGTGTTAGTGGTTCAAATGTCAAAAATCCCTTTATTAGGAAAATGGCAAATTTCTTTATTAATGCAAAGGTGACTTGGTTTATCGTTACTGTGACAAACGAAAACACTTTATTTGATGAATCCTTAAAGAAAATTTTAATTAATATCAATCAGGAGAAAAGTTATTGCAAAAATATATGTTGATCACTAGACACTTTTGATGTGTGTATATTATGTATATAATGTAAATATAATGTGAGCCTTTGTAGGTGCAAAGGCTTCGTTTCCACCAGAGATAAGCCAGAGTGCGTAGCGAGGGATTTGTGTAAAACTAACCAATACCAACGCTACCTTAGTTCAAGCTATAAAAGTGAAGCGATGTTATTGGCAGGTTTCAGACACATCTCTCGCTACGCATCCTCGCTCATCTCTGGTGGAAACGCAGCTATTTCGTAAATTAAATTATCTGACATGTATGGCTAATAATTTAATTTAATGGTCTGTGTCTCGTTATGTCAATTATTTTGCCTATTGTGTAGAAGCAAGTTGTTTTTTTTTTTAACTGAACAGACAGCTGTGCTGCTGGGTAGCTTGTTGCGCCACTTCTTCCCAGCGAAACCACTAGGAAGTGGAGAAGGGCGGGCGTTTTGGAGGAATGTCTTATGTAGGTACTCATAATGTTGACATTCGGAAAGTGCTGATTCTCAGCCTAATTTGAATAAATGACTTTTGTTTTTGATCTTGATTAATCAATGCTAATGCTGTAAGCTACATTTTTTTGTCATTATTGCGGATGCTAATAACGGGTCAACCATTGGTTAACCAAAATGATGGTACAAAAAGTCGCATCGGAATCAGATATTTTTTTAAGTTCGGCAAGAGTTAGAAGAGATACAAATCCCTATACTCGTACATGGTGGGCTTCTAAAAAAGGATCCGATATTACGAAAAGTTGCGACTAAATAGGTATTGCCTGCAAGTTCTACAGTGACCGCCTTTTTTCTGAAACAGGATTAATTTGAGTAGAAAAGTACCTAATCGACTTAATGCCAATCATGCTGAAAAACAGGTGTTCTTACACCACCATTTAAAATTACAAATCTATATAGGATACAGATTGGATTATAGTGACGTCAATAAAAAAAAAATTTGATTCCTCACACCTAAGGGTATCCGAAAATACCCCATGTATGTACGATTTTTGATACCTATTTTAGGTAATATGATTTTTTTTTTAATTTTTGTTGAAATTCTTCGGGGACATCTTTTAGCTTTTTTTCGACAAGCTCTTTTTAATGTTTTTTTTTTTTGCGATGAGACTGTCATGAAATACCCTTTCATGTATAAAAACAAATATCTTTCTAACATTAGTGCAAGGTACAGTTTATTATTTATCGAAAATGAAAAATTTACATTCTTACGATTAAAAGTTGATTTTCTTTTAAATTTAAAAAATGATATCAAATGTTTGTGTTTTAACATTTTATCTTCCATAAATTCTTGGATACTGTAGTATTTTTTTTAAGAGCAATGACTGTAACCTAGCCTTAAATAGGTAGGTAAACATAATAATAATATTCCACAATATAATAATATAAAAACACACGTTGTTTTCGTGGACCGTATATTTTCAGGTAGTTTATTGTATATTTGTATGCTTCGGTATTCTGGGCTATTTTTGTACATTTGTAATCTAGGTGCCTGGTAAAATTAACTTGTTTTTACAGCGCTCGTTCTTGTCAAAACTAAACAGTTTTAGGTTATTTTTAACAAAAGTTCTCTAATATACAGGGTGAATTTTCCAAGTGGGCGTGGATGGCCAAATTCTAAACTATGAGGAATAGCGAAAAGTACTGAAAAGAGTCGCGGGCTCGATTTTGATGAAAACTGAAACCGCATCATTGGATTTTTGAAAAATCTATATTTCTAGCCAGGAATCGAACCTGTTGATTTTGAAAAAAAAAACACATACTGTATTATTACACCATTCGATAGTGTCCCTAATAGGGATCAAATTCTGGGAAGTAATGACATATGACAAACTTAAGGAAAATGTTGAATTTTAATAAACTGCTTCTTATTTTAGAGTATTCATACCTACATTACGTACCTTGTTCGAAATGATGCTCAATATTTTTATTAACACACCCGCAGCGCAGTCACCTTCACAACATTAGGTTCTAAATTCAAATTTCTATTACGATCTTTGGAAAATATTCTAATGGAATGAATAATATTGTAATGCTGAATGCAGTACAATCCTTGAGACGTCGAATCCAGCTATCATGTATTGAAAACAATGGTCATAATTTTGAACAATTATTAATCAGTTAAGGTTTAGTAGGTAGGTAACATAACCCGGGCCCGGCTAAATGCTAACAGCCGCACAGGTCAATCCATCAGGTCAATCTACGCTTGCCGTGGTTGGTCTGTGGATGGGTGACCATCTTTACATACCGAGGTATTCAGCTGCATCCGGTTAGAATGGAAGCCGACCCCAACATAGTTGGGAAAAGGCTAGGCAGATGATGATGAGGTAGGTAGGTACTCGTAACATAAGAAAAAAAAAGTATTTTGTTAAAAATGAGCTCTTTCCTTTAGTTTGCCGTATGTCATTACTTACCAGAATTTGATCCTTATTAGCGACACTATCGAATGGTGTAATAATACAGTGTGTGTTTTTTTTTTTCAAAATTAACAGGTACGATTGCTGGCTAGAAATATTGATTTTTCAAAAATCCAATGATGCAGTTTTAGTTTTCATCAAAATCGAGCCCGCGACTCCTTTGAGTACTTTTCGCTAGTCCTCATAGTTTCGGATTTGGCCATCCACGCCCACTTGAAAAATTCACCCTGTATAAATGGAGGGCAGGGTTAACATTTTTTTTAATGAAGTGGAATTTGCAACTATCTCTACGTTTTGTTTGAAATAATAATTGCATACATTTCTTTTGTGCAATAAATAAATCATTCGCTTCTACACTGTGTCGGGCCTCATGATGATACCGTGTCGGACCACATATGCAGAGATGGCACAGTGAGTTTTGTATTTCTCTCATATTTTAATCGAAACATCCGCAGTATTGAGAAACGTTATTTATACTGAAACCTACCACCATTAAATTCATTTCATAGCAATGAATATGCATCTCTGCTTTTACTGCTAGGGAATTTGTGGCAACTAGGTGTTCGGAGACGGCATTCACTACGTGAGAAGTCATAATGAAGGGACCACTCAACAGCCACACGGTGAATAAATAGACTAATCAAGTACCTAGTAAGAGATACGATTTTTTCTTCTTATTCTTTGCTTAACAATCTGTGGTTAGATTTAACGGATTTTTTTCATTTTACAATGTAATTCTTGGAATTTGTGTTATTTCGTCTCTTTTAACACGATCTCCAGGCCCTAAGACATTACTGCCCCGCACGATGTTTTCATTCACCCCGTTTTCAGAGAAGTTGTGAAAAAAATTGCATAAAATTAAATTTTTAATTTGCCTTTGGTTAATCAAACCCATGAAAGGATGTTGGTCAAAATGGACGTTCAACCAACAGAGTCGAAATACATTTCATATGAAAGCTTATATTTAGTACTTCATTTCATAGTATGGCAACAAGTACCCAGGTGGCGGGAGTACGGAGATATTAATTACTATTGAGGTAAAATATTCAAACAGCTAAACAGTGTTTGTTCTCGGGAACGCAAAACAAAGGCGGGAGGAGAGCAGCTGCTGCACCCTACCCGGGGGAAGCCCCGCTTGCGAGAAATGGCTACAACCACCCACGGATTGTATGGATATTGCGCGTGCGCACTCAGTCGTCGTTCGCTTGTGTGTTTCGACTTCTTGACCCGGCTTGTTTCTTGATTTGTTATTGCCTTGTGATTGGACTTTTGTTGTTATACGTTTTTTAAACCCGCGACCCTGCCTGTTTATGGACTTTCTTACTCGTTCGTGCTGCGTTTGTTAAATGCAATGGAAGAACGACGATGCGTTACGTGTCCGCGATCTATGTACCGACGAAGGCGACATGTTTTGGCGGAAAGTATTCCTGAGCGTCAACCTCAATTGGCAGAATACATCCGAGAACATGCTTTGAACCATGTAAGTACTTAATAAACTAACCAAAATATCAACTTACATAAATCAATGTATTCGGTTCAACTTTATTTTACCGCTCGGCCGTCGCGGCCATTATGAACGAATTGGCGCGAATGTCAATGTAATAAAAAATGCAATAAAATGTGTGGTGATCCCGCGCATTATTTTGGAAGGGAGCTGTATACAAAACTTATGTCGTTGGAATCGTTATAAAATAGCTAACACATTTAAAAATGGAATAGTGCAGTTTTGCCTTGTAATATATTATTAATTCTGAAATGAGGAGTGAATTTTTCCTAGTTTATTTTACAAAGTCGTTATAATTAAAAAATGATTGCGATTCCTAAATCGCTTAAAATACACATGCTTTGTGAGTATAGTTTATATGTGCCCGAAGCAGCCAGAGTGTGTCAGCAGCATTTGCAAAGTAATGACTGGAATTAATTAATTAATAGTATTCATACGTATCACGATTTTAACTGTGCTCAATTTACAGACATATGTAATATTTTTAGAGGCTATTTTGCAAGCTACTAGATTTTATTTTGATACGATGACACAGCTAGACAACGATGATTTATATTTTTGGGTGGGTCTTAATTATGAGCAGTTTCATATTATATTAAATCAGACACCAACTTTATCAGAACAAAGTAATCGTCCAAAGACGGTCCTTGGTGTATATTTAGCTAAACTTCGTACTGGTGAAAGTAATGAACGCTTAGCATCATTATTTAATATGTCTCGTCGTACTCTAGAGCGAAAGTTAAAAATTGCCAGAGAACGTTTGCTACAAGATTCTGTCACATTACATTTAGGTTTTAACCACATGTCAAGGAACGATATTTTTGAAAGGAATTTATTGATACCTAAGGGCATATTTGGTAACAACGCAATCACATATTTGGTAACAACGCAATCACTTACTCAATCGCAATCACTATTTGCGATGGAACCTACATTTTCATTGAAAAAAGTTCAAACTTTTTATTTCAACGTTTGTCTTATAGCTTGCACAAATATGAGAATTTATTAAAACCATTCATGATAGTATGTACTGACGGTTATATAATAGACGTTATTGGCCCTTTTGCTGCGACTACATCCGATGCAACAATCATGCAAGGGATTGTTCGTAATGAAGATAGCCCTTTTTTTATGGATGGGGAATCATCAAATGACTCCTCCCGCTCTGGGTGGAGCGGAAGGGAGTGTCAGACTCTTACTGACTAAAACCCATCCGTGTTCCTTCTTAGCCCTTTATGTTCCGGGGTAGCGGTAACCCTTTCGGACAATCCCGCACCCCCGGCAGGCATGAAGATAGCCCCTGGAATTGGTTTTTTCGACAGGGTGATGTTTTTAGTCTAGATCGAGGTTTTAGAGATAGCATAAACAGTCTCGAGGAATGTGGCTATGAGGCACATATACCGCCTACGAAAGATAGGAGCAAAAGACAATTAACTACGCAACAAGCCAACAAAGCTCGATTAGTAACCATTTGCCGCTGGGTTGTCGAGGCCATAAATGGAAAAATGAAACAATGCTATAGATTACTTCGACAAACATATTTTAATAGAGCTCTTCCCCATATGTTTCACAATTTTAAAATTGGTGCAAGCCTGTTAAATGCTTTTCATCCCGTTTTTTAAGATCACAGGCTAGCTCCAGATATCATGAGTTTGATTAATGACTATATGAATACTCCCAATCATTTATATGATTACGTTGAAATGAAAAACCTTAACAGACAACGTCGCAGTTTTACAAGAATGGAAGCAAACCTCCCATTCTTGAGTGATTTTCCTCGTCTGACTGAAGACTGTATAATATTGCATGCTTTAGGGACACACCTTATGAAGCTAGCAAAATCATATGTAGCAGAACATTTTCGCGATGGCATTTATTTGATTGAAATGTGTAGGGATGATACATTATATGATTTAAATGAATGTGATATTTTGCAAAACAATGTGTGGTTACTCCGAGTGCGAATACAGTCGCGGCATGTGAGGGCACGCACATATTATTCGTATATTTTAATTGACAGGGACCAAATCGGTAGAAACGCAATAATTCAGCACTATTGTACTTGTATGATTGGCAGAAGGACAGTCGGGAGCTGTGCCCATATCGTTTCCGTAATATGGTATTTAGGCATAGGAAGGTATGAGCCGTTTATTGCTCCAGCTCAACATTTATTAAACCTTATTATCGATAATGACCCATGAGTACACGCTATGGCATCTTATCACTGGTCAGAATAATACATATTAATGTTATAGTGTAACAATACTGCTGCTGCTGTCTTTTTCTTTCTTTCAATATGTTTGTGTACAGTGAGTATTAAAATACGCATATACCTAGTTTAGTTTATACATAAATATTTTCACTGACGCATTAGTAACTTTTTGTTTTCTTTTATAATTATTGTTAGTAGTGGATATCTTTTATTCGGTATTCTGTAATTCACATAGCATAAATGTAAAAGATCTACAATGTGTATGCTGTTGTAATTTCTAATATATAAATAAATAAAGGACCCTGATGACCACATAACCCTCCTCCTGGAGAGAAATAGGGCAACCAGTACAGCACACCAGCACAAAAATCGACATTCAATCAATGTCAAATACGAGATGCCATTTATAAAACAAACAAAAAAGAACAAAAAAAATAAAATAAAACGAAATCTTGAAATAAAAATATCAATCCATAATTATTGTGCATTTTATTTTATCCACCTTTTGGACTTCACTGCTCCTCAACCCCAGTGATTATGAAGATGAAATTCACGTAAACGTTATCTTACTATGGAGTACTAAATATTACGATATATTTAATTTCTGTTGGTTCTACGTCCAGTCGCCATACAAAAATGCCCATCATCCTTTTCTTTACACAGGGTTACTGGTAACTCGACCACTTCCTTGCAGGAGGTGATAGGGGAGTTAATGTGACAAATTTAACCCCCCATATTTATGGCCGGAAACTGATAGGTACTTTTAGTTATTAAAAAAAAAATATGCAACGCCTCATACAAATAATTACAAAAACTTCTTCTTCTTGAAATTGTTTGATATTTTTAGAAATTTTACTGCTGTATCAGCTTTGTTAGAATGTTAACTATACTTAAATAAAAATAAACCCAATCAACATGATTTGGTTTTTTTTTTTTTAATTAAAAGTTTAGTGTGAAAATTTGGAGTAATTTAAAATGTTAAATAACTCTAAAAGTATCAGTTTCCGGCTATACATATGGGGGGTTAAATTTGTCACATTTTAGCTCCCCTATCACCTCCTGCAAGGAAGTGGTCGAGTTTCCAGTAACCCTGTATACTTACCTACGTATTTTTTCGCAACTTTTTGTAATATACTTACGTCTTTTTATTGTTAGAATATTACTAAAACTATTACTTATCTTATACATTAAATCTGGTGAAAACCCAACCCTAGGTTTGTCGCAAGTAATAGGCACATACCTTCTTTAGTATGTCTAGTATTTTCTTATACATGACCTTGATGGCAAGCGCAGCGTTCTTTTTAATATTGGCACGCTGCACCCAGTTGGCTACAGCTTGTTCCTTCTTCTCAGGGGGAAGTTTCGCCCCCACTTCGAACATGATTCGATCGCGCATCTCTGCCGCATCCAACTATCGAACGTTAATAAGTGATAAAGAAAAAATAGTATTTAACATCTCTGACGGAAAGGCAGCCCTATGATTGTGTAGGTATAGAATCGTTACGAAGAATAAGACAAAAAATGATCTGGAACAAAATTAATTAAAAAACCGTTTCTGGGCCCAAATCATCATCATCGAGATCCAAAGCCCTCAATGTCTGTCGTCTCTTGCTCGCACCCAGTTTCTCTTAGTGTTAACATAGTTGTAGATAAAAAGCAATAGGTAATCGTCCACAAGGACTGGTATATTGCAGCTACTGTTACTCTTTGCCTTTAGGTAGTATTTCATTACAGCTGAAGTCTAAAAGCAGGTACTGCTACTGGGCTGTCCACTAGGTTGTTCACTTTTTGACAGCTGCCTTAGAAAGTAACTGTTCCAGATTATGTAAAAGATCACTTTAAAATGAGTAATAAAATAAATATGTAAACTGCCTTATCTTATTGAATTATGTTACGAGTATCTATGACTTCTTACAGACATTATAATACGAAAAATGTATCAGATTTACAAAAAAAAAAAATTGTTATGCGATAAGTACAGACGGACTTGGTGGACATGATTCAGCCAGTACCCCGTTTCGTTAGCGTGACGTTTAACTCAATACACTTATTTTAGAGACGAATCAATAAATATATACCCGTGCCAAGCGAAATCTTTCCATCTTTTTCTTCTTGTTAAATCTGATTTTGTCGAGTTGTTTCCTCTTATTGAAGTTCTCTTGAAGGATACTCTCCAATACTTTCTGCAACAACATTTTAAAGTTATTGCTTCAACAATAATGCTTTTATTTTAATAACGATAATGTAAATTATTTTTCATTTCTCATACTCGGAAAGTAGTGTTTGTTTGATCAAAATAGCGGGTGGAAGACGCTGCTTCCCACCACAGGGCGGGAAAGACTCATAGTAATTACTTCCCTCTTTAGGGTGGGAATTCATTTTAAAAATAGAACTGTAGTCAGCTACGAAATTTTTTACATAAATTAAGAAAAATTCTGCAGTCTTGTGAGTGTATAAACAGCCAGTGTGAATTAAAAAAAAACCTATTAAGCGGGACAGCCTGTGACGCGGTGTGTTCCATATTTAAAATAAAAAAAGACAATAGTATTATTTGGCGGGATACTAACCCTGTAAGCTGTACCGAAATTCAAAAACTTTGCATGTGATTTTTATCAATAAATATTTTATAAAAACTACTACTTTTTACTTTCCTTATATTCGAAATGAAAAGTAGAGTGTTTAACACGGGTGAAAGTCATCAATTCCTACTCGGGCTATAGCCGCCCTCGCTGCGCTCGGGCGTCTAAATGCCTCGTATAGGAATCGATTCCTTTCGACCCTTGCATAACAATCTACTATATAAATGGCGTACAAATACCCAGTTGTTCCGGGTGATGAAACGAGCTATTAAAATATAAGAATATGTTTTATAGAATAAATTCTTAAAGCAGTAATTCCATGGACTCATTTATTTTCAGAGATGGGTATCTAAACTGTCTAAAACAGGCACTTTAATTAATCAAGGAAACACATAGCATTGCGAATTGAGATAAGAAATCGGGTATTTTTCACCGACTTCAAAAAAGGAGGTTCTGTATTCGACCCGTATGTATGTATGTATGTTTGTATGTCCGCGATTTTCTCAAAAACTGATGATCCGATTATGATCATTCTTTCACTAAAGTGATCTACATACTTTCAGGAAGGTTTTAGTATATAATACATTAGGTAGTTATTCTTATGTACGAAGTTATATGCATAAATGTACTGTATCTCCCGCATTTCTATGCGAATTTTTATGATTCTTCTAGTCTGTGTGTACAATTCTTCAGTGCACTAATGTTAATTGAATTTATGTAGGGTAGGTACAACTAAAAAGTAAAAAATTAGAAACTTTTTTACAAAAAAGACAACCGACTTCAAAAAAAACTCTACAAAGTGATAAATAACTTTAATTTCGGAAGTCGGTGTCAAAAAACGAAAATGCGGAACCAACTACACCGACTTCCGAAATTAAAGTTATTTATCACTTTGTAGTGTTTTTTTGAAGTCGGTTGTTTTAGTTGTAAGAAAGTTTTATTTGTTCGCAACAATAATTACAAATCTACTCACACACACAGTCCTACCATTAGGGTCTAGCGTAATAGGTACTTCGTCCATTTTGGTTTGTTTTGACTGTACAATGTGACTCCCATATTCAAAATATGTGACTCCCATATTCAAAATTCGTTTATTTACATTACATTTTCAAGTTAATTGGTCCAGTAAATTCGGAGAAAATTGGTTGTAACAGATGGACAAAGAGACATACAGACACACGAGGAGACGGGTTCCGTTTTATTATTCGGAAGTACGGGACCCTAAAAGCGACGCAAAATAGAAAAATATTAGGTAAAGAGTCCTGCCGTGCGATTCTGTAACCGTCTCACCGTGAAAAGTTAGGCGAAGTGAGCGTGGAGTGAGCTATCAGTGTCATCCCACCTGATACTAGGGATTGACCAAGCATACATTTACAATCATAATCGAGATTTTAATAATAGATTTTATGCTAAGTCTATTGATCATTTTATATATTTTCAAAGCTAGTATTTTAGTGGTCAAAACATTAATATTTCGTGGGGTTTTACAATAAAATAGAAAAACAGAAACTTAGCCAGAAACTCAATGTTGTTTTTTTTTTCTTTTTTTCCTAGACTGACTAGTCAATACAGCCTGAGGCCCGAGCGCGTCACGCAAGTGTTCACTTCACCCGAATCACGACATTAAATGTCGAGAATCGGGTGAAGTGAACACTTCACGCCGCGCTTGCGCGTTAGTCACTGTCATTATCACATAGAAGATTATTTTGATGTGGATTGCGTGAAGTGTTCACTTCACTCGATTCACGACATTTAATGTCGTGAATCGAGTGAAGTGAACACTTCACGCCGCGCTTGCGCGTTGGTCACTGTCATTATCACATTGTAGATTATTTTGATGTGGATTGCGTGAAGTGCTTGCGCGTTAGGCGCTGTCATTAATATTAAATTCAGTTTTTATTTATTTATTTCTATAATTGACGACCATGGTCGTAAGCCTGTTCGTAATCGAGTTCAGAAATTAGTTCCTATTTATTTCAACGCTTTTAGATATTATGTCTAAATCCAACCGTGTTTGTACATTTAAAAAGTCAGTTGTGTGCATTTTGTTTTCAACAATTAACCAGATTTTGTATTAACTAGTTACAGACTACTTATTTAACCTGTAACGCGTGCAAATATAACATTATTGTAGATAGATACTAAATAACTAAGATCCGTATTTTTCATGCACGGTCAAGCGGCGCGCGTCGCCCATGATTGGCGAGTGGCGACGAAACCGTAGCCAATGAGCGACGCGCGCGAAGTGATGTTGCCATGGTTACCGTGGAGTGAAATATGGAACATTCCGAATCGCACTGTAATCGATTACAACGTGCTTACACTTTGACCCCAATTATTCTGTATGGTATAAATTACCTATTATTCCCCGCATAATCTTACCATGCCGTACGGTTGTCAAGAGTGGTATTTTGACAGTTCAAACCGGTTTCGTTAAACTAACATGGCATTTTCGAAATTGTGTTTCCGGCTACAGTCGCCACCTTACCAAAGGATAAGAAATTCGTGGTGTAAAAAAACAAACAAATTAATACTATAATCTAACCGTGAGTAAATAATCAAGTGAAATAGTTTTGACTCTCAGCTGCCATAATGGTGATTTATCTAAATGGGAACGCAAATTATTTATGTGAGAGTTGTGGGCGATGATGGCCTAATTCGGAATGATCCATATATCACGCAGCGCACTGCGCATGCGTGCATGCGTGTCAAGCGTCGTAGTTGTTAGTATCAAGTGAACTTTTTTTTGCTTTCATGCCATTGACGACCATGTACAACTCGTTTATAGAGAGTAGTATATTCCTTGATGTAGAATGTACATAAAAATGTACGTATTCGAGTACAGTGACAATAATTAGTTCCTAATTATTTAATGCTGTTAGAGATTTTAATGTCTAATGCCCGGTTTCTGAAGAATTCTTAAACGGAGTTTAAACTTTCAATAGTTGTTGATTCGACATAATTATCTATTTAAGCGAATTCCTTCCTTATGCTCGGTTTTTGAGGTTCTCAGATAAACCCTCGATAATAATTCACTCGACTTTTAAGCTAAATTCTTCCTTAATGACGTGTTCAGAAACACGATATCGAACCAATAATCACTATCGAATGGATAAACTCCGTTTAAAAACCTCAGAAACCGACCATAAATCCAACTGTTTTTGTACGGTAAAATGAGGCTACTTTGCTCCGTGAAGTTAAATATGCTCCAAATCTCTAATTTCGATCAAATCTCTAAAACTCCAAGGAAATTGAAATATTTTTGAACGCATCCGATAAATAATAAAATATAAATAGAAAAGTTCCATTAATTTGTTCAAACCATATCAATAAGACGAGAAATAAAAAATTGCTTCCTTATTATTATTTTTGGAGATTAGTAACAGCTGAGGCAGTTTAACTTTGCCACTGTCTCAAAAATGTGCCTGTTTTAGTACAAGTTAAATGTAGGAGCAATGTTTCCGAAAGGGTGGGTAACATTGCTCCATTATTAAAATTAAAAAAATGAATGAAAATCAAAGTAAACAACTATTTTTATCATTGAAATATTAGAGCCAGAATGTTATATAAGTTGTGGAAATATTCTCAAAAGCCATAACAAAGAAGCATTTTACGTCAGTCACACTTTTCAAAATTTGGAGCAAAAACCGGAGCAAAGTAGCCTCATTTTACGGTACATCGAAAAAGTAAATTTAGTCAGCCTACATTTAAGATATAACATAAGAAATTGTGCTAAGCAAGTACCTATTCAGTGATTGGTGTAATGTTCGTATACATAAGTACATAATACGTAAAAGCACATATAGGTTTTTTTTATATCATCTCTAGGTAAATACCATAAATGCCATAAATATTTAGGCATATTATTAATCTAGTGACGATTGCTGTTAGGACACACAAATTGCATTATTCATGTATGCATGTTTTGGGCTGTCTAATTTTAGTTTTGCTGTATACTGTTTACACACTGTGTCTACGTTTCTCAGCCAACTCTCCTGTCGCAGATCTGCTGAAAGAAATTACTAAGTAAATGATGAAAGCAGTTCCTCTATCTTTATGTAGTTTACTTTATTATGTACTAGCTTCTGCCCGCGACTTCGTTCGCGTGAAATTTTTTATTCCCTCGACCCATCTCGTCGTATTGCATCACTTGCCCGCGTCTCCTGCTCTATCACTTCGTTTCCCCATAGCGCTTTTGCTCGGCTCCTAAGGGTCATAGCGTGACGTTAAATAGCCTATAGCCTTCCTCAAGAATTGGGCTATATAATGCAAGAAGATTTTTTCAAATCCGACTGGTAGTTCCAGAGATTACCCCCTACATACAAACTTACAAACAAATTTTACCTCTTTATAATATTATAGCTTCTGCCCGCGACTTCGTCCGCGGAAAATTTCTTGTTTTAACATAACACTCGATTGATATTACTGTATTTAATTTTATTAGTAAAATATTGTTTGGAATCAGATCAGTAACTTCAAAGATTACCTAAGTTCTCTTTTCTGCTCAAGGTAACTTAACCCTTGGTCGCCTTTTACTTATTTTATTTATTTAAGTTAGGTATCTATTTAATTTAAAGCTTCTCTATATACAATGTTTGAGGTTGTTTTATTTTCCGGTAACAGAATAATGCCAACCAAAGAGAATGTTTGTCCCTGGGACTTGTTAATAGTCAGGGCAAATGATGTTTTTATTGGAAACTCAGATAGACGCTGTGCACGTTCATCGCTGGATTCTCGAGCGCGGGCCTGCGATGTTATGGCATTTTGCCTAGCGAGCCGCTGCGAGCGCTCAGCGCTAGTCTCCCTATCCCTTGTTTCAGAGACATGCTGCCTTAAAACAGATAGACGCTGTGCACGTTCATCGCTGGATTCTCGAGCGCGGGCCTGTGATGTTATGGCATTTTGCCTAGCGAGCCGCTGCGAGCGCTCAGCGCCAGTCTCCCTATCCCTTGTCTCAGAGACATGCTGCCTTAACTCAGATAGACGCTGCGCACGTTCAGCGCTAGTTTCTCGAGCACGGGCCCGCGACGTCCTCACATTTTGGCTAGCGAGGCCCTGTGAGCGCTCGGAGCTAGATTCTCTAGCGCGTGCTTGCGAAATATTTTCTCTATTTCTCGAGAGGCGCTGCTCATTTTCAGGGGCAGATTCTTCCGTACGGCGTACTCGAGCGGCTCTTGTCTGTGATGTCTGCCGGGACAGTTGAGATTTCCTTTTAGGCATGCTCTCGACAAACTACGCACAGACTTGAAAACAATTACGAACAAAGGGAGAGCGACTCGAACACCGTCCGCCTTTACAAAACAAAACAATCGTAATATCGAATAACTCGTATCGATTATTACGATAGAACGAAGTACGAAACTACGAACATACAAAACAATGAAATCAAACGTACAACGAAATTACGACATTTTCGAATATGAGAGGTATCTAATAGATACTATTGGATACCTCATAATCTCCGTCATAATCGATTTTAATCGAATAATCGTCGTTCGTATGGAACTCCAATCTAACTAACGACAACGTGGACATAAAAATTCCAGAGGGTCATCAATCCACGGAAAGTCTTAACACCGCGATTCAGAAAAATGACGTAATTGCAGAACGCCATCTATGGGCAAATAGGTAAAACGTCTGCACAATGAAAGTTATGCTAGGGGCATTTTGCGTTTTAGTAATTTTATATTATCTCCGAAACTGTATGACCAATTGATATACTGTAAATGGCAAATCTTATCTGTATGATGTTCTTGTGATACTGAAATAATTTATTGTCATAAGAATTAATATTTTGTTGCTCAAATAATCAACCAAACGTAAGTATACCGAAAAAAAATTTTTTTAATGCAATAAAAGAAGTATAAAAGATAAAATATAAAAGATAGAGATATGGTATCGCGGACTTTTTTGTAGAAATAATGAAGACGAACCAGGTAGCCATACATTGTTTTTAATTTTAAGCAACTGTTTAGGCAGCGCACGCAAATAATTCTGCTTTATGTGGTATTTTTTTCCGACTTGCTAGACAAAAGTTGTGATAGCTCGGTTAATATACATGCTATAGAAACAATTTATAGCCTATAGCACTCAGGATTAATGTAGCTTTCTGCCAGTTAAAAAATTGTTAGAATTGGATTATGAGTTCCAGAGATTACCCACTACATACAAACTTACAAACTTACAAACTTACAAATTTTACCTCTTTATAATATTAGTATAGAAGTATAGATTTAGTGTGTACATAAATAAATATATTACATTTTTTAATTAGTATCACATTAAAAAAAATTGCTAATACATTTTTTCTACTGAGTCGGCTGCTTCCTGAGATGCAACTTCTTAATGCCGGGAACGGAGGGACATTGGATGTGTGTCGGCTGCACCCCCACTGCAAAAAGCTGGAAATAATGGTAATAATTTGTTACTAAGTATTTGATTTATTTAATTCCTACACATCAGCACATCTGCAGCTAATGTATTTACTTTCAATAAGAATAGCGGTATGATTTATTAAGAACAGCGTCTGATCAAATAAAATCAATTGAATGGGCCAATATTATTACTATATATTTAGAGCACAACGAGTTTCTACATTTCTTAATTCCATGCTCCGTGCCTGTCTGTGTCCCAATTTATTTGTTCCCTATTGTGTTTATCAAAAATAGTGTGTGAAATAATGAATACTTGCCTCAGACCGCCACGCATGACACAGCCGGGAGCGATGTGATCAAATCAAATAGAGATGTACGTTTGCCCAGCTAGGCCCCCCAGAATTTGCGATTCAGGTATACACCAATGCAATGTACTCGCCTCTAGGAGTATATGTACCGCTTTCTTTTTCAATGTACCTCTGTACTTTTGAAGAAATATGCAAAAAAAGGGGGCCGTGCCAGCCAAACGTTTTCAGCACGGCCCTCGTGTAACTTGAAAAATATATAGCGTATTAAAAAGTTTCATAAACTCAAGGAATGTACTTTATTAACACGTTCTATGTACCGTAACAGATATTGTGAATTCGTAATAACAAATAATATATAGACGTGGATAGGGGGCCGTGCTGAAAAAAAAAGAAATGAGAAAATATCTAAAAAAGACAAAACAACCTTAGCCAAAAACTATATAAAAGTAATTCATGTTTGGCAAGTAACATATGTACCGCATTGGTTTCTCATACAACGTGCTAAATTCAAAAAATAAACCAATTTTAGTTTATTCAGCACGGCCCTCTATAGTTGCCTATATCTTTTTAAATATGACATGTTTGTTTACAAAATTCGACTTCCTGAATTATGTATAGGAGTACATTCGTTCCAAATAAATTGCGATTATGGTGTATTAGTATTTTAAAAGTTAAATTGGATCAAAACTATCCTAACATACAACTGATGGGGTGACCATGATTCCACGTGAGAATGGATAAAAAAACTTCTGCATAAATTGAGTAAATCTTTAATAAAATAAACAAATCAAAAATATCGTAATCTGTATTAACATTAACGATAACTATAATTGTAGTAAGTAGTAGGTCGCAAATCGAACAAAACAACAAGTGTCGCTAAGACTAAATAGCTCAAAAGGCTTAAAAAAATCACATATATATTTCCAATAAATCACACGGATTGATGTAGGGTACATTACAATAAAATTACAGTTTCGGTACACTTCACAGATTAGTTACGTTTACCTATGGAATAATCCCAGAAAAACTATGTGTCACAAACACTACAATTCTTTTACCTATTGTGGTATACTATTTTATTTTAGGTGCATCGTCCTCATATATTATTTTTTAATTAATGTACCCATGCAAAATATTGTACCTAAAACATTTTAAAAGAGTAACGGTGGAGTTTCTTGCCCACTCTTCTCCACACGAAAACTACCTTTTGGAAGGGGCGACTAGAATCAATTCTATTTTAAGGTAATTTTTGACGTTCAAAAGTGCCTTTTATGTGCCTATTTGAAATAAATGCTTTCACTTTGACTACAGAACTTAAAAGGCTTAAAAAATTACAGATACGTTTCCAACAAATCACATTGATTGAACCTTACCTAGTGAATTAATAGCGACCGCACACAACAAGTTTTAACTGATTTAATTCCCTTAAAAGATGTCATCGCTAATATTAATTTTGAAGAAAAAAAAAACAAATTGTATAAAAAGAATGTTTATTTCAATGTAGTCATATAATTTCATTAATATAGGTATAGAATATATGTACCTAATTTATGGAACCATGGTCACCCCATTCAGTTGCATGTTAGGATATTTTTGATCCAATTTATCTTTTAAAATACTAATACACCATAATCGCAATTTATTTGGAACGAATGTACTCCTATACGTAATTCAGGAAGTCGAATTTTGCAAACAAACATGTCATATTTAAAAAGATATAGGCAACTATAGAGGGCCGTGCTGAATAAACTAAAATTGGTTTATTTTTTGAATTTAGCAAGTTGTATGAGAAACCAATGCGGTACGTATGTTACTTGCCAAACATGAATTACTTTTATATAGTTTTTGGCTAAGGTTGTTTTGTCTTTTTTAGATATTTTCTCATTTCTTTTTTTTTTCAGCACGGCCCCCTATCCACGTCTATATATTATTTGTTATTACGAATTCACAATATCTGTTACGGTACATAGAACGTGTTAATAAAGTACATTCCTTGAGTTTATGAAACTTTTTAATACGCTATATATTTTTCAAGTTACACGAGGGCCGTGCTGAAAACGTTTGGCTGGCACGGCCCCCTTTTTTTGCATATTTCTTCAAAAGTACAGAGGTACATTGAAAAAGAAAGCGGTACATATACTCCTAGAGGCGAGTACATTGCATTGGTGTATACCTGAATCGCAAATTCTGGGGGGCCTAGCTGGGCAAACGTACATAAATAGAGGCAGTGTTCTTTTATTGTCTTCTGTCCCTTTAATGACTTAGCAACTGCAGGGTCGATAAGGCTCATCTGCTGAAAGGTAGAATATATCAGATTAATAAAATTCACTTGCTTTTGTGTGCCTATACTTTTGTGTTTTTATTTTAAGTTATCCTATGTTGTCCCACAGCTGGGCACGGTCTCCCCCATACTTTTCCAGTTTTCCTTATGTTGTGCCTTCTTCGGCCAATTGGTCAGGAACGTGTCAGTGACGACGCCCGCCTTGTCTTCAGGCAACCTTTGTTACTGAGTGACACACGTCTGTGACATGCCTACGTCTTTTACATTAGTTACATATTATTATCATCAAGTCGGTACTATTTTGGCATACCTGACAGACCACCACTCGTCCTTGCAAAGCTAACCACCTGACTGATCATCTAATTCATATACCTAATTATGAACAGTAACATAGGAACTGTAGAGTAGGTAGAGGAATTCATTTTTAAATTAGAAAAACTTTCACCAATAGGTACATGCCAACATTATGTCATATTACTATCACATTCACCATTATAATATCGTGCTAGCCATTGTCACTGAAAAACTAATTCAAAGTAGGTACTAAGATAAAACTTTCATTTGTTTATTTGGACGTAGATAAGCAAAAAGGATCCAACCCACAACATGACCGAAAATGAGTTAAGTATGCCAAACTGCTCGTCAAGGTCTATATTTTCGATTAGCAAAAACAATCCAAGTAAAATACGAATATTTTGACATTAAAATGACACTGGTTACCAAGCCACATGTATGGCGAACCCCTATTTTAGTTTCGTAAAAACGATCCATTCTCCTTGGATCATATAGTAAAACGGTCAGTCTAAGAAACTGACACAAAACTAAAATGTTAAAAAAAATCAAATCAAATCAAAAATCAATCAAAGTCTATTAATGAGCAAACACAGGTTAAACTTCAATCTTCAATAACTCAAATGTAACATTTTGTGGGTTGGATCCTTTTTGCTTATCTACGTCCATTTACAATTATTTATTTTGAAACTGCAGACAAAAAGTTTATTTTGTATCGGAAAGCCCCATAGACAGCAGTAGACAGCACATGTTCACCACAGATGATGAATATTAGTTAGTCATTTTTTTCTATCGATAAATAGAAAAGTCACTGACAAACTTTAATCACAGAATACTTAAAATTCAAAGTATGACGACCCACTGACCTAAGTACTAAATTCAAACAAAGAACCAACAGTGTTGCCAAAAATTTTTTGATAAAAGAGACGTTCAATACATGTATGGGGCTTGGTACTAAAATAATTGAAAATTTAAACAGCTTTCTGAGCTTTATAGGCTGAAAGAGGGTAATTATTTTAATGTCTTATGGCGTTTTTTTTTAAACAATTGTTGAAAAATAAAATGCTTGCATCATTACATTACAAACCGCTAGATTTACGCGGTCACCGATCGGTGACGACCGGCGCGCACCCGTCAGGCCCCACGGTCACCGATCGGTGACACCCGATTCACGCGGCTTCAACCTCTATTATTACTGTAAATTAAGGTCTAATATCCTGTGCAACAGTTTGAGTCTATGGTCCGGTAGATAAACTAATCGACTAAATGATTCAAAACGAAAAATATGGGTTGGCAATATTGGAAAAAAAAAAAGTTAAAAATAGACTTTACGATTCTTAATGGCAGCTGCAGTGCGTGCTGTTTTGTTATGATTTTATGATGCTACGTTGTTTATTTTAATAGTTTTTGTGTAAAATCGACGTTAAGTGGATGAATATTCGTTTATAACATATTATACGTCCTTGTAGATAATATTTGCACGAAATAACATCACAATCAATCGATAAACCTTTTTTTTTGGTCAAACAAAATTTTACGTAAGTACTTCAAGAAAACCTTATGATTTTACAATTATAGTGGTATATTTTTACAAGATATAGGTAGTTATCAGTCAATAAAGGTTTATGTAGTATCCTAGTAACACGTTTTTAATTAGAAACAACTCAATATGACAAAGGTTGCCTGAAGACAAGGCGGGCGTCGTCACTGACACGTTCCTGACCAATTGGCCGAAGAAGGCACAACATAAGGAAAACTGGAAAAGTATGGGGGAGACCGTGCCCAGCTGTGGGACAACATAGGATAACTTAAAATAAAAACACAAAAGTATAGGCACACAAAAGCAAGTGAATTTTATAAATATGATTATATTTTACCTTTCAGCAGATGAGCCTTATCGACCCTGCAGTTGCTAAGTCATTAAAGGGACAGAAGACAATAAAAGAACACTGCCTCTATTTGATTTGATCACATCGCTCCCGGCTGTGTCATGCGTGGCGGTCTGAGGCAAGTATTCATTATTTCACACACTATTTTTGATAAACACAATAGGGAACAAATAAATTGGGACACAGACAGGCACGGAGCATGGAATTAAGAAATGTAGAAACTCGTTGTGCTCTAAATATATAGTAATAATATTGGCCCATTCAATTGATTTTATTTGATCAGACGCTGTTCTTAATAAATCATACCGCTATTCTTATTGAAAGTAAATACATTAGCTGCAGATGTGCTGATGTGTAGGAATTAAATAAATCAAATACTTAGTAACAAATTATTACCATTATTTCCAGCTTTTTGCAGTGGGGGTGCAGCCGACACACATCCAATGTCCCTCCGTTCCCGGCATTAAGAAGTTGCATCTCAGGAAGCAGCCGACTCAGTAGAAAAAATGTATTAGCAATTTTTTTTAATGTGATACTAATTAAAAAATGTAATATATTTATTTATATACACAGTAAATACATAATAAAGTAAACTACATAAAGATAGAGGAACTGCTTTCATCATTTACTTAGTAATTTCTTTCAGCAGATCTGCGACAGGAGAGTTGGCTGAGAAACGTAGACACAGTGTGTAAACAGTATACAGCAAAACTAAAATTAGACAGCCCAAAACATGCGTATACATGAATAATGCAATTTGTGTGTCCTAACAGCAATCGTCACTAGATTAATAATATGCCTAAATATTTATGGTATAAGGTTTGTATATTGTACGTGTAGTTTATCTAGAGATGATATAAAAAAAAACCTATATTATGTGCTTTTACGTATTATGTACTTATGAAAACAAACATTACACCAATCACTGAATACTTGCTTAGCACGATTTCTTATATTATATTATATTGTCTGAAATGTAGGCTGACTAAATTGACTTTTTCGATGTACAAAAACAGTTGGATTTAGACATTAAAATCTCTAACAGCATTAAATAATTAGGAACTAATTATTGTCACTACTCGAATACGTACAGGCTTATGTACATTCTACACCAAGGAATATACTACTCTCTATAAACGAGTTGTACATGGTCGTCAATGGCATGAAAGCAAAAAAAAAGTTCACTTGATACTAAATTACTAACGACTACGACGACACGCATGCGCAGTGCGCTGCGTGAAATATGGATCATTCCGAATTAGGCCATCATCGCCCACAACTCTCACATAAATAATTTGCGTTCCCATTTAGATAAATCACCACTATGGCAGCTGAGAGTCAAAACTATTTCACTTGATTATTTATTCACGGTTAGATTATAGTATTTATTTGTTTGTTTTTTTACACCACGAATTTCTTATCCTTTGGTAAGGTGGCGACTGTAGCCGGAAGCACAATTTCGAAAATGCCACGTTAGTTTAACGAAACCGGTTTGAACTGTCAAAATGCCACTCTTGACAACCGTACGGCATGGTAAGATTATGCGGGGAATAATAGGTAATTTATACCATACAGAATAATTGGGGTCAAAGTGTAAGCACGTTGTAATCGATTACAGTGCGATTCGGAATGTTCCATATTTCACTCCACGGTAACCATGGCAACATCACTTCGCGCGCGTCGCTCATTGGCTACGGTTTCGTCGCCACTCGCCAATCATGGGCGACGCGCGCCGCTTGACCGGTTAAGGTGAATGTGACATGGCAGACCGCGAAATTTAAATTTTCTTACGTTTTTTGCAATTTGCAGATCAGTGTCAGGTTGTATCTTGATCAAAATGTGATTTGCGACTATAATAGACATGTATTTACAGAATCATAGTCATTAGAATCATTAATATATCTCCTTATGTTAGATTTCTACCATAAACACTTTTCCATATGAGATTTGTTCTTAACGATAGAAATCTAACTTAAAAAGATGTATTAATGATTGTAATT
Organism: Amphipoea lucens; assembly: GCA_947508005.1. NCBI lineage: Eukaryota > Metazoa > Arthropoda > Insecta > Lepidoptera > Noctuidae > Amphipoea > Amphipoea lucens. The sequence continues at coordinate 19,498,574 of OX382355.1, forward strand.
ATTATTATTATTTTTGTGGTGTACAATAAAGTATATATAAATAAATAAATAATAATAATATTAATGTTTTGACCACTAAAATACTAGCTTTGAAATTATATAAAATGATCAATAGAATTAGCATAAAATCTATTATTAAAATCTCGATTATGATTGTAAATGTTTGCTTGGTCAATCCCTAGCATCAGTGGGATGACACTGACAGCTCACTTCACGCAAGTTTTCACGGTGAGATTTTTACAGAATCGACCGGCTGTTTGAGCTTCTGAGTGAGTGAAGCAACACCATCTGTATTCATTTTCTTAAAATAAAATAAATGAGTATGGATGCTGATTTACTTCATCCATTATTTATAATAACAAGGTTCAATGTTTATGAGGGGTCCGTGGCTAAATAATAGCAGTCGCACAGGTCGATCAATCAGGTAAAGTTACGCTTGCCGCGGTTGGTCTGTGGATGGGTGACCATCTTTACATACCGAGACCCCTCCGTGTCTCGGAAAGCACGTTAAGCCGTTGGTCTGTCATTCGTGGATCTTTGACAGTCGTTACGGGTAGTCAGAAGCCCGAAATTCTGACAACCAGTCTTACCAAGGGGTATCGTATTACCCAGTAACTGGGTTGTGGAGGTCAGATAGGATAGGCAGTCGCTCCATGTAAAATACTGGTATTCAGCTGCATCGGGTTAGACTGGAAGCCGACCCCAACATAGTAGAGAAAAGGCTAGGCAGATGACGAAGGTTCAATGTTTATTGTAAAGATCCGGTGTATCATTTTTAGGGTTCCGTAGTCAACAAGGAACCCTTTATAGTTTCGGCTTGTCCGTCTGTCTGTCTGTCCGCGGTTTAACTCAAAAACTATTGGTACTAGAAATTTTTTTGGCATGAGTATACACGTTAATGACGCCGAAAAAGTAGTAAAATAACAACCTTAAGGACAAAAGTTTTCATATGGTCATTATTGACTCGCCCATGTCTGACCACAAGCAAATTTATCTAAGTATAAAAAAATTCAAGAGACCACCAAAGAAGCGTGTAAAATACGAAGCGATAGATTATGAAAAATTACACGAAAGCATCGCACTCGCAGAATACTCGTCAATTGACAACACCTACGAGAACTTTGAGAAGTATCTTAAGTGTGGCATTCATAGTAGCACAACGATCAAAACTAAAATCTTAAACCCTCCACGCCAAGATTGGATATGTAGAGATGTAACAGAAAAAATTAAGAGAAGAAATGAAATCTGGCATCGATTGAAGCAAGAGCCAAATAATGAAGATCTGAACGAAAGTCTTAAAATTGAAAGAAATATTACAGCTGAAACAATTAGGAACACTAAAAAGAAGTACTACTATGAGGCGTTTATGAAACATACTGCAGACCCAAGAAAAATGTGGAACTTAATAAATACGTTGTCTAATAATAAAATCAAGTCACAGTGCACTCCCCCTAAACTTCTCACTGAATCTGGACCCGTAACCAATGGCAACGAGGTTTGTGAGACATTCAACCGCTTCTTTTCTACGATTGGGTCCACCTTAGCCAACCTCATTGCTACACAACCACAGCAACACAAAACTGTAATATTGCCAGACCCTCGACCATATAACAGAGAACTCACAACCTTCACACTATGCCAACCCAGCGAAGTATCCAAAATAATCAAGAATCTTGATCCAAACTGCAGTGCCGGTATCGATGGTATAACTACCAAAGTCGTCAAGTGCGTAAGTGACTTAATCGTGAACAAACTGACTGACTGTATAAACATCCATCTTGCTAGTGGAACCTTTCCAGATCAATTAAAGGTAGCCAAAGTTACTCCAATCCACAAATCTGGTGTCAAAACGGATCCTAACAACTATAGACCTATCTCAGTCCTTCCGATCATATCTAAAATATTTGAAAAAGTCCTTTATACACGCTTAGATGAACACCTCACATCAATCAACTTCCTCTTTGAAAGGCAATATGGTTTTCGATCACATTCTAACACCCTGTCAGCTACTACAGATCTAATTATGAAAATAAAAACGAACATTGATTAAAAAAACATGGCGCTAGGCTTATTCATCGACCTTAAAAAGGCTTTTGATACAGTTAGCCACCCTATTCTACTTCAAAAGCTAAAAGACATAGGCGTATCAGGTTTAGCGTATAAAATGTTCCAATCGTATTTGGAAAAAAGGTTTCAGGTGGTTAAAGTTGGCGAATACCAAAGTAAACCGCACAATATCACGTTTGGTGTTCCCCAGGGATCACTGTTAGGTCCACTATTCTTCCTAATATACATAAACTCCATCCATAAGGTTCCAATACACGGACATATCTCGCTATATGCGGACGATACCTGCCTTTTTTATTTTGGTAGTTCTATAGCTGAAGGACAATGATTAGTTTTTACTTTATGTTTAAATTTGTTCTCATGTAAGTGAAATGTAAATTTCTTTATGAGAATTAAATGTCTTTAACCAGAAATAAAATTTAGTAGTGGTTAAAAATCGTGCTTTGTTGAGGAAATCCCCTTGTTTGTGATTCTGGGAGAATGCTAACATATCCATGCGACTCTATCATAGAAATAGAGTCGCGGAATCCTCTGTCCAATATCTTTTTTATTGTACACTAGTAGACCCGGCAGATGTTGTCCTGTCCGAACGTTGACTTTTTGCTAGACCTACCGTACCCTATCCCTAATAATGACTAACATAACCTTCGATCAATTATAGCACATGCTTTTATTGATCGAAGAACATAGCACACAGTGATTACTAATAGTTTATGGTCAGTGATGATTAAAAATCATCAATATAATAGCTAAGTATTATTAATTAGTAATGGTTAAAAATTGTCTATTTATTTGTTTTAGTTCATTTTGGTCAATAAATAATTCACAACGAAAAACCTGTTTTTCTCTTCACTCCCTGGACAGAATTTGGAGCGCTTCGGTTTTTGGATAATGACGTATGGAACAAAATGCACTATGTGTTCATTCTGGGCAGCACTTAGTCCAACATCCATACATAGCTTGTCAATGTCCTTTCATCTAAATCCGTATTAGCCGTTTTAGCGTGAAAGCGTAACAAACAAACTCACTTTTGCATTTATTTTTTATTTTATTTTATTTATTTGGGAAGACAAACAATTGTACAATATGTTTTATAAAAAAGGAAAGAAAATATAGATAAGACATAATTATGGGTAAATGTACAATCAACGACGTTTCCACAGATTACTTGTGTACATTATTAATTAGGTACGTACAAATTACATTTAAATACTAAGTAGGTATCTTAAACTTTTAGCTTAGCCACTAATCATTGTTTATGACCATCGCACAATTTATTAATAAATTTTTTCTTGAAAATGCTTTGAGACAGAAAGAAGATATCCAGATGATAAAAGTGCTTATTATAAATCTTTACTAGCCGACGGAGTGGAGCTCGCTCACCAGCATGTGTTCGGCTAGTTGTCGTTGCAAAAAGCGGGTAAGCACGCACCTCCCGTCTGATTACAGTTCTGGGCACAACATATGAAATATTATTAATTAGATCGATACAGTTAAACTTGTTATGAACCAATCCGTGAAGCATCATGGTTTGAAGTAGTAGGCGTCTTGATTGCAAAGTGATCAATTTGAACTTTTTCAGTGATTCCACGTAAGAAAGGGGTGTGAGATGACATTTATACTGCATAACTCGTATACAGGGTGTCCCAAAACTCAACGTCAAGCCGAAACGGGGTGACAGGATTGAGCATAACCATCACGAGAAAAATCTGAAAAAAAAATCTATCCCATGCAGTTTAAAAATTATGGGCATTTTAAGAAAAACCTAGAAATTTGATCAAACTGTACCATTTTTCGGTTATTGTGGTTATTCTTTTTTATTTTTGTTCATTTGAACTTTGGAAACGTAATCCTAAATAACATTTCTAGAATCCCAATAAAAAATAATGACACAATTGCCTCAAGTTTCCGAGAATTGAGACTATTTGTTAAACTACGAATTTAAAATTTTCAAGATTCGTCGACTTTGACAGGCCCTCCTATAAAAAAAATGTACTAGAGTGCCTTGGCAAGTGGCATTAAAAGTTGGCGCATTTAATCAGAATTCTAAAATGGTACAATACTTGTTAGTTCCATACAATAGAAAAGAGTAAAAAAATTAAAACCTTAAGTAACCCGATTTTTGCTATCTCATTTTACTCAGTTAAAATGTTTTTAATTCACACAAGCTCTAGGTAGGTTCTTAATTTTAAGACAAAATGATGAGAGAGATGGATAATGGGTATGTTCGCCATGAGTGAGCGAGACAGATAGTGACGCCACTTTTACCAAAGTGAAAAAAAGTTAGTAAAATTAGTAAAATAATTAGGTTTGTTGGAATAAAAGTCTGATGATAGAGAAATAACGTTTTTTATTACAATAAATGTTCAAATTGTTTACCATCAGCCTCAATACAAGCCCTACATCTTCTTAAAAAAGATCTACTTATTAGTCGGGCATATCTTCGAGAGTTGATCGCCTCAGCTGCTTGAGAAATGCGTTCACGCAGGTCGGCTACGTTCTCAATGGGCTTTGAGTAAACTTTTTCTTTGAGAACTCCCCAATAGAAAAAATCCAGGGGATTTAAATCTGGTGAACGGGCGGGCCACGAGATAGTGCCCGAACGTCCAATCCACCTTCCCGGATATTCCTGGTCAAGGAAATCTCTTACTTGCACTGCGAAATGCGCTGGGCAGCCATCTTGTTGAAACCACATGTCGCGAAGATCTGCTAGTGGTACGTCCTCTAACAGGGTTGGTAAATCTTCTCTTAAAAAATGTAGGTAATTAGTTCCATTCAAGTTCTCAGGCAGTTCAATAGGCCCAATAATTTTACCGTTTAAAATTCCGGTCCACAGGTTTACTTTAAAACGATACTGGGATCTATCTTCTCGATTAAATGTGGATTCTCCACATGCCACTCGTGATAATTGTGCAAGTTCATGTAACCATCTTTTTTCAATGTCGATTCATCTGACCAGAGAATTTTTTGGATGAATTGGGGATTCTCATTATGCCTCTGTAGCATTGTTCTACAAAAAGAAATCCTTTCCTGATAATCTCGAGGTAGAAGACTTTGAACTCGTTGTACGTGAAACGGATGCATTTCGGCTCTTTGTAAAATACGATGAGCAGTGCTTTTCGGTATTCCCGTTCTTTCTTCAATTCCACGTACGGAAATACTTCGGTCACGTGCGACCTCTTGCAATACTTCTTCCTGGAAAGGAAACACAGGTCTACCTCCAGCCTGTATTTGATTCGGGAAATGGCCGCCCTCTGTGAGTGAACGGTGCACATTAACAAACACGCGGTGATCCGGGTAGCGCTCTAAATTTGGATATCTTTCACGATAAAGTCTAGCGGCAGCACTTGCGTTGCATCTGCATTCCCCATAAATGAGGTGCATGTTCGCATATTCTTGTGAAGTGTAGCGCGTAGGCATGGTAGATAAAAAGGATGCCAACACAAAAGTCCAGAGAGAAGCCAAAGTTGCCGGTATGTTATCAACAAGTCCAATTCACAAAGATTCAAGTCCAAAAAGAGAAGCCAAAGTTGTCAGTACTAAATCAACACAAGCGAATACGAACGTGCGCAGTAGACGAATGAGCGAAACGTACTAACTGGTTGGTGTCGGACTTGTAGCGTAGCCATTTGCTTGGCTGAAACTAGTGCGAATGAAACAGATAGATGCCATAGCATCTATCTGTTTCATTCGCACTCGTTTAAACGACGCATCTCCGTCTCAATGCGTGGCGTCACTATCTGTCTCGCTCACTCATGGCAAACATACCCATTATCCATCTCTCTCATCATTTTGCCTTAAAATTAAGAACCTACCTAGAGCTTGTGCGAATTAAAAACATTTTAACTGAGTAAAATCTGATAGCAAAAATCGGGTTACTTGAGGTTTTAATTTTTTTACTCTTTTCTATTGTATGGAACTAACAAGTATTGTACCATTTTAGAATTCTGATTAAATGCGCCAACTTTTAATGCTACTTGCCAAGGCACTCTAGTACATTTTTTTTATAGGAGGGCCTGTCAAAGTCGACGAATCTTGAAAATTTTAAATTCGTAGTTTAACAAATAGTCTCAATTCTCGGGAACTTAAGGCAATTGTGTCATTATTTTTTATTGGGATTCTAGAAATGTTATTTAGGATTACGTTTCTAAAGTTCAAATGAACAAAAATAAAAAATAATAACCACAATAACCGAAAAATGGTACAGTTTGATCAAATTTCTAGGTTTTTCTTAAAATGCCCATAATTTTCAAACTGCATGGGATAGATTTTTTTTCAGATTTTTCTCGTGATGGTTATGATCAATCCTGTCACCCCGTTTCGGCTTGACGTTGAGTTTTGGGACACCCTGTATATTTACGTTGAACACTTTCAATCGCTTTAACATATTTATCGTAGTAGGGGTCCCATATTATACATCCGTATTCCAGCTGCGGGCGAACCAATGACTTTAACAGTTGCAAGTACGTGGCTGGGCGTTTAAAATCAGTAGAAGCTCTCATGACAAGGCTATACATTTGGTAAGCTTTAGAGACAATCTTCTCTGAGTGTAGGTTTAAATGTAATTTACAATCCAAGAGTATTCCTAAGTCACATATTTGAGTTTTATTGGAAAGATTTTCTGCACATAGACTATAATTAAATCGAATTACTTTTTTATTTTTCGTGAAATTTAAATATTTACATTTAGATATATTTAATGCAAGTTTATTATCATCACAATATTTGGTTAATCTATTCAAATCCTCTTGGAGCGAATTACAATCGTCAGAAGTCTTGATAGATTTAAATATTTTTAAGTCATCAGCATATAACAAGAAATTACAATTATGGAAACAGTGACTTATATCGTTAATATAGATAATAAACAATAAAGGTCCAAGGATTGATCCCTGTGGCACGCCAGAGGTGGCGATAAATGTATCAGAGTGATATCCATGGGTTACTACTGTTTGAATACGGTTGCATATATAAGACTGGAACCAGCGCAGTAAATTACCTCTAATCCCATTGAAAGCTATTTTATTCAGTAATATTTCATGGTCCACCCTATCAAACGCCTTCTTAAAGTCCGTGTAAATTGCATCCGTTTGTGTCCGTATATCCATGTTATTAAATAAAAAGTTAGTAAAAATCATTAAATTTGTAATGGTTGATTTTCGTTTAACGAAACCATGTTGTTCTGATATTAAATTTTGTTCAATGAAAGGATAGAGCTTATAATATTAGTTAGAATAATAGGTACATGACAAACAACGCGTTTTACTAACTTCGGCTTTCTGGTTCATGTAAGTAAGCTGCAGTCTCCTGTGGTCCTGGAAGGCGTTCCGAAGGAACTGCTTGTCGCCATACACAGCGATTCCAAGCTCCTCGCGCTTCACCGTGATCTTTTTGCGAAGGTCGCGAATGTTGCGCGAGTAGAGAATCTTCTGCTTCGCCAAGTCCTCTTTATGGATCTCGCGGTCACGTTCTAAGGTCACAAATAAACCAGTTAGAAGTGTATGGTAAAGTCAGCTTAAGAAATAATAATCTATACAAGTTTTCCAAATAATCGACAAAAGAAAAGAGATCAAATAAGAAACTACAACAAAATAAAGTGTGCATTTACGTCTGGAAATAACACGCTCTTTTTAAAGAGAAAATATGCGTTACACGTTACAACACACATCCTTGCAAAGGACAAAGATTCTATTGCTCGCCGTAGCACCTGTAGCCGTTGAGTTGTAATTGTGGCTACGATTGGAACGGAACTATGGCCCGTATTACAGAACGTCACTCAAGACTCAAGCATTGCTTAAAACTAGTTTAGACCCATTTGATTGGTTGAAACTAGTTTTAAGTAATGAGTCTTGAGTTTTGAGTGTGCTTCTGTAATACGGGACTAAAACGTTCGCTGGAGCTGATAGGTTAAGAAGCCGAGGGACCACTTTCAATCCAGTTGCCTAATGTCTATCCCCCTTACTAATAAACGTATTATATCAGATGAATAGTTACACACCGGTTTCTCTTTTTCAGTCGCTAGTAATTTGACTTTCGAAAGTAGAAGACAAAGCGTTGTGTAACTATACAGACGCTATTCAACGTTTATTAGTGAGCGGGTTATGTGTGACTAATGAAATATCAGCCCTTTATCAGCTAATAGTTAATCGCTCGGGGTTCCATTGCGCGGGAATATAACTGATTTTACATTCTGAAGGAGCGGTTTTGATTGGCAGTTAATTTAGTATCGTGTCACACATAGTTCGCAGTATCGTAGTATCGTAGTAACGTGTCACACGTAATCCAGACATTTATCTGCAAGTTACCGTTGAGACACCAATACATTTTAATTACGTAATAACCAATGCCTAAACCCTGATAAATAATAATGTAGCCTTTATTTCCATAACCAAAAAAGAAAAGAAAATATATACAAGTGGATAATTAAAAAAATATATTTAAAAATATATACGGAAAAAACAATATACACTTTTTCTACAAGGTTATGGCCCCTTTTCGGGTACAGGCCTCCTCCAATTTTTCCAGGTTTCCCTGTTTTTGGCTTTGACCATCCAGTCTTTGCCTATGTTTTTATTGAGTTCATCTACCCAGCGTTTCGGTGGGCGTCCTCTGGGTCTTCTTCCTGTTGGTGCCGACCATGTCGTGGTTCTATGATCCATCTTGTGTCAGGTAGGCGTGCTACATGGCCTGCCCATTTCCACTTCAGACGTTGGGTATGTTCGAGGGCGTCTAGAGCATTTGTTCTCTTACGTATGTCTTTATTTCTTTGTTTGTCTTTTAGTCGGATGTTATGGATGCTCCTTTCCATTGCTCGTTGGCTCGTTTGTGTTTTGTTCTTCGTCGCTTTGATGAATATCCATGTCTGACAACCGTAGGATAGGCAGGGTAGTAAGTATGAGCTCATTACCTTTTTCTTTGAGTTCATGAGGTTTGAGAGATTTTAATATTCGTATAGCCCGCAAACCGTAGGCTGCTCAGAAAATGTTCGTTAATGTCGATTCCTTTTTGTTTCCAGTTTAGGCCTTTCATTATAAACTCCAAGACCGAGATGAAGAGTTTAGGAGATAAAGGGTCTCCCTGTTTTACCCCTCTACATATTTTAATTTCTGCGCCTAGTTAGTCCAGCTTTACTCGGCTTGTGCTATTGTTTTAGGCGTTGGGGATTTTTTGAGACTTCTGTGCTTGCCATATGCTTTCATGTGATATGGACTCAAAAGCCTTTCCAAATTCGATGTAGGCTAGGTAGAGTGGTGCTTTCCGTTCTGTTTCTGTATCATCTGGTCTAGGGTGTGAAGGTGGTTGGTAGTACAATACCCTTTTCCGAATCATGTCTGCTCTACCGGCTGGTGCTCTTCTATTTTTGGCTATATCCTTTTGTCTATACATGCTGCGAACTGTTTATATATAGTCGGTAACAAGCTTATGGGTTGGTAATTGTTCACATTCGCTGAATCACCTTTCTTATACAGAAGTGTAATTCTCGATTTTGCTTAGCTTTTTGGTGTCTTTTGTTCTTGTGAATTGTGAGAACAAACCTTTCCACTTTTAGAGCCTCGTTTAGTACATTATCGGGCCCAGGGCTTTTTTCCTGTTTCAATGTTTCTATTTGTTTCATTATTTCTAGATTTTCAAAGGGTAAAAGAGTCAGGTTATCTAGGGTTTCCTCTGTGCTTGTATCCGATGTTTTTGTGCTACATAGTGGCATTTTTTATTGCTGTAGAGGTCTTTATAAAATTCAGTGGCAACGTTTACTATCTCTATTCGTGATTTTACCATTTCTGCTGGAACCTGGGACTTCAACTTAGGTATCCAGATTTTGTTAGTATTTAGTTGTTTATAGGCTCTTTTTTGGCTTCCTTTGGTCTTTTTTCTTTCAATAATTTACATTCTATTGTCTTGGTAGTCTTTTTTCAACAGTTTGTTTGCGATTTTGTAGAGGTTGGGAAGCTCTTTTTCTCTTGTTTATTTCTGGACTGTTTATGCTGTAGTTCTGCTCGTCTTTTTATATATTTTTTTTCTTTCATCTGAAAGTATGTTTTTAGTTTTTTCCATAGTGTTGGCAGTTTTTATACTTCGTGTTATAACTGTCTCATTTTTTTTGTTGTAAGTCTCTATGTTATCGGATTCGTCTCAGGTAATGACTTCGCCATTGCTTTGAGTGAGTCCAGAAATTTCTTGCCACTTTCTTCATCTGTTAATAGGGATCGAGAACTTCTCCACAATCGTCGGTTTCAGGTCCACCTTCTCTCGGAAAGAAGTCGTTGGAGAGCGCAGAAAAACGGCCTACCTCAAGGTAGTGTCCTGGCACCACTTCTTTTTAATATTTACACCAACGACCAACCGTCCAGCCCCAACACGTCCCGCTTCCCCTATGCAGACGACCTTGCCCTCACGTCCCAAGCCACCACCTTTGAGGAGGTTGAGGCCCACTTGTCAGACGCTCTTGGTGATTTAGCCACATACTACTTCACTAACTCACTTAAGCCCAATCCAAGCAAAACCCAGTCTTGCGTATTTCATCTCCGCAATAGAGAGGCGGGCCGCAAACTTAACATCGTTTGGGGTGGGGTGTCTATCGAGCACAGCAACTCCCCTAAATACCTTGGTGTTACTCTGGACAGGTCTTTAACATTCAGCAAAAACTGCAAAAACATCAAGCAGAAGGTGCACACTCGCAACAGTCTCCTTCGCCGACTGGTCTCATCGAAGTGGGGTGCTTCGCCTAACGTCATGCGGACTACTCGACTGGCGCTGTCCTTTTCTGCGGGAGAATTCGCGTGCCCCGTGTGGAGTCGTTCTGCCCATGCAAAGCTAGTGGATACAGCTTTGAACGAAACGTGCCGGATCATCACTGGTTGCCTAAAACCGACCCCGGTACAAATGCTGTATCCGCTAGCAGGAATAGCGCCACCAGTGGTTCGCAGAGCGGTGGAAAGCTCCAACGAAAGGGCCAAAATGGTCTCCGACACACGACATCCTTTGCACGACAATACCCTTGTGCCACAAAGGCTGAAAAGCCGAAAGAGCTTCTTAAAGTGTGTCGTCCCACTCACTGGCGAACTACCACAAGAAAGACTGAGGCTGTGGCGAGACAGTGCTTCCTTACCCAAACCGTTCGTTACACCCGCTGAGGACCTCCCACCTGGACATGAGTTACCTTGGGTAAACTGGAAGTCTTTAAACAGACTCCGGACCCAGGTTGGCCGAAGTAAGGAAAACCTGTTCAGGTGGAAATTTATAGACGACTCCGCCTTGGAGTGTAAATGTGGTGCTGTTCCACAAACGATGGGACACTTAATATCGTGCCCTGCGTGTCCTGTCAGCTGCACGTTACAGGAACTGATGGACGCTAGTGATGGCGCAAATCAAGTGGCCGAATTCTGGGCCGAGTACATTTAGATTGCCATCGACACGCTAAGAAGAAGAATAGGGATCGCGCGTTGTTATAAATACTCGTAGCTTTACTTTCTTTTGTTTTTTCCAAGTTATAAGAACCTCTTATTAGTCTGTGGTCGCTTGAAAATGTCTTGATATTTATAGTTTCTATGTTTGTAAAGCTTCTTGGGTTGTTGCTTAAAATTTAATCTATTTGGTTTTTCTTTTTTCCTTCAGGGGTTGTCCAGGTCCAGAGGATTTTAGGTTTTTTTCATGAAAATTTTGTTAATTATGGTGAGTTTGTTTTCCAGTGCATATTGCAGGAGCAGGTCGCCGCTCTGATTTCTTGTTCCATAGCAATACTGTCCCATTACTATGCACCTCTTTTCCTTTAGTCAATCTTGGCGTTTAGGTCGCCCATTATAATAAGTTTTCCTATCGCCAGATTTGTGCGTTTCGTAGTTCATCGTAAAATGAATTAATTATAATAATAGATGAAGTCTATTGCTTCTGATGTAGGGCATATACTTGTATTATAGTCAGTTTTATTGTTTTGAACTTGAAAGTTTAATACGCAAATTCTCTCAGATATTCCTATGTGAGTCACAATATTGGTTTTGTATTTTTTTTTAATTAAAAATCCGACTCCATATTGACCTTTGGTTTCCCCTGTGTGGCAAAATACATGGTCTTTCTGTTCAACTATATTATTTCCAATTCTTCTTACTTCGGATAATCCGATTGTATCGTAATTTGATGTTTTGAAGCGAATATTAAAGTAGTATCATTGATTGTGGTGTTAGCAGTGATCGTACGTTGTAGGTGCAGGTCTATCTCTACCGCGGTGACAAACCGTATTGGGAGATCACGAGAGTAGGCCATTTGTGATTGCTATTCTTTGTTTTGTTGGTTGTTGATTGTTTGTTTTGGGTGTTTTCTTCAGGGTGGTAGGTAACTTTTGTTTTTTGTGTTATAAAATTTTTCATATTCATGTTAGGCGTCTTGTTTTTTTCCGTACGTTGTTTTTTGTTTTGCTGAACTTCATTACCGCTATCTGTTATCATTTCGTGATTCAGACAGGTTTCTCTTGTTTTTATAGGTTTGAGATGTGTTGGTTTCTTTGTTGTCCAATACAATTAATTTATCGTATTTAATAAATGTTTTTTTTTTTCTAGTTCTTTTTCTCTTTTTAATTGGGGTTGCAACTCTTTGCGTTTATTTAAAACTTCCAGGGGGTAATCTTGTTTCAGGTAGTATGGTGTTTTTTCGAGGCATTTGCCATCTTTCTGGATGTTTAATTTTAACCCCATTGTAGTGAACGTTATTACTATTTGTGTAACTTTCTCGCTATTTTTTCCTAATCTTCTGACAGCTTCGATACAATTATTCTCATATTGAAAACCAAAATATGTGTGGATTATCTCTATTATCTAAACCCTTATACATCCATGATAATAACCAGTAGTTCCTGAATACCCCGAAGGAGTAGGAGAATACCTAACGCCGCCGTTGAAATCATACATTCATACAATTTTTATAGAGGGCTTTCTATTAACCCAACAAATTTACAAACCATGAGAGGTTGCCTAACAGAAAAGCCTGTGAGAAAACCCTGATAGCTGTTGGCTCGACCCAGAAATCGCACCACCATGCATATGTATGCATGGTGATGCAAGCCTGCCGAAAAGTTTAATAAAAATAGTAATAGTTTTTGTTTAATCGCTTGGGCTTGTGGTAGTATGTACTACGACAAGCTCAAGCGATTAGACGATTGATATATTCTCTGATAAGATTAATACAATTTAAATAACTACTGGACCAACTGGACTTACCATACAACTTTATCAGCTCCCGATACTGACTGATTTTGTCCTTGATAACCCAGTTCCCATCTTGCATGCCATGCTGGCGCACTTTCGCCGCCGACAACATCTTGATTCACAATAAGCTTGCTTAACAAAAAAGAAATGTATATTATTATCAATTAATTGGATTGCGCGAGAAATATTCATGACATTCGAAATAATATTATTTTTTATGCAGGACTGAATTGACGTTTCAATAACCGGTTTTAAAATGAGGTTGTACTCATGTTGTACTCATGGTATAATTATATGACAACATTTCATATTTTTAACCTGCATGTATTATTACGTTATATAAAAGTAAATTCAAATCTAGGGCACCCATATTTTTTCGTTTTTCGAAATTATGTACTTTTCATTCATAATTTTAACTTTGAAATTCTGTGTATTCTAAAAAGACGTAAGTGCCAGATGACGATAGAATGGCGATATTACCTTTGCTTTATTGTGACCCGTCAAAAAAACTGTTAGATGTAGTGACATCTAACAGTTTTTTTTGAAATATACGCCAATGAAGAAACCAAAACAACGACTGAGACGGAAGAGGTTTTCGCGCCGTTTTCAAAACTACGTGGTTTTTTTTTCATCTTCTTTAAAGTTCTTTATCTAGGCTGTCGAATGAGTGTAGTTTAGTAGTGTAGTGTAGTAGTGTTCTTTGTAGTGTGGCTCAGCTTTAGCAAAGGTAGGTTTTAATATTAATTTTGTTTATTTTTAAATATTTTATCCGGCATCCATTATGGATAACAAAAAGCCCCCTGACCCTCCTGATCCCTCTGATTTATCTCCTATGTTAACAGTTTCCCTCCCCGATAACAATATGATAAATAATTCAATGGATTTCGAATCTTCAAGTAGGAAAAGAATGGCTACTTCTTCTCCGACTACTGTAGCGAACCCTCCAAAACTAACAAAAAAAGAAATGGGAAGACAGTCTTACACGATGAGGGATAATCCGCCATATATTGTACACGTTTCTTTAAAAGACGGCGAGACCCCTGGTACTGTTCTACATCCGGTGAAATTTGGAATGTTTTTGACGCAAAACAATTACAGCAATATTCTCCTGGGTAGTGTCAAACGTCTAGGAAGAAACAAAGTTTCAGTTGAGTTTAAGTCGCACCAGGATGCAAACAGCTTTTTGATAAGTCGTACATTAATTCAGAATAACTTTATTGCTACAATTCCACAGTTCAATATTACTCGTTTGGGTCTCGTTAGAGACGTACCATCAGAATGGACAGAGGATGAGGTTATTGAAAATATTAAGGTTCCTGTTGGATGCGGCCCCGTTATAAAGGCAAGGAGAATGAGCCGAAAGGTGACTTCTCTGGGTGTTACAGAGTGGAAACCCACTCAAACCGTTGTTTTGACTTTTGACGGGCAAGTCTTACCTAATCGTGTCTATTGTTTTTACTCTGCCCTTTCAGTTGAGAGATACATGTACCCAACTATTCAATGCTTCAATTGTTGTCGTTTCGGTCACACACGTACAATATGCCGCTCAAAACCCCGCTGTTATAAATGTGGTCAAGACCACCCAGGTGATGGATGCCAAGTTCCTACTGATTGTGCCATTTGTGTATCTTGTTCTGGCAATCATTATGCTAATGATAAGGCTTGTCCTGAGCTTGGTCGGCAGAAGGGCATTAAAGCTCTTATGGCTGAGAAATCTGTGTCTTATGCGGAGGCAAGTCAGGTTTTCCCTCCGGTATCAAAATCGTATGCTGAAGTGTCTAGAGCATCCCAAAAATCAATACCAATACCTAGGTCGCCCAATCATCCCGGTTCCGCTCCCCAAACAACAAAATCATACCGTAAAACGGTCATTCTAAAACCCAAATCTCATGCCCCCCTTTCACCTAGCTATGACAAGCAGGCTCATCAAGCCCTTATTAAGGATTACTCCTTTTCTCCATCCCAAAATGGCTGTGCTTTCCCCATGGAAGGTACAAGCAATCCTGATAAATCTGAAAATATTCTCAATATTATAGCCAATATCCTACTAACAGTATTAGCTAATCCTGCACAATCCTTACCTGACCACGTTGCCAACAAACTGTCATCCATTGTTAACTATATTAGTAATGTTCCACCCCCTAACATTCCTTCAATGGAACGTGAGGAGTATTACTCCCAGGAAACCTGACCTACTCTTTATCATTAATAAATACAAACCATCGATCTGCAGCATTGCTGAGACATGGCTTCGTTCTGATAGTAATTTCAGGATTCCGTGTTTCAGTGGTGTTCGCCATGACAGACCAGATGGATATGGAGGATGTGCTTTGTTCATTAATAACAAAGTACCATTCTCCCCAATTCCTCTACCCTTCGTTGGTGACAACATTAATGTTGTTGCTGTTAAGGCTGAGGATATAAATATCTTTAGTTTTTATATTGCACACCCACAAATTGAAGATCTTGTTACAGTTAAAAGTTTGCTAAGTAGTATACAAGGTCCATTACTTATTATGGGTGATTTTAATGGCCATCATTATAGATGGGGTTCAGAAAACTGCGACAACTTTGGTATAGGCCTAGTGGATATATTGGATGAACTAAACCTATGTGTAATTAATAATGGCAGTTCCACACGTAGGTCTGCACCAGGGCAGAACAGCAGCTGTGTTGATTTAACATTCTGTTCGTCTAGTATAGCCAGCCTTTTTAATTGGAGTCGCTTGAATATGACTTATGGGAGTGATCACTATCCCATCATGGTTGAAATCCCTTCCAAAACTATCCCTGACAAAATTTCCCCTCCTCTGTTAAAATACCAGCTGAATTCAGTAGATTGGAACCTCTACTCAAACATTTTAGACTTACGTGTCTCTTCTCTCCCATCCATTAACGCTGAGTCCACGCAGGAATGCTTTTCGTCATTCTCCCACATAATATCCTCTACAGCAGATGATTGCTTCCCTTCAAAAAAAGCGCCAACGGGCAAAATTCCATCCCCGCCATGGTGGGATAGGGAATGCTCTGCCGTGATCAGGGCCAGGAATGAGGCCGAAATGAACTTCAACTCTGACATGAACCTGGATAACATCATTGCCTTTCAACATATCTTGGCTAAGTCCAAAAAATTACTTAAGAATAAAAAGAGAGAAGGCTGGCGGAAATATTGTGGTTCGCTGAATCCATCCACTCCAGTGTCGGCCGTGTGGCGTAAGCTGAAGTCTTTCAGGAGTAGTTTAAGACCCCCCTCCGGGACCATACTATCTGAGGAACTGGGTAACCAGTTTCTTTCTAAACTGGCCCCAGTCTATGTTCCTAATTTGGATGAGTGTGTCGCTACGGGCTCCCAGCTAGCATCAGATGACCCTTTGGATAAGCCTTTTACTCTGGGAGAACTTAAATCGGTCCTCGCCCATGTAAAGGATTCTGCTCCTGGAGTGGATGGATTCCCTTACTCCTTCATTACAAAAGCGGGTGATAAGACCCATCAATATTATCTAGACTTAGCCAACTATTGTTTTTCTTCCGGTTATATTCCTCCTGATTGGAAGGTTCAAGTAGTAATTCCTATATTAAAACACGGTAAAGATCCTAGTGATCATTGTTCTTACAGGCCGATTGCTCTATCGTCCATACTTATTAAACTTCTAGAACACTTGATTAAAAACCGTCTTGAATGGTTTGTAGAAAGCAGAAGACTGCTCCCAACGAGTCAATTCGGCTTCAGGAAAGGTCTGGGTACAGCTGATAGTGTGGGGACCCTTACATCAAAGATCCGACTGGCCCTTAGCAGGAATGAGTCTGTGGTAGCCGTTTTCTTAGATATTTCAGCTGCCTATGATTCTGTTCTTATCCCAGTTCTCAGGCAGAAGATGCAAGAGCTGAGAATCCCGGCTAGGATTCGTCAAATCATATGCAGCATTTTTTTAGAACGTCGTGTTAAACTTAGGATACCGGGGGAGAACTCTGAGCCGAAGTCGGTTTGGAGGGGTCTACCTCAAGGATCCGTGCTTAGTCCACCCTTATATAACATTTATACTTCCGATCTTCCTTCTTGTTTAAATTTTAACTGTAATATTCTTCAGTATGCTGACGATATTGCATTATTGGTCTCTGGCACTTCCATCCAGGATGCCGCTCAGTCCATTAATATATCTTTGTCCTCATTAAACCAATGGCTTTTAGATCACGGGTTATCTTTAAGTGCTCCAAAAAGTTCAGCAGTTGTCTTCACTCGTAAACGTCTTATCCCCCAAGTCGACATTAATATTGACGGCCAAGCGATTCCAATCGAGGAGAAGGCCAGGTTCCTGGGGGTTACCCTGGATTCCAAATTGTCGGGAGTGGACCACATTGGTAATACGGTTAAAAAATGTGAGCGCTCGATCTCGGTTCTTAAGGCTTTGGCAGGTGTCTGGTGGGGTGCTCACCCATACACCTTAAAACTGGTCTACAATGCGCTGATTAGAAGCGTGCTGGATTACTGCAGCTACTTAATTGAGCCGTGTAACAAAGATGCTCTGCGTAGACTGGATTCTGTCCAGGCCAAATGTCTGAGGATCGTGACTGGTGCTATGAAATCCTCCCCCATAAACGCGCTCCAGGTAGAATGTGCAGAACCCCCTCTTAACCTTCGCAGACAATACTTAGCAGACCGTTTCTTGTCAAAAGTTTTCTCCCTTTCGTCCCATCCTTTACTCCCCATTTTAGAACAAATCTACCTCTCTCTTAACGTGTCTTCCTACTGGAATAATAAATCTATTCCATTGATGAATAGGTACAGAGAGCTTAAACACCTCTCCTCACCTGTTTGTCAACACCCCACTCTTCCGGTCTTTTCCTCCGCATATGAGGTGGTCCATTTCAGACCAAAGGTCGTTTTGGGACTTGGTATCTCCAAAAACTCTCAGGACGTAAAAGGTGACTTCGATCGGGCCATTAAAAGATACTGGGAGGGTTGGAATTTATTTTATACGGACGCATCCAAATTGTCTTCAACAGGATGTACAGGTGTTTCTGCGTATTTTCAAAATTCGAAAATTGCCCTCTTATTCCAATGTCCACCAGAAACCTCAGTATTTACAGGAGAATGCATCGGTATCCTAGAAGCCATCAATTTTATTCTAACTCATAACGTTAAAAATTCAGTCATTTTCTCAGATTCGCGCAGTAGTATTCAAGCTTTAGCTCAAAACCAACTTAAATCTAAAATTCACAGTAAAATTATCATTGATATCCTAAATTTACTATTTACTTGTTCGAACAACGGTTTAAACATTGAAATAGCTTGGGTTCCCAGTCACTCGGGTATAGGTGGCAACGAGTGTGCCGATTCACTGGCAAAATTTGCTACGTCTAACCCGGTGGATCGGAAGCACTACGTGGTGCATAGCTACGACTTACGGACTGACACCAAACGTAAGCTGTTCAACTCGTGGTCAGCAATGTGGCAGTTAAGTTCGAAGCTCAAGGGGGCGTACTACGCCAGTATTCAACCCAACATCCAACGAAAACCTTGGTTTTTTAAATGTCCAAAATTATCCAGAAGAACTGTTGCAACCTTGTGTAGACTGAGACTTGGTCACTGCTGCAGTCCAGTATTCTTAAATAAGATCCGTGTTCGTGACAGTTCCTTGTGCGAATGCGGTCTTGATGATGGTACTCTGGACCACATCTTTTTCTCTTGTCCATTAAATTCCCAATCATTTGACTTGTATCATAAGCTCTCCAAAATTAAAATCCCTCTTCCTACTAACTTCCATTCCCTCTTGACTAACTTTTCTCCTAAACTTATCCAAATCTTGTCAACTTTTTTAAACATAAATAATATCAAATTGTAGTTTGGTGTGTAGTAATAACTTTGTAAATACATATTATGTAGATTTGTGATGTTTTAAATGTATATGTATATAATATATATTCTTCTTTTTCTTCGTCTTTTAAGCTACTATTTCTTGTAACTAGCAAACCACGGAGTGCAAAGTTCGACGGCTCACCTCGCTGTACTGCCGTCACCACATGACGTTGGCAGAATAGTCGACATCGGCTCCGTTGCCAAATAACAAAAAAAAAAAAAAAAAAACGACTGAGACAAGTGTGTCTCAGTCGTTGTTTTGGTTTCTTCATTGGCGTATATTTTTCATTGGGATCCATTTGTTGGCGAAATATCAATCAAAAATTGATAATATTAACAGTAAGCAGCGTGTCGAGTTGATAGGAAAAATATTGTTGAATTCAATTCAGTTTTTTAGTTGTTTTCTAGTTACACTTCTTAGGTGACATTGACATGTCTTGTTTGATGTAATGTTTTCAATCAAAGACATTGGAATGCGCAAAGGTAACTACCTCATTCCGCCGTTTATGTGACGTCATCACATGTTTTTTGATTTTTATTTTTTTTCTCAGAAATTTAGAAATAAAAAAATTAAATAAAAATATATTTGAACTAAGGATACGACAATAAAGAAATAGTATTTTTGTTTTAAGGTCGTGTCAGGTTTGGAATGTTGTCAATTGTACCATGGTTGTACTAATGAGGTAAAGTCCATTACTGCAGCGGCATGCAAAATAGGCGTTGATGTAGGTACAAACGTGAAAATGTGGGCCGAGGTAAGTCATATGCGTGTGTGAGTCTATCAATGCCTTGTTGTGGCCAAGTCTAGTTTAGATGTATAGTATAGTCGTTTTCTCAAATAATGCGCGGAAATTCAAACTAAGTAAAGGACATGCCTCTTTTTCGCAACCTTACATTTTGTTGGCGAAGCGACCTGGCTGCGCCGCCATGGCGATTAGTTAAAAACGTTAAAAATCTAGTTGTAATCTCATCTCCGCGACAATTAGTGTCAAAAAAACTTGTCAAAAACATAGCCTAGCCTAGCGGCATTCTTGACACATTGTGATTGTCTCCAACTTTGTTCATTGTAACTCAATTATTAGTCCTCTCCAATCTGGGTTTAGGCCTGGGCACAGCACTGTTTCCGCACTCCTTAAAGTGATTGGAGATATAAAGGTAGGACTGGAAGACACCAAAGTTATTGTTCTAGTGTTGGTTGATTTCTCGAATGCCTTCAATACCGTCAGTACGACATCCTGTTAGCCATTCTGTCCTATATTATGGTCTCTCCCGAAGCACTGGAATGGTTCTCCTCTTACCTTCAGGAACGTCAGCAGTTCGATCATGTTGGGGATTCTTCTTCTAGCTGGTGTGATTTAGAAACTGGCGTTCCTCAAGGCGGTATACTTTCTCCTCTTCTGTTTTCTATTTTTATTAATCTTATAACTTCCGAACTTCAGTGCGCGTATCATCTGTATGCAGATGACTTGCAGTTGCACTGTTAAGGGAATCTTGACGAATTAATTACCTGACGCTATCGTCAAATTAAATAAGGACTTGATAGCCATAAAAACCTAGTCATATAAAGGAGACTGTTAAAATTAGTATGGGAAGTGGTCTATGATCCAATAGCGATACTGTAGAGGTATTTCTGAGGGAATACCTCAACTATATCCTTGTGCAAAGGGGCATCAAAATCTAACCCGGCAGTTTTGAGAAAAATAATAATTTTAAAATTCACATTTATTGCTACATTTTTATATTTTAAAAACGTTTTAACGGGTATTTCTGACTTTATACTACTTAATTAATGTGGTTTTCTGCTAAACAAAGACACTTACCACCTCGATAGTGCTGAATTTCAGTTTTTTTTTTTCGTTTTTAACCGACTTCAAAAAAGGAAGGAGGTTCTCAGTTCGCCGGAATGTTTTTTTACATTTTTAATATTTATACTCACCGATTTCTCGAAGACGGCTTGACTGATTTAGAAAATTTTTTTTTTGTTTGAAAGGGTATACTTTACCAAGTGTTCCCATTGTCACCGTCAGGTTTGAACGGGTAGTTCTGACTTTATTAATGTGTTTCTCTACTAAGCAAAGTCACTTGTCCCCTCAACTTTTTTTTTGTACTTACCGATTTTTAGGCATTTTTAAATATTTATGTAGGAAGGATACGTCTTAAAATAAGAAGGAACTATATTTGTAGCAGCGGAAAAAAGGGTGTATGTAAAAAAAACTTTTTATACATCACTACATAGTATAAAACAAAGTCGCTTCCCGCTGTCTGTCCCTATGTATGCTTAGATCTTTAAAACTTCGCAACGGATTTGAAGTCGGTTAAAATCGAAACAAATACTAAAATCTAGGAAAGAAACACATTAATTAAGTATTGTAAAGTCAGAAATACCCTTTAAAACGTTTTTAAAATAAAAATGTTATCATGAAATGATGTATTCTAAAATATTATATTTCTCAAAACTGCCGGGTCAGATTTTGATGCCACTTTGCACAAGGGTATAGTTGAGGTATCCCCACAGAAATATCGTAACAGTATTGCTATTGCCATGGTTCATAGACCACTTTTAATTGTTATCATGAAATTATGTATTCTAAAATATTATATTTCTCAAAACTGCCGGGTCAGATTTTGATGCCACTTTGCACAAGGGTATAGTTGAGGTATCCCCACAGAAATATCGTAACAGTATTGCTATTGCCATGGTTCATAGACCACTTTTAATTGTTATCATGAAATTATGTATTCTAAAATATTATATTTCTCAAAACTGCCGGGTCAGATTTTGATGCCACTTTGCACAAGGGTATAGTTGAGGTATCCCTACAGAAATATCGTAACAGTATCGCTATTAGTTAATAGACCACTTTTTAATGTTATCATGAAATGATGTATTCTAAAATATTATACATATTTCTCAAAACTGCCGGGTCAGATTTTGATGCCACTTTGCACAAGGGTATAGTTGAGGTATCCCCACAGAAATATCGTAACAGTATTGCTATTGCCATGGTTCATAGACCACTTTTTAAGGTTATCATGAAATTATGTATTCTAAAATATTATATTTCTCAAAACTGCCGGGTCAGATTTTGATGCCACTTTGCACAAGGGTATAGTTGAGGTATCCCCACAGAAATATCGTAACAGTATCGCTATTGGTTCATAGACCACTTTTTAATGTTATCATGAAATTATGTATTCTAAAATATTATATTTCTCAAAACTGCCGGGTCAGATTTTGATGCCACTTTGCACAAGGGTATAGTTTAGATATCCCCACAGAAATATCGTAACAGTATCGCTATTGGTTCATAGACCACTTTTTAACAGTCTCCTTTGACTTAACTGTAAACCCTACGAAGTTTCAGGCGATCATCATTGGCAGTTATCGTAGTATTAGCAAGGTAGATGGTACAACCTTGCCGCCAGTTCTCTTCAGTGGTACGATCGTTCCTTTTGGTACTGACGTGACGGACCTAGGCTTGCACATTGATTGTAGCCTGAACTGGTGCACTCAAGTCACTAAGGTGAGCCAGAAGGTTACTGGAACGCTGCGAGATTTGTAACGCTTGAAAAATTTATTACCATCAAGTACGAAGACAATGCTTGTGCAGTCCCGTGTTTTCCCAATCATCGATTATGGTGCTACTATGACCTGAATGCAGATCTCCTTAACAAACTTGACCGTCTTCTCAATAATTGCATTCGATTCGTTTTCAATCTGCGTAAATATGATCATGTCTCTGCGCATCGGTCGCTTCTAAAGTGGTTGCCCATACGCCAGCGCAGAGGGCTAAGAGCGCTGACCACCTTATTCTCATTTCTTGATTCTCCGTCTTCCCCTGGTTATCTAGCCCCAATAGAAATCTACGTTCATCACACTCCAATGTCCCACTCACCGCACAGACTTCATTCACTCTTCCTTCTTCGTTCAGTCTATCTCTCTGTGTAATGCGCTCCCCTAGGAAATCAGGGTGGCAACCAACCGATTATCCTTTAAAGTTAAGGTTCGCGAGCACGCAAGAAGCTGGCAGTATCAAGGAAGATATGACATGAGCAGCTGGGGCGCCTTCACTCCAGCTTACACATACTTATCGGTTTAATACCTCATAGAGTACTTTGACCAGAGATTTGAAAATTTTGCTGCCAATGGCAGCTATTATGCCTTATTTTTTAAGCTTTAATACATAATCATATCTTCTTTCGTTTGGAAGATATGACATGAGCAGCTGGGGTGACGTCACTCCAGCTTACACACGTTTTTTTATCGTAGTTTTAACACTTTTTAAGTATTATCGTTCAGTTTTATCCTTCCTTGTGCAGCTATTATGCCTTATTTTTCTGACTATATTCCAAAACCCTAACCTCACTGGTTTGCCTTGTATTGAATGAGGAAGCTGGGATGACGTCACTCCAGCTAACACACACTAAACGACTCATATTGACGATGTTTTTGTGGCAGCTAAATTAAGACTGGGAACTTGGATTGCAGCTATTATGCCTTAAATATTGGCATAGGTAGAATTATTCTATCACATATGAGGAAGCTGGAGTTATGCACACCATCACAACGGTAATATTTTCTCATTGTTTGTTTTATTTCTTTTTAGTAAGTATGACACCACCCATCAAATGTTCGTTCCTGCGGATGTCCTGCAGGGTTCTGTCCACGGCCTCAACTGCCTTCCTTTTGGCCATCGTACACTCATCCCATACGATCAGAGAGCAATCCTTGAGCACGTGTCTCTTATCGCTGTTACGTGACACACCACAGACAGGCGTTTTAGCGCTCTCTAAATCGATGGGAATTTTAAACATGGCATGTGCTGTTTTGCCACCCGGAAGCAGTGTGGCAGCGCTTCCCGACGACGCTACAGCAATAGCAATATTGCCTTACCTCCTGACCTCTGCACGTATGCCAGTGGTTACAAATGTTTTTCCTGTTCCAACAGGAGCATCCAAGAAAAACATTTTACCCTGGTTACGCCCAACGCTTTCAAGGACGGTGTCATAAATTTGTTTTTGCTCTGAAGAGAACAAAGCGATATGGTCATTTCGTATGGTGGTCATTTTGCCCGGATCGTAATTTGTCTCAGCGTTTACTCCCGATTTCTTCGGTCTTGATGCGGTGATGATTGGAGAGCTGGTAACCCATATTCGATCAGTAGATTGCCGCCGATAGAAATGACCACATCTTGAAGTGAACTGAGACAGGTGTTCAGCACGCGTTCATCAGTTACTTCGACTTCGTCTCCAGTAGGAACATAACTTTTTTGTAATACTTAACACCGCATTTTTTTTTAATTGTCTTAATCAACTCTGCTCAAGATTTTGAGGGTTTTGTTGGAACTTGAATTTATTAAAACGAACTATACGATACAACTTTTATGAAGAAAATGCACATTACCATCTATGAATTTTAAGAATAACTAACTACTAACCTCGCCAACATGATTAAATTAAAATTATTAATTTCCAAAAAGTGTCAACATGTAACTTGATTTGATTTTTATGAAATCTCATAGATGGCGCTGCTTTAAAATTTTCTTTATACTACTAATATTCATTAAACTATGTTTCTCTGCCCAAGTTACTTAAATGGCGTAGTTTTTATAGTGTAAAGCTAGATAATAGCATGGCTTACTGAAAAACAACATTTAAATATGCGTCGTTAGATTACACGCTGTCACAGAGTGCGTAAGAAAAATAAAGATTCACAGCTCCTCCCCCGTAGGCGATAGCGTGATAATATGTAGCCTATATGTTGACCCGACCTCTTAGTAATATTCATGCAAAATTTGAAGTAATTCCATGCAGTACTTTTTGAGATAAGCCCGGACATACATACAGACAAACAGACAAAAATTCTAAAAACTATATTTTTGGCTTCGATATCGATTGTAGATCACGCCCCAAGTATTCTTTTAAAAAAATATTCAATGTACAGTTTTGACTTTCCTACGATTTTATTATATGTATAGATATTCATGTATATTTATTTATGCTTATATTTATAAATATATAATTAGGTATATATTATATTCATAGTTTTAATAAGTTTATGCGTATCTTTATATTTAAAATATTTATTCCTCAATGTTCATGATTGCACCTACCACTGTTTGTCTCTGCATCACCCAAAGGTTCACTGGTAGAAAATGCCTATGGCATTAAGTCCGCCTCTGTACATTTATGTGTTTGGAGTATTAAATAAATAAATAGTAAGTATATAATTTGCTGTAGCTAGATCATGGAGTTTCGGGGTGTGCTATAAGTGTTTTCTTGAGTAATAAAAGTAAAAGCCGTGCTTGTATCAAAAATTATATTAATAAACAACAATAAATTAGTAGATAAGAATAAAATCGATAAAGATTAAAATTAAGGCTCTGTTTTAAAATTAGGATCCCCGAGCACGGAGCACAGAGCCCGGTGAGTGCGATCCCCACACTGCGATCCCAGAGGACAGTTGGAACAAGTTTGGCCTGCTGCATATATGGGGAAGCCATCGATATTTCCTGCGGGTCCATAATTACAAAACGTGTACGCCAAAATTTTCGTTTCCGATCGCCCTTTTTCATTATTTTCTTCTTTCACAGTTCCGCGGTGTAAAGGCGACTCTATTCTTCTGTAGGCTCTATCAGTGGTACTAAAATCTTCAAGCCACACAGAATTCGCTTCAGTCATGTATTTAGTGCGTCGGAGAATGTTTGGGCTTGTCATGAATGCTCTTGTCGCAAATGGTATTGAAGATTTTTTCGCTTTCTCACTGCTTACTGTTCTGCGTTTGCGAAAGAGAACACAAGAGGGTCTTTTAGCGGTACAAAGTGCTTGTGAGCAACCAATGCGCCATGTGGACGCCCAAGCTGCTGCTGAATACCAATGAGCGTTACAACCACCAGGCGCGCTACAGTTACTAAGTCTAAAAGACCACACATTCTCAGGTGGAAGAACTCTGGAGCCAGAGAACCACGCGCCCACGGCGTCTGCTAGCAACTGAGCTTCTGTCACTCTGCTCACGACGGCCCGCACATCCATGTTCTGTAGAACGTTAAATCTGACAGTATTCCTGCACTCGTCATGTCGTTTCTGGCACTGGCGAGCCCAAACTTCTGCCATTTGCTCAAGTTCATAATCCCAGTACATCTTGCGCATGTTAGTGGCGGGTGGCTGACCCGGCTCTAAGCCCATGGCGATATTGTCCCTGTGCCTATTATGCAGTAACAGAATTTGGTACCGCATCCAATTTGTCATACCTGATGCATACAGCCTCGAGCTCTGCTTATTAGCGGCTACGCACATTGTATGCTGGTTTTCCAACGAACAATCAGGATGAGCACAATAATTAAATTCCTTATTGGTTCCGTTTTGACAGAACACATATCCTACAATCAAACTACTACAAACTAAGTAAATAATATTCATATCTAAATAAAAATTTGTAAGCCGCAAATAGAACAGCTATCAAAAAGTACTCAGTGAGAAAGATGAAAGAAGACGTCACTATCAAAAAGTACTCTGTGGTCACGTCCAACATCAGAATCATAGAGTCTAGTAGGTACACTTATAATATAATATATAATATAATATTTTCGTTTATTTGTCTATTTAAGTACTTATTTTATTACATTTTTAAATATTTCTTAACATATAAAAAATAACTATAAAAAAATATTTAAAAATATAAAAAAATAGAAGTCCGCCGGTGTCGGGAGCAGGGTCCAAGCTACCGGTGGTTAGGGCTCCAGAGACAGGAACCTCCTCACAATACGAGCCGTATCGAGGAGTACTGCCTTCTGAATCAGGCCCTTGATCCAACCGCCTAACGAGGCTTTCGGCCATAAGGCCATTGGCCGACACGACAATCGGCACAATGATAGCCGAGCTCACATTCCACATGTCAACAACCTCGTGTGCTAAGTCAAGGTATTTATTATTAATTATTATTAATATTAATTAATTAATAATTAATAATAATATTATTGAAACCAAAAATTATACAAAGTTTATCATAAAGAATTTAAATAATGACATATGTAGGAAATGCAATAGTGCTCCAGAAACGATTCAGCATATCACAGGCGCGTGCAAATCAATAGCCCAAACAGATTACAAACACAGGCACGATCAAGTAGCCAACATCATACACCAAAAATTATCACACCAGTACAAACTTATAGATTCCATTACACCATACTACAAATACAATCCAGAAACTGTATTAGAGAACCCCTCAACAAAACTATATTTTGACCGCGCGATTCTTACCGATCGAACAATTCATTTCAATAGACCAGATATTACACTTATAAACAAGATGGTTATTTAATAGATATTGCTATACCAAATACACATAACTTGCAGACAACAATAACAGAAAAACTGAGCAAATACACTGAATTAAAAGATGAAGTAGCCCGACTTTGGCATCTGCAAAAAGTTATAATAGTACCAATAGTAATTATCTACAACAGGAGTAATACCGAAACAACTTCACCAGTCCCTTAATTCCCTTAACTTACCCCTAAATATTTACCATTTGCTGCAGAAAGCAGCGATACTAAGCACATGCAGACTCGTGAGAAAGTTTCTGCAATGTGAATCAGAAAACCTACATCAAAACACAAATACGCTACCAGCTTCTGTGCAATCTTCTGCACGTGACTGCACTTAATCCAACTGATAATCACTTGGCTTAGGCCCGTGTTATCAGCTCTTTCCGGCTAGCCGAGAAAAGAAAATAAATAAACAAAAATAATAATAATATAATAGATAATAATAATAGACGTCGCCAACACCTGTACGTCGGCAGGGGAGAGGCCGGCCACCGAAGAGCTTGGGACTTAGGGGCCAACCGGCCCCGAGCCGGGTCCCCGCTACCGGTGGTTGTGTGCAGCGCATGAGATGGACTCTGTCTATGAACGAGAACGTCATGCGCGCATATTACAAGTCTACAGAGGGGGGAACTAACCTCACTGCGTACCGCGATAGGATGCTGTCTCTGTTCCAGGAACTGGAACCAACCGTCAACGTCTCGGCCCAACGACTGTCGGATCAGGTGCGGGTCATCCAACGCAATCACAGGTTGGATGATATCGCACTTAATAGGCTGCGCTCAGAGGTACTGAGCAACCATACCGTCTCGACTCTGGCACAAACCGCAGCACAAGCGTCAACTATTGATGCCATCCCGCCGCGGTTCAATCGTGTTGAAGAAGAGGATGATAGGGTTGACACAGTAAGTAGCCAGTGCAACGATCGACTGAGGAGCGCACTGGAGGATGCGTTTCTCGAGTATAGATTCACTCCGACCGAGCTTAGACCCCGATTACCACGGTTACCCATGCACAAAAAAATAGGGCGTTGGTGTGTGCCTTGGATTCGCAGCTCAAGAATTTCTTCGAGACCAGCGAGGATCTCGTTGATACACACTCGATCCTGTATTGTGCGGCTGTGGCGACATGTCGTTTAGCTAACGTCAAGTTTCCAAGTTGTGACGGAGCTACTCGACCAAAACCAGCTGTACCAGCCTGGCAGCACAGGATCGAGTGTCGTATCGATGAGACCAGGGTACTCATCGGCAAACTATACTGCTTCAGGGAGGGCAATACACGACCACGAGTGATGCGCTTTGTGAGGCGAGCATTCACTTCACAGGGACTGGAATCAGCCCTCGAGAATACATATCCCGTGTCACAGAGCGCATCGACTTCCTGAAGCAGAAAGTTTGTGCATGGGCGAGCCGAATTCGGCGGTATAAGCGACGGATTGATCGATACACGCAGAATCGCATGTTCCAGAGCGATGAAAGGTGGGTGTATAGAGCTTGGGAGCGACCTGAACAAAATGTGACAGATGTATGCCGCCCGGATGATGCCGCCACGAGTGCATTCTGGCGCAACATCTGGTCGGTGCCCGTCTCTCACACTGAAGCTGGCTGGATACAGGATGTCGAGCGAGTGTGTGAGACTGTACCAGAGATGGAAGCAGTACTAATTACGCCATTAGACGTTGCCAAAGCGGTCCGTCCGTTACCGAATTGGAAATCGCCGGGACCGGACGGACTGCACAACTTTTGGTTGAAATGGCTAATTAGTTCACACACTTGCCTGGCATCTCAGTTCCAGTCATCTTTAGAGTCTGGGTCGCTACCGCAGTTTCTAACAACAGGCGTTACCCACCTGCTCCATAAGTCAGGTAGTCCCGCGGAACCCAAGAATTATAGACCGATCACGTGTTTGTCGACGGTTTATAAACTTCTTACATCCATTTTGAGAGCGAAAATTAATACGCACATTGAGAGTAACCCGATTATGTCTGCCTCTCAAAATGGATGTAGGAATGGGTCCCGCGGTACTAAGGAGCTACTCCTCATAGACATGGCCATTAGCCAACAGGTTCGTCGATCCCGCAAGGATATGTCGACATGTTGGATAGACTATAAGAAGGCCTACGACTCGGTGCCACATACATGGCTCATGAGGGTGCTGGAGTTGTACAAGATAGATGCAACTCTACGGTTCACTAATGTTTCACCAAAACTACATTGACAAATTTTTAGTTTACAACCAACGTTTCGTATACTATTTATTTCACAACTAACTCATTCCGCAAATGTTTTATTTTATAAACACTCGCTTCACAAACATTTATTTGGCAAATGCTTCTCTTTACAAATGTTACGGATGATATTTAATCATTTATACATTTTTCATTTAATATTTAGATTCTTTTGGAAAAATAACGTTTATACAAAATATCATTTTATGATACACTAGCGACTGCATTAAAATCCGTTGCGTAGTTTAAAAGATCTAAGCTTTCAGACAGCGGGAGTGACTTTGTTTTATACTATGTAACGATTTTCTAAACCAGTCACAAAGTGATCATGACGGTATTCTCTATTTGGGTCAAATCAATTTCAGGCAAGTATTTTTTTCTATTATAATCTAGTCGTTTCTGGCACTCGCCGGCCGCTGCCGCGGCACCGCTCGCTTCGCTCGCTCGGCTCGTGCGTAGAGGGTCACAGTTTTAACCTAACCTAACCGAACCATTTTTTTTTAAATAATTAACCTAATGTAACTAGTTCGGTTCCGGGTAGCCCACTAAAAACAATCTCTTTATTTCTACTATTAGCGCAAGTCGTTTCTGGCACCCATATTTTGTGTAAAAGCAATTTTTTTCTATATAATCTAAGCGTTTCTGGCACTCGCCGGCCGCTGCCGCGGCACCTTTCGGTGCGCTCGCTCGGCTCGTGCGTAGGGGTCACAGTTTTAACCTAACCTAACCTAACATTTTTTTTTTAATAATTAACCTAATCTAACTAGTTCGGTTCCGGGTAGCCCATTAAAAATAATCTCTTTTTATCTATTAGCGCAAGTCGATGAAAGAATGAGTTTCATTTTTAGGAAATTGCGTAATGATAAGTCAATATGTAAAACGTTTTTATTCCAAACGTTGTTTTATGAGATAAAATGAATGTAAAATGAATTGCTTGTTAAATAACACGTTATTAAACAAAAGTTTATCTGGTGATTATTTTGTAAAGTGAATTATTTGGCAAACTTGTTTTTGTATAATGATGAAATGACAAATCATGTTTTTGCCAATCGTTGTTTGTCAAGTAAAAGTTTGTAAATTAATTTTTGGTGAACTGACAGGGCACCGCAACTCTACGCACCTTCCTTGAGTCGTGTATGGGGCAATGGAAGAAGGTCCTTCGCTATCCAGGATGTCGGCAGATCCAGGGGAATGATGAGCCTGTATGGATTAAACGGGGAATATTTCAGGGCGACAGTTTGAGTCCACTTTGGTTCTGCTTAGCCCTGAATCCTCTAAGTACACTACTGGAGGATTCAGGTCTAGGCTATCGGTTGAGGAGAGGTGGTCAGGTCATATCTCACCTCCTCTACATGGACGATTTGAAACTCTTTGCCCCCAACAAATTGCGTCTGATGGAGCTACTGAAGGTAACTGAAACGTTCAGTAGCGCCATCAGGATGGAATTTGGTGTGGACAAATGTGCAGTCATGCATGTAAAGCGAGGGGAGATTATGGATTCTGAGGGAATTCAACTCTCGGATTCCATAAACCTTAGATCCCTCGCCTCATCCGAAAGCTATAAGTATTTAGGTATGTCGGAAGCGTGCATCAACGATGCTGACATGAAGCAATCGTTGAAGGAGCGTTTCTTTTGTCGCCTGAGGAAGGTATTAATCAGTCTTCTTTCGGGCGGAAATAAGGTGCGCGCCTTCAACGGTTGGGTCATGCCGGTTTTGATGTACTCTTTCGGCATGCTCAAATGGACTCAAACCGAACTCGACGCCCTGGATAGAAGGGTCCGCACACTGCTGACTGCAAATCGGATGCATCACCCACAATCATCGGTGATGAGACTGTATATTCCGCGGAAGTGTGGGGGTCGAGGCTTTTTAAATGCAAAGACCCTCCACAACCGCGAAGTGTGCAGTCTCAGGGAATATTTTTTAAAAGCTGAAGTGGGTATGCACCGTGATGTGGTCGCAGTGGACAAGGGGCTCACCCCGCTCTCCATGGCTAACGAGAACTGGCGCAAACCTGTAATACTTACTACCGATGACCGCAAGAAGGTATGGCAAAGCAAGGAGCTTCACGGGCGCTTCTATCGGGCTCTCCATGAGCCCGGTGTAGATTTCTTAGCGTCCGTATCCTGGTTACGTTTTGGTGATCTTTTCGGGGAGACCGAAGGTTTCGTCTGTGCAATTATGGACGAAATTATCTTGACGAATAACTACCGGAGATATATTATGAAGGACGGGACGGTTGACGTGTGTCGGGCATGCCACCGTCCGGGTGAGTCTATCAGACATATTATCTCTGGTTGTTCTCGTCTGGCTAACGGCGAGTACTTGCACAGGCATAACCAAGTAGCCAGGATTATTCACCAGCAACTTGCTTTGAAATATAAACTTGTGGATTCTGAGGTACCGTATTACAAGTATGTGCCCGACCCAGTTCTTGAAAATGACCATGCCACGCTGTACTGGGATCGGTCTATCATTACTGACAGGACTATTGTCGCCAATAAGCCTGATATAGTGGTGATAGATCGATTAGCGCGCCGCATAATGATTGTCGATGTTACCATTCCACATGACGGAAACCTCGTGAAAGCTGAGAAAGAGAAACAAGTTAAATATCTCGACTTAGCACACGGGGTTGTTGACATGTGGAATGTGAGCTCGGCTATCATTGTGCCGATTGTCGTATCGGCCAATGGCCTTATGGCCGAAAGCCTCGATCAACATCTGTCGAGGCTCTCGTTAGGCGGTTGGATCAAGGGCCTGATTCAGAGGGCAGTACTCCTTGATACGGCTCGTATTGTGAGGAGGTTCCTGTCTCTGGAGCCCTAACCACCGGTAGCTTGGACTCTGCTCCCGACACCGGCGGAATACTATTTTTTATATTTTTAAATGTTTTTTATACTTATTTTTTATATTTTAAGAAATATTTAAAAATGTAAAATAATATGTACATACATAAATAAATAAACGAAATAATAATATTATAAAGAGCAAAGATTTGTATTTTTGTATGCTTGTATTTTTGTATGTTACGAATAAACGTAAAAAATACTAGACCGATCTCAAAAATTCTTTTACTGTTAGAAAGCTACATTATCACTGAGTAACATAGGCTATATTTATTACTAAAAAAAATTAGGGATCCTTAGAAATTCCTACTAAAACAAACCCAAGGTGTAAAAAAAATAGCCATAAAATGTCTTTCATCGCATGCGCTGCGGAAAGTATTGATGATCGAACAAAAAAATGTTCTACAATATTATAAAACATATCAATATCTACAAAAAACTTCGCGATACCATATGTCCAACTATTGTAGTTATGTCACTATAACTACTTTTTTACATTTTAAAAGTTGATAGAAATGCCGATCAAAATCAGACCATGTTATCTATACCTTTGTATTAATTCTTATCCAAATAAATTATTTTGTATTCAAGACTGTTTCAATACCTGTTGATTACTTTTTGAATTATTGAAATCGGACATTCCATTCAAAAGATATTACGAAATTAAAAATGTCAGTAGAAAAAAAAAAATACACGCCAATGACGCGCCGCGCCGGTGCGTGTTGCTCCACGCAGCCACAGAATACGACGTAGCGCTGCGATATAATTCTCGTGGCCACAGTGTTTGTAACAAAACTCCTCTGAAACGGCTTGACCAATTCTTATGAAATTTTCTGTGTATATTCAGTAGGTCCAAAAATAGGAGGTAAACTATTTTTTATTTTATTTTAACTACTACTATTGTTAGTGTAGGGTAGGGGTAGGGTAGGAGTAGGGTAGGAGTCAGGAAGGGGTAGTGTACAAGTAAGGTAGGAGAAGGGTAGGTGTAGGATTAGGGTAGGAGTAAGGTAGGACACCACGCGAACGAAGTCGCGCCGGGCAGCTAGTTATAAATATACGTTATATATTTGTAGTCCGTGATTATAAAAGTCTGAGATAAAAGTACTCTCTGTCATAGATTCACTATAATAATAATTATACTACCCTGGCCACTCACAAATTGTTGCGAAAAAAAGTTTTTACATGTATGAGACCGGCCAGTTATAATCTATTTTTACCCGACTACGGCGAAGCAAAAAGGAGGGTTATGATTTTGATCGGTATGTATGTATGTATGTAAGCATGTATGTATGTATGTTCATCTGTTCCCTCATAGCTTCTAAACTACTTGACATAATTAGACAAATGAAGTATCGTTGGAAGCGTCTTGATCGTCCGCTGGTTATAGTCATGATCTAAAAAAATGTTTTTTTTTTTAATCATACCTTGTTGGGTGTCAAATGAGGGGGCTTAATTAGCACATTTCAAAAATATAAATATTACCGAAATAAGCCCCAAAATATACGAGTATAATAAAAAATACGTTTAAAAACTAAAACCCGACTACTGAAAAGGATGAAACAAGAAAGTACCTTCCCGTGGTCGCATGCTACCATAGCTTATAATATGTTAGTACAGCGGCATGCGACCACGGGATGGTACTTTCTTGTTTCATCCTTTTCAGTAGTCGAGTTTTTGAAAATATGATTATTTGTAAGTAAAAATAGGTTGGTACGTTCCAATTTCAAAATTTCCCTCCACATTGTTTGCGAGCTAATTTAAATTATCGTGTCTCATTAAAAAATGGATCTGCGCCGGGAACATTTTCGCGCTATGATTTTTTACGATTTCAAGTGTCGCCTGAAACCGGACGAATCGTACAATAGACTTCAAATGGCTTTCATGGAAGAAGGCTCTTCTAAGACAACCGTGTATCGTTGGTATAACGAATTCAAGCGCGGTTGACTAACTTTGGGGTAGAACGCTATCCTCTATCATACAAAGGTCAGTGCCACAGATCCACAGGTGTGAAGATATACAACCTTTATGTATTATCGATGGTTTGTTGCTTAGCAATGTTTGTTTAATCTGGCTTGTCATTTACTATGAAATATTCCTTCTACATAATAAAACAAAGTTTTATTGAAACGTTTATTTCTGCATCTACGGCAACTAAACAATTATAAGCTTTAAGAATTCAATAAAGCTTAACATGGTAGCAGAGCGAAAAATGTAAGATTAAAAGAAAAACGAAAAGGTAAAAATCCAAAATGTCTATTGTAAAAATTCAACCTTTAGGAAAAGAAAACTATGATACATGGTGTATACATGCAAAAGCATATTTAATAAAAAATAAACTATGGGCATGTGTAAAAGAATACCCAAAGGTAGATGCGTCAAAAAATGATCTTGACGATGACGAAATGGCAAAGTCAGAGCTGATGTTGTTGATAGCGCCTTCAGAACTAAAACAGATTAAAAACTGTAAATTTGCCAGAGATGTGTGGACGACTCTTGAATCCATCTATGCTAGTAAGGGTCCAGCCAGAAAGGCTACCCTACTAAAACAACTAATATTAGCTAAACTAGAAGAAGGTTCAGATACACGCGAGCATTTAAAGAAATTCATGGATACTGTAGATAAATTAAAAGATATGGATATTGATATCAACAGTGATCTGTTATCAATCATGATGCTCTATAGCCTTTCTTCGGAATACGAAAATTTCAGGACTGCAATTGAATCACAAGACTCGCTTCCAGACCCTGAAAAGCTAAAAATTAAAATTATAGAAGAGAGTGATGCACGTCGTCGTGACATCCCTAGTACTAGCGTAAAGAATGATGCTGAAGAAAGTTTCTACAGTTTTTGCAAGATTTGTAAAAAGAAAGGCCATGACTCGTCCAAATGCTGGTGTAAAAATAAGAATACAGACAAGAAAAATAATTATAGGAAGTCTAAGAACAGCTATAATAAAAAGGACGATAAAGAAACAAACCTCTTCAGCAGCTACTTCATAAATGACAAAGCCCAAAAATGCTGGATACTTGACAGTGGATGTACGTCACATATGACATTTTCGGATAAGCCTTTTATTGAAATGAAGAAAATTTCAAAAACCCTTAAACTCGCTTCAAAGGAAAAAACTGCAGAGATAAAAGGGTTTAGGGCCTGCAGAAATAGA
Source organism: Amphipoea lucens (assembly GCA_947508005.1). Classification (NCBI taxonomy): domain Eukaryota; kingdom Metazoa; phylum Arthropoda; class Insecta; order Lepidoptera; family Noctuidae; genus Amphipoea; species Amphipoea lucens. The sequence goes on from OX382355.1 coordinate 19,534,262, forward strand.
AATTGAAGAAGGAAAGATTGGAATAACTGATGCACTTTATGTACCAAGCCTGTGTGCTAATCTTCTATCTGTTGGGAAAATGACAGATAAAGGACTCACTGTTCTATTTACTAAGAAGAAGGCAATAATTAATGATCACAAGCGAGGAGTACAAATGCAAGCAGTGAGAGAAGACGATGGTCTATATTATCTCCAAACGAAAAATAATAATGTTGACAGACATAGAGCCAATGCTACAGAATGTAGTAATGACGTAGCAAAATAAGTGGAGGCAGATGCTATTAAACAATGGCACTGTAAAATGGGACACATGATCGAATACAAGATAGTGTTATTGCAAGCTCTAACGAGGTACCTATACAAAATGAAAATAACGAGTTGTTTTATGACTCTCTCGGGATTGATGACGGCAGTGAAACTGCTGATCAACCAAATAAAAACGACATAGATGTCGATGCATCTGTTCTTGTCCCAGAAGAACGGAGGTCATACAATCTTCGTGATAGATCACAGATTGACAGACCTAAAATATTTGAGGATTATGTTATGGCAGCCATGGATATGAATAATGAAACAGAACCTCAAACGTTTAATGATGCTATGAATAGCAAGGATAAGGCCAAATGGTTAGAGGCTATGGAAAATGAAATGGAATCATTGAAAGAAATGAAGACTTGGGAATTAGTCGACTCTCCGAAAAATCGTAAACCATTGCCATGTAAATGGGTTTACAAAATAAAGAACAATCCAGATGGTACAGTTGAGCGATATAAGGCCAGACTAGTAGTAAAAGGTTTTTCACAAAAACCTGGCGTTGATTATCAGAAGACTTTCAGTCCGGTAGCCCGCCTCAGTACTATAAGAGCTGTCTTAGGAATAGCTGCTCGAGAAAACATGGTACTTCAACAGTTCGATGTATCGACTGCGTTTCTAAACGGAGCTGTAAAAGAGGAAATCTTTATGAAGCAGCCAGAGGGATTCAACGATGGCACTAAGAAAGTGTGCAAACTTAAACGCAGCCTCTACGGGCTGAATCAAGCTCCTCTATGCTGGAATGTCTGCATATCAGAGTATCTTATAAATTCAGGATTCAGGCAAAGCACTAAAGATCCTTGCCTTTACTTACGTGAACAAGTCTTAATTGCACTTTACGTAGATGACGGTTTGGTGGCTTCAACTAGTGAAAATGCTGGAAGGAAATTTATTGAAGAACTGAAAAATAGGTTTAAAATAACCACAAAACCGGCGTCTTATTTCCTTGGACTTGAAATTAATAAAACCAAAGATGGTTGTATTACCTTAAACCAAAGGTCTTATTCTAAGAAGATACTAGAAAAGTTTGGAATGACTAACTGTAAAGTCGCTGCAACGCCGGCAGTAAAAATTGGCATAGATGAAGAACAAGATGTTGAATCAAATGATGAATCAAATTCGTCATTTCCTTATCGTCAAGCTGTAGGTGCCCTAGCATACCTCATGGTCGCTACAAGGCCAGATATAAGCTACGCTGTGAGTGTTGCATCAAGGCATCTCGAAACTCCTACTAGGTTTGATGTGATGAGAGTCAAGCGAATTTTTAGATACCTTAAGGGTACTATAGACAAAGGACTTGTGTTCGCGAAAAGCCGGGAAAAGAGGCTGATATGTTTCAGTGATGCTGATTTTGGTGGTGACACAACAACTGGCCATTCGACGTCAGGGATGATTTTCCTATTCTCCGGTCCCATCATGTGGAAAAGCCAAAAACAACCAAGAGTGGCAATCTCTTCAACGGAAGCCGAACTCGTAGCCATGACAGAAACTGCGAGAGAAGCCTTATGGCTAAAAGAACTCCTGGAGGAATTAACGGACTTAACAGACCTGAACGAAAAACTGACAATTTACGTTGACAATGAGTCTGCTATAAGGTTGTCTGAGAACCCACCCTATGAGTTCCATAAGAGAACAAAACATATCAAGCTAAAACATTTCTTCATTCGAGAATGTATTCAGAATGGAGACTTCGCTGTCAAACAAGTCTCTACAGAATTGCAATTGGCGGACATGTTTACGAAGCCATTGTTTGGACCAAGACTGAACATGCTAAGCTGTAGAATTGGACTTCAAGATTTGTCCAAGCTCTAAAAGTATCGTTGATGTGAAGATATACAACCTTTATGTATTATCGATGGTTTGTTGCTTAGCAATGTTTGTTTTATCTGGCTTGTCATTTACTATGAAATATTCCTTCTACATAATAAAACAAAGTTTTATTGAAACGTTTATTTCTGCATCTACGGCAACTAAACAATTATAAGCTTTAAGAATACAATAAAGCTTAACAACAGGTAGTATCTCCTCGCGCGCCTCAAAGAGATGTCAGCAAAAAGGAAGGGGCCCGCCAGGGCCGAAGCCTGCCGGGGGTGCGGGATTGTCTGAAAGGGTTACCGCTACCCCGGAACATAAAGGGCTAAGGAAGGAACACGGATGGGTTTTAGTTAGTAAGAGTCTGACATTCCCTTCCGCTCCACCCAGAGTGGGAGGGGTCATTTGATGATTTCCCATCCATAAAAAAAGCTAGTATCTCTTATTGTTCTGAGTATCTCTACCTGTGGATCTGTGGTCTGTAGTCTGTGGTCATGAGTTTTATCTGTTATCCAATAAAACTTGTTATTTCAATAAAAGTACTCTGTGATATTCAACACTCACAACAAACTCACATTCGTGAAATTCGCGTTTGTTCTGCAATCTAAGCTCCTAATAAGGCTACTACTTATTACAGCTACAACAAAATCAGTTGTATTGACCAGCAACACACCATGCTGATACATGTGGCTGTACGAGGAGTCTTTTTATTTTTGATGGCTTTGGGGCTCTTTTACAGCTCGGAATGTACGGACTTAACTTCACTAAACCATTTCATAATGACCGGCGTATACGGCAGCTTTGTAATAGTATCATTAGGCCTCATCATAGATAGAGGATTGGGGATGTACACTGATCTATTTATAGAGAGCAATTTCATTATATTGGCCTGTTTATTCAATGTTGTGGTTTCTATTTTAGCGTTCTACGAATATTATTCAGGCATATTGAAAGAAAAGGAATCAATGCATAAGGGTTTTGTGTCTGCTACTTGTGCGTTTCTTTGCTTGATAGATTTGTTTTTATTACATTGTTTCAGATAAACCAAGTACACAAGTACTATACTAAGACCTGTGTTTTCTTGTACCTACCTAACTATAAACTCAAAACTGTATATAGAAGGAAGGGGAACATTGACTTATACATAATATTACTAGCGAAGGGGAAGCACAATATCACTATAACCTACAAAAAATCTGAAAGTTCCTTTCATCACACCTTTTTTTTGGAGTGTGGAAGTCTCTATGGATGTCCTCCGCGCATGGGCACCGAGAGGGGAGCAAGCACTTGTAGGTACCCCCTGGTTGTAAATCTTTAGTTCTTATGCTTTGCATAAGTAATATTATTACTAGAGACCGGACTATATGCAACATAAATGGCCCAAAATATGCATGCAAATATGCAAGTAAAATTGCTAAAATATGCACAAAAAACCATAGAAAGGGCCAAAATATACATATAATATAACAGGAAAAAAATAAAAAGGTCATATTTTTTAATGTTTTTTATTTTAAAAAGCTCTGTACTAGCTATGCAACGACGACGTAATAGATATTTTCGCAATCGTATTTGCGAAAATATCTATTACAAAATATACCTACTTAGATAACAATGTTTACAATTTACCTTTAAAATATGTAGGTATGACTAAGTACTGTTCTAAATGTTCTGTACATAAATTTTGTGTAGGTACGATCGCTTAATAATTTTTTAAGCGGAGGAAGGAGGAGGAAAGATCTACGTCTACTGAGGTGACTGAGCAGAATTTTGTTTAACTTATTGTGCCGGGCGAAATTTCACCCGCCCCGTTGATGAAGTTATCAATTTGACACAAGGTCACATGACCGTCCCACTATGAGAGACATCTGAACGATAAGCGAGATCGAGCGCAAATATGCATAATTTTATTTTATTTTTTCTAAAACTTGCAACTACCGCTGAAAAGGGACTAAATATGCAAATGCATATGTAATATGCAGTTGCATATAATCCGGTCCTTAATTATTACATATGCAAAGCATAATAACTAAAGATTTATAGTATACTAGCTGCCCGGCGCGACTTCGTTCGCGTGGTGTCCTACCTTACTCCTACCCTAATCTTACACCTACCCTTCTCCTACAAACACTGTGGACGCAAGAATTTTATCGCACCGCTACGTCGTATTCTATGGCTGCGTGGAGCAACACGCACCGGCGCGGCGCGTCGTCGGCGTGTATTTTTTTTTCTACTGACATTTTTAATTTCGTAATATCTTTTGAATGGAATGTCCGATTTCAATAATCAAAAAGTAATCAACAGGTATTGAAACAGTCTTGAATACAAAATAATTTATTTGGATAAGAATTAATACAAAGGTATAGATAACATGGTCTGATATTGATCGGCATTTCTATCAACTTTTAAAATGTAAAAAAATAGTGACATAACTACAATAGTTGGACATATGGTATCGCGAAGTTTTTGTAGATATTGATATGTTGTATAATATTGTAGAACATTTTTTTGTTCTATCATCAATACTTTCCGCAGCGCATGCGATGAAAGACATTTTATGGCTATTTTTTTTACACCTTGGGTTGGTTTTAGTAGGAATTTCTAAGGATCCCTAATTTTTTTTTAAATATAGCCTATATTACTCAGTGATAATGTAGCTTTCTAACAGTAAAAGAATTTTTGAAATCGGTCTAGTATTTTTTACGTTTATTCGTAACATACAAAAATACAAATCTTTCCTCTTTATAATAATATATTATTAATAATTAATTATTATTAGTGTAGATGTAGAAGTGTAGATTATGCACTAAAGCTTATTATAATAACTACATATGTCTGTCCTCCGCCATGAGACGATCGGAGGGGTCCAGTCTATCAAAAATTACTCTGTGGAGGGGTCTGTCAAATTGCTTCTGACAAAAACCAGACGATCGTGACCAGCGAACATCTACGAACGTTGTTGAACGATATACCTACATAAGTATATCGTTCAACAACGTTCGTAGATGTGACCCCATATAAATGGGGTAAAATTTTGTGCAAAGAAAAGGTTGTCCTTTAATCCAGAATTAGAATTTCATAGACCGTAGCTTGAATTAGCATCTATGCCCGTTTTTATAAGGCGACACGATGTCGCGTAGTGGCATTACTCGTTAATTTCAATAAGTCGCTATAACTACTCGTCTGTGTGAAACGAGCCGCCTATTAATAGGTAATTGCATCCACCTCCATTTCCTTCCTTTTATTATTTTTTTCAGAATTTCATGACGTTCGTTATAAATATGACGGAAACGCTCTATCCACAGAGTACTATAATAATAATACGGCAGGCTCTATCATGCTCTGTGCGCTCTAATATTAGAGAAACGTAGCTTGACATTTCACATTTAGTCAAACCCCGCTGCCCAAAGATTTAAATCGCTTGATTCGCTCTTACCGCACTTGATCACGCGATGAAGTGTCCATATTGAGAAGAGTGAGCTCACATATTATTAAATAGCGTTTCCAGGACAATCAACGTGATGCAGCTGAATACCTAATCTATCTTTTTCCGTTGTCACGACATAACATGAAAACGGATGGACCGATTTCGATGAAATTTGGTATAGAGATAGTTTGAGTCCCGGGAAAGGACATAGGATAGTTTTTATCCCGATATTCCCACGGGATCGACATTTACGCGGGTGAAACCGCGGGGCGCAGCTAGTAGTAGATACACACATCAAAAGTGTCTAGGGATCAAGCATTTTTATGCGGATTTCTTGAGATTGAGATGTGGCTTTGTAATAAATTTATGATTTTATAAATTTATATGGATCCTTTTTGGTGCATTTCATAATTTGAATCAGGAACTGTGAATCAAATTCGAGTAAAAGATGAAAATCAGCTGTCAATATTTTCCCTATAAAAACATACAACGCATTGAAGACATTATTAGTGCTACTGTTTCCCTACTACTGATTAAAACCAACGTTATTATGGAGCGGCGACGTCATTTAAGCAGGGAAGAAATGCTCAGAGCCGTGGGAATGATAGAAGCTGGTTCCCGGCAACGTACTGTGGCTTTAGCTCTGAATACAAGTCAGAGTGTTATCAGTCGACTTTGGACACGTTACCGAAGCACTGGTACCGTGGCTGAGCGCCATGGAGGACGGTATCGCTGCACCACACGGAGACAGGACCGATACATTCAAATCTTAACTCGAAGAGCTCCAACAATAACCGCCATGATGTTAGCCGTGAGGCTTCATCACTCTTCAGGAAACTTAATTAGCGACCAAACAGTCAGAAACCGCTTGCATGAAGTGAACCTTCATTCCCGAAGACCGCTACGGGTACCACCTATAGCAATGCACAATCGTAGGATTCGATATCAATGGGCTCTTGAACACAGAAATTGGGCAGAAGAACAATGGCGTTTCGTGTGCTTTTCTGATGAGTCTCGTTTTGGTAGGTATGAGACCGGATACAAGACGTATACGACACTGGAGAACCCCTGGACGCCAACAGCGATTAAAATCCTGCCAGGAAGTCCATCCTTATAGTGGTGGAACCATCATGGTATGGGCGGGTATTTGGATCGGCGGAAGAACTGAGTTGATTTGGATCAGAGGCAACCTCAACGCTCAAATTTATGCTGAGACGATTGTATCAGACGTCATCGTTCCTCTACAAGTGCAAATCGGTCCCTTATTTCAGTTAATGCATGATAATGCACGACCGCACACCGCAAGAGTTGTAAGACAGACTCTCGCCGCAGCTAACATCAATGTCCTGCCCTGGCCTGCTCAGTCGCCAGACTTGAACCCGATTGAGCATGCATGGGATATGCTACAGAGAAGAGCTCTGCCGAATATGGAGGGTATCCAGTCGCAAGAAGACCTTTTTTTGTTGTTGCAACGAACATGGGCGGCCATTCCACAGCGTGATTTGGATGAACTCATTTTGAGTATGCCAAACCGATGTTCTTGTGTTGTTAGTGTTCGCGGTAGAAACACGGATTATTAATTGTTTAAGTTACCCAATAAAATTTTAAAGAAAACTGTTATTTCAGTCTTTTTTTCGAACTTTTGTGTTAGTGGTTCAAATGTCAAAAATCCCTTTATTAGGAAAATGGCAAATTTCTTTATTAATGCAAAGGTGACTTGGTTTATCGTTACTGTGACAAACGAAAACACTTTATTTGATGAATCCTTAAAGAAAATTTTAATTAATATCAATCAGGAGAAAAGTTATTGCAAAAATATATGTTGATCCCTAGACACTTTTGATGTGTGTATTTTACATGAACCGACTGCTGATTTGACCAAAACCCACTTACTCGGTAACACGATACCTCTTGGTAAGACTGGTTGTTGACTCGGAATTCTGACTACCCGCAACGGCTTAACGTGCTTTCCGAAGCAGGGAGGGTCTCGGAATATAATTGGTGCTCACACATCCGCGGAACGACCTCGGCAAAGATCGAACCGCGCGGCTGTTATTATTTAGCCACGAGCCCCAGAAAGTTAGGACAAAATATATAAATAATAAGGGGAGAAACAGTCTCACCATGTCTAGGCCAAAACAATTGAACCGCCGCGGTCGGCGTCACGTCGGTTACTGCTCTCATACAATGCGTTTGTTGCGGTATCTGAATTATACAAGACATGAACTCAACTCAACTAGCTTCATCTTTCTGACTGACCGACCCCTTGACAATTCAAAAGTGCCTGTAATTGGTTTAATTGAAATAAATGGTTTGAGTTTGAAATTCATAAAAGACCACCCGCAACAGGGTTAGAAAGCGTTATTGTAAGGACTACCGAAATATTATGTTAAAAAACAATAATTTATAACATTTCCCTCAATCTTTTTGTCGTTATTTTATAATGCCTATTAAATCATACCATAAATACCTTACGCTCATGCCCATTTCTATCGTGGGGTAACATACTTAGGGGCCCTCTCTACGAGTGAGAGAATCGCGGCGATAGTTTCGCCGTGCCATCAAATTTTCGCCGCGATGACATCGCCTTGTGGAACACGACAAGAGAGTGTATAGAAATACGTAGCACGACGATATCATAGTAAGAACAAATAAGTAGGGGCATCTTCATACATACGCACCGAACACGGTTTGCATGCGAGTGCGCTCGTACGTACGCGTCGTCGCACGCACACACAGACAATTACTGACAAAATTTATCGCTGCAAAAGGTGCGCCAGTCGTGGCTACCACAGAGCACTTTATGATAGTGGTATAGAGTGCCATTTCAAGGAATTTTGATGCCAACCTGTCACGAGTAGCGCCATCTGGATTTCGTGTTCCATAACTAACCATACATAAAAGCAACCAAAGGAAAAGGATAGAGTAGGAATATACCTACGCTATCCTTTTCATTTGGTTGCTTTTGCATATATTTCCCAGTTATAGATTGATATTTATGTAAAACCATTTTTGGTAGTGTGAAATTAACTAATAGCGTCCAAATATCGCAAACAGACACCGAATTCAGTCGGGCACGCCACGATAGCGGCGATAAGACCCCTCTTTGAAGAGTGGCTAGAGAGGCGTCACGGCGTTCTCACCTACCGCCTGACGCAGGTCCTCACCGGACACGGATGTTTCGGAAGGTTCCTGCATATCATCAGGCGGGAGGAGACGCCCGGGTGTCACCATTGCGAGGACCGCCCAGAGGACCAGCACATCAAGCTACCCCAATCTGTCAAATTTTCCCAATTGAATATGAACCTTGTGGTAAAGTTCAAAATCTATCAAAGAAATTTGACAGATTGGGGTAGCTTGATGTGCTGGCGTCTGTACTACGTACACGTAGTACATAATAATTCCATGCAATGGACATTCAATGGATCTGTGTTCATTTTTAACCACAGAGTACTAAAGAATAAACTGAAATGCTGATTTAACCTGTGGATAAGTTATTGACATTTTATCTTTGGCTAAAAGGTGCCAGCAACCAGGCCATTAAAAAAAAAAACATTTTATCTTTTATGTCTGTCAGTCAGGGCCTGTCAGTGTCAGGGGACTTTTTAGAGAAGTTACCTTCTGAGTATATGTGTTATGTTCTTCTACTACTTTTCTATCAAACAAGAGGTTTAGCTTTGGATTTGTTTTTGTGATTTTTTACATTCTCAATATATGTTTTTATAGAAATGAGTCTACATAAAGCCAGGTAATGGAAATCAATATGTATTCATGTGTAGTTATAATTCAAACATTTATATACTATCTTTCGGGATAAATTGCTAATAGACACTGCTCTTGCTGACACATAAAAAAGGCGTATTCATCAGCAAAATTACTGTTATTAATTTCTAAAATTAAATTTGTACTCATTTAGTTTTTTGCGTATAGGTATTTGTGGTCTGGATTCTGTACATAACAAAAATCTAAAAAAAATAAAGACGACCCACTAACCAAAATAAAGAATGTTAAATTATAGTGTAATCACAAAATCACGTGTACTTTCCATGGAGGTAAGCAGCACTTTCCCTATGAGTTAGAAGAAGCGAAAAGTATGGTCAGTGGGTCGACTTAGGGGCGGAGTTTACCTACAGCTTGTCTTAAAATATGGTTTAATTCACCTAAGTACTGAGAAACTATTTACATAGACCCCTCCAAGCCTCTAAAAGGATGTTAAGCTATTGGCCCTGCCTGTCATTCATTAATTTTTGACAGTTGTTATGGGTAGTGAGAACCCCAAAAGTCTAACAACCAGTCTTACCAATGTGGATTGTATTACCCATTGCAATGGGTTATGGAGGTCAGATAGGTAGTCACTCCATGTGAAATACTGGACTACTGGTATTCAGCTACATCCTGTTAGACTGGAAGCCAACCCCAAAATAGTTCAGAAAAGGCTAGGCAGATGGGAATATTCAATAATGGATAGCTGAAGGTTTTGTGTTTGCAAAGATCTCGAGGTGCAAATCTCCCTTCCTTATCTTTCACCGGAACGGCCTCACCAATCAGCTCCGACAGTACCTTGGGTGCCCAAGGGGATGGCACAGTAGACAGATACATTACTCACCAAATCAACTTAGGGTGCATTCCGAGTTAGGACTGTAATCGATATTATCGATTTGAGCGTGCTTAAACCCGTACCGAATTAGGTTTAAGCACGCTCAAATCGATAATATCGATTACAGTCCTAACTCGGAACGCGGCATCAGATGGATGAAAAGGTGACAGGTTGCTGGAACAACTTGCAACCGTTTTACTGTTTAAATGTCATCTTATTAACAATTATCCATTAAATTGTGATTGATTTTTGTTTATTTTTATTTGACTATTTTTCAACAAGTACATAACTGAGTTTACTATAAAAATTGAACTCTTGTTGTCTTACAGAATAAAAGCTTTCGAAGAAGTTCTCGAAGCAGATGTAGTGGATATTGAAAAACTAAGAAAACTGGCATTTAATGGTAAACATATTTTGTGACTCACAAGTGTTTTTTTTTTTTTTTTTGTTTTGTGAAAATACTAATCCCATTTTCAAAAAAAATGTCTTGTTTCTTGCTGTACCTTTTATTAAAATAGATGTATTCCAAAAATGATTAACTATTTTCTTTTATTATATTAAGGTATACCTGATGACAAGGGCTTGAGGTCCCTAGTGTGGAAAATATTACTTCTTTATCTTCCTCATCAAAAGAATTCATGGAAAGCAACCCTCAGCGAGAAAAGGCAACACTACAAACATTACATAGGTATTATACATTTCCTACTAATGCTGCTAATGGGATGATTAATTGTTTACCCTCTTTGCTAACATATCTGTGTGTAATAAATGTAGGGTTCTGAATCAATTATTATGTACCTACTGGATAAACTAATTAAACACCTAAAATAGTTACACATCTTTGTAAAGTATATACTTCCACGTAGTACAAAACTTAATGGGTACCTATGTGTATTTCCAGATGAGATAATAGTATCCCCAGGAGGCCCTACTGACCATCCATTGAACATTAGTCCTGACAGTTCGTGGAGCACTTACTTCAAGGACAATGAAGTATTGCTGCAGATTGACAAAGACGTCCGAAGACTATGTCCTGATATATCATTCTTCCAATCTGCCACAGAATTTCCATGTGAAGAAGTAAGTATTGCTCATCAAATATCTCTGAAGTTTATCCGTTACAGCTTGAGAATCTTCTATCTGATTTATTAGTGGCAGACAGACTCACATTGATTTTTCATTATTTTTAGATAGTGAACAGCAATGGTGTGAAAAGGCTGCACAAAAGAGTCGAGCAGTCAGTTCTGAAATATTCAACTTTAGAACGACGAGGACTTGGAGTTGCTAAGGTAGATGTGGCATTTGAACAATAATTTAACTAACCCACCACCTTTATAATAGTGAACATTATGTTTTTTTTCTATAATATGTTTGTTTGGTTTTAATGGATTCGTTTTTTTACGCAGAAAACAAGTCATGCAACCATTTGCTCTATAATGTGGCCTATCATGTGGATACTTTGTAGTCTTTCAATTTGATTGATTCATTTAGTAGATAGAGATGACTGCACAAGCCCATGAATAGTTATTGGTATTATCTTGTTTAATCAAACGTATTGAGCAATTAAGAATAGACCAGTAAAATGTTGACCTAGAACCTGCAAAATTTTAAATAAGGCTTGTTTTTAATTATTATTTTTAACTTCGATTTTTTTTTTTTGTTTATTAGTTAAGCAATGAGATCCGTCGCTCGGACAGCGTTCACAGCGGGGACTACGCGCCGCTGAACGAGGGCTGTGAGGCGCACTGGGAGGTGGTGGAACGCATGCTGTTCCTGTACGCCAAGCTCAACCCGGGTCAGGGCTACGTTCAGGGCATGAACGAAATCATCGGACCTATTTACCATACATTCGCCATTGACGCCGATATGGAGTTTCGTAGTGAGTGTGGAAAATACTTGTTCTATTTTGTACTTTGTTTTTGTTTAAATGTTCTTCCCCACAAATAAATCGCCTATCATTGATCTTACCAATCTTTTACCTTCTTTAGATTATTTTCTTACCTTAGCTGGATGTGCAACGTCAAAAGATTCGTTTGCCATATTCCATTATCGTCATGAAATTTTTACCTCTGTTTTATCGTTACAATTTTGTCCAGTATGTACCTAGTAGTCTTTCTATGATTAAGAGATTTGTGTGTTTACAGAACATGCGGAAGCTGACTGTTTCTTCTGCTTCACCAACCTTATGGCAGAGATACGTGACTTCTTCATTCGCACCCTGGACGAGTCGACCAGCGGTATCAACTATGTCATGGGCAAGCTCAGCGATTGCCTAAAAAAAAATGATCCTTTGATTTGGAATTTGCTGGAGTTACAAGAATTAAGACCCCAATATTATAGTTTTAGGTAAGCTTTGCGACCATTTTTGTCAAATGAGCACTAAACTAAGATCGTGGTAAATAAATAGTACATTACTGCAGCGGCCAGCAAAAGAGGCATTGATGGACGAACGGCCGAGATGCACTCAACAAGTACACTAGTCATGTCAATTAAAATATATAATAAATTACCAGAAATAATTAAAGAAGAACAAAAATTTAATCTATTCATAAATAAATTAAAACAATTTCTATTATATAAATGCTATTATAATATCAATGAATATTTAAACTAAAAAAACTACAAAGTAGTCAAATGAAAGCCCTCTTCCTCTCTCCTACGTTTGCTGTGCCCGACAGGGTCCACAATGATCATTTCTGTAAAACCTACCACCTAAGTTCACATGTGGAAGCAATAAATATATTGAGTATTGAGGCATCAATTGTGTGGCCTTGCGGCCAAGGCTTGCATAGTACTTTTCCCAAGTAATGCGCAGAAATTAAAACTAAGTAGTACCTAGGCAGAACTTTTTTGTCAAATACAATTACTTTTCAAAATCGATGACGAACAACGAACAACAATAATTTTTTGCGCGTTAGTGTTCATTTGTTTTTTTTTTCAATAAACAGCTTTCTATTTGCAAGCCAGTTCGAAATTTAAATAAAACCTTTGATAAGTTACCTCCTTGGTTGCCATGTTTCGGAGTAAAAGATCGTTCCATTTTTAACCGACTTCAAAAAAGGAGGTTCTGTATTCGACCCGTATGTATGTATGTTAATATGTCCGCGATTTTCTCAAAAACTAATGTACCGATTTTGATAATTCTTTCACTAAAGTAATCTACATACTTTCAGGATGGTGTCAGTATATAATACATTAGGTAATTATTCTTATGTACGACGTTATATGCATAAATGTACTGCATTTCCGGCATTTCTATGCGAATTTTTGATGATTCATCTAGTCGGTGTCTTCAATTCTTCAGTGCACTAGTGTTAATTGAATTTGTGTGGGGTAGGTACAACTAAAAAGGGAAAAATTAAAACTTTTTAACAAAAAAACAACAACCGACTTCAAAAAAAAAACACTACAAAGTGATAAATAACTTTAATTTCGGAAGTCGATGTCAAAAAACAAAAAATGCGGAACAAACGACACCGACTTCCGAAATTAAAGTTATTTATCACTTTGTAGTGTTTTTTTTTTTTGAAGTCGGTTGTTTTTTTTTGTAGAAAAGTTTTTTAAATTACATGTTAGATATGAGTTTACTATGTAATTTAGTTTTCATACAACTTTTGCCGGCCGCTGCTCGCATGTATTGGGCCAGTTCAGCAATCCATACTAATATTATAAATAGCTTCTGCCCGCGACTTCGTTTGCGTGGAAGTCGTAAGACACCACAATATAGTAAAGTAACAGCCGCATTTTATAAAACTTCCCTATACACTTCTACGTTTGTAGTTTTGGTCTCAGCAGCCAAAATATATAGAGATTTAGGACTGGTGACGCGGTAGCAAGCGACATATAGTTGTCCGTGTGAGAAGCAGCTCGTCCTGAGATAGAAACCCGCACCCAATAATATAAACTAATATCTATACGAATGACTAATCCTACCTAACAGTATTATAAAATAACCTACGGTCACTACGTACACTATCAAATATACTACCTATACTTTAAAAAATTAAATCTATACCTACGACTTATAAAAATAAACCTAAAATAACTCTACCTTAAACTGTACTTAGTAAAAACTAAAAGGAATAAAAAGGTCGCACTGAAAAGCACGGTTTAGAATTGCAATAGGCGCTGCACACGGCTAAGATACTATAATATTTTATCATAAGATACAATATCGCTCGCCATACAAATTCATCTTAAGATACGAAATATTATTTATTATCTTCGTCGTGTGTGATAGTTCATTGAATTGTATGGCGAGCGATATTGTATCTTATGATAAAATATTATAGTATCTTAGCCGTGTGCAGCGCCCCTTAGTGAACTCCACTGCGGGTGACGTAACCTACGACAAAGTTATTATTTGCGGTTGGTACAGTAATCGGGTCTAGGGATCGAACCGCAAAATTAAGTTTGTTTTTTATTGTATATACTTTTCCGGGATAAAAAGTACCCAGTGTGGTGCCCAGGATATTAAAGAATAATTATACCAAGTTTCATCGTAATCGAACCGGTAGTTTTTGCGTGATGCCTGAACAAACGGACAGACAGACAGACAAAAATTTTTTAATCACATTTTTGGGTTCGTTGTCGGGGTAGTAACACCCCCTGCCATTTATTTTTTTTGATATTTTCAATGTACAGAATTTTCACTTCTACAGATTTATTATAAGTATAGATTCGAAAGTAACTGTCTGTCTGTATGTTACCTTTTCACGCCTAAACCACTGAACGGATTTAGATGAAATTTGGCAGAGAAATAGATTTGCATACCCCCCGGTATGCAATCTATCAAGTACATAGGATAGTTTTTATCCCCGCAATTAACTCTTAAGGGTGTAAAAAGGGGGGTGGAGATTTGTAAAGGAAATCAATAAAAAAGGACTATAATTCTTTTATCGCGGGTAAACCGCGGGGCACAGCTACTTTCGATATATGTCGAAGAAGGTTTTCAAAATAATGCTCAAACCAAGCATGTTTGAGAAAAAGTAATTAATTCAAACAAATCAATAATATTTCGCAGATGGTTGACGCTGCTGCTCTCTCAAGAATTCTCACTGCCAGATGTTGAAAGAATTTGGGACTCTATGTTCGCTGATGCGCAACGATTTGACTTTCTTATTTACATCTGCTGTGCCATGATTTTGTAAGTGTTTAACATAATTAATAATGTTGTACTTCATCTAAATATTGATAACTATGATTGCTCACTTCGCTTTGGCTAATTTATATTATTTTTAACAACAGGTTGGTAAGACACGAGATTCTTCACGGAGATTTTGCGTCAAATGTGAAATTGCTTCAAAACTTTCCACCGATGGATGTATCTCTGATTTTAAACAAAGCAGTTGAAATATCAAATAATCGATAAATCTCAGTTTGGTTACATTTTATTAACTTTTGATATCCAAACCTTTTATAAACTAGAATATACTTTTATTATGCATTTATACCTATGGCGTTGTTATTATAAAAAGACGTTTGGATGTACCTTTTGGATCGAATATTTTTTATTAATTATGTAGATATGTTATATTCTAAGGCCTAATGTTCGATGTAAACCAATTTACTCCCAAATTACTAAAAATCAATTAATAGGATAAGTAATATAATTTATTTAGCTATAGTTTAATTGTATCTACCATCGTTGCAACGAGACATGGGCAGCTGATCTGCAGTGCGCGCCGAAAGGTAGTACCTATATGGGCGACGCGCTGCACACTGCTTCAATTTGATAGGTCTCGAAAGTGCGTTTACATACACATTCTAGGTTTCTCATCTCTCGTTGTAAAGACTACGCCAATACGAATTTTAATTTTATGCCATAATTATATAGTTACCCCATAATATTTTGCAGTAGTAACTGCTGTTATGATTTTCTCTGACAACCAATTTCCTGACATGTATTTTACGGGTCATCACAAAATGGTGACAAGGGTACTTCCGAGCTGCAAGCCTGTCTCGGCTGTCTCACAAGTAAGGAATCTGTAAATACTACGTGTTACCGACAATGCGTAATAATTTTATTTAAATTTAAGTATTCGATACATTCCAGCAATTTTTGCAATTCCTTGGTGATGTATAAAATTATGACGAAATTATTTTATTTTCCTTACTTTCACTTGTCGTGGGATAACTTCAGGCAAGATTTTAAAACGTTTTAATTTCCAGGAATTGTCTTCAATGTTCTTATGTTCAATTACAGTAAATTGCTGACTTCTGGTCACATCCATTTTTCTTAACATTTAGGTTATTGTTCGTAACTTTTAAGTCGTTACTGTTGTATGTTTGTACCTATAATTATTTTATTTGAAAAGTTAATAGTAACTCTATAAACATACCTGAACGCGGGGCTTTGGAGCCGATCCGATATTTGTCTCCGGCTTACCTTAGTTGGTTGGCTGGAATAAAATCAACGTGCTCCTATATAATAATGTTCTCGACGTTGGCTCGATATTTATGGACGTTCAAACAGGCCTTTTTGCTGTCCAGACCCTGTATATAAAAAATGTCATCTGCGGTCCCTGCCTACATCGTTGAGACAGAATTTAGGTCAAAGGTAAAAAGAGCATTTTGTCGTTCCTCCTCTTTTTAGTAGTGGGTTTACTCATTTATATTGTTATCTATGCATTTCTTACGGAATGCGTTAAAAATATATTTTTACCCATTGACGGTAACATACGCCATAAGCACGTACCTAACCTACCAAATTATTCGATATTAGGATAGTGAAAGCATGAACTTGATTTTAAATAGATAAATCCAATCCATATTTATTTGAAGATATTATTATTTAAATATTATATACAAAATAAATATTAGATATTTAATTAAGCATTATACCTAAATCCATGGTTTCTCTTCGCACTAACAAAGGCGTAATTATTTATTTAAAGATTTTTCGTTTCATAATCATTGCATTTATTTCTCGACTAGACTAATATATTAATTTCAGAAAAGATTAATTTGTCTACACTACACAACCGACGTACACTTTTCAATCAAACATCTCTCCAGCCCAACAACACACCGTGTTCCGGACGATATACATAAACTTCGGCCAGATGTTCAGACCATGGAAATAAGCATTTTTCATTATGGACACATTAATGAATTCTTATTTTTTGTTAATTTTTATACAAACTAAATACCTTGCCTCTTTACCCGAATTGGCAACGACGTATTTTCATTCATAAGATTTGGCGGACTGAAACTTGTCAAAACTAAGCTAAGACCCTTTCCTACTGCATAGCTCAATTAAATTTAATTAAATGAAATTACAAATTTATTTATTTGATTTACACGGCTTATGAAACCAATATAAATATTTTAGTAATGAAGCCTTTTGAAGTACTACTTCCTTTGTTACATTTAATATGTAAAAGCTATGAAGCGTTTGACAAAGTTTAAGGATAACGTGAAGAACACGGTGTATAACTGTAACCTGCACCTTAATTGCGTAACACACTATCAATCGGAATCTGAATAATTTTGAAACCAATTGCTAATTCATTGCTTCATAAGTTCGAAAAATGTGTCTGTTCCACACGTAAATAACGCAATGGATGTTGTTGAACTGACAAAATGAAACCGATCCCGATTGATAATGTGTTACGCAATTGCCCCACTGTATGTTTCAGTACCTAGGTATTTATAATGTCTTTTGATGTATGTCAACTTAATCGTAGGTATATAATGTAGAATGGTTCGTCTGAATGGTACGCTTGCATATTGCGAATACCATTATAATATCTATTAAACTAAAGGTAGATTGTAACTCTTTATGCTAACATTTAGGTGTAATCTTAATCGTATTCAATCACTTACCAAGTCAAATAAGTCGTAGAAAGGTATCTCCCATATAATCATGACCACCTTTCTTATTTGACTAGGATGTTGTTGGTTTGACAATAACTTAATACTACATATCTGTCAAACTATTTTAGAAATATGGGCATTTACGTGTGTAAAATATTTGCAGTGGACGTGGGTCCACTACAAATATTTAGTTGGATAATTAGGAGTTTATAATATGTATGTAGATACTTGTAATGAATCTATCCACAAATTGGCATTGTATCTACAGCTAAGTCGAATCCACCTCCCAAAGATCCCCCCTGCCGAGACAGGATTAATTCAGATTGAAAATCATTACTGTCTCGAATTAAAATAATAGTCATTCAAATAATACGCGGTTGCTTTTTCTGGTCTTTGTTGGCTAACATGGGGCATGTGAACCCATACCTGTTAGTCTGTTACATAGAGTCTGCACAAAGTTTGGTCGTAAACCGTTATCTGAATCAGTATGCACGATGCGTTCCGAGTAACAGGCCAATCGACGCTTAGGAATGCAGGTAAAACCGTAATTTATTCACTAACTTTCAACGATGACGATATGATTCGCGACAATAATAAATATGTATTTACATAATTTTAACCATAAAAATCATCAGTACATCTTAGATAGAGTTGTCGTGGTTTGGTCTGATTTCGGAAATCAGACCAAACCACGGCAAATGTCATGACATGTATAACTTAACAAAATAAAAAAGTAAAATACCATTCCAAAAAATTTCATACCGATATTAAAATAAAAAACAAAAAAATATTCAACAATCCGACTCCACTCATTCCTTGTTCTAGCGGCGAGGCTCGTTCGTAAAATGTATTGTTCTTTTTTGGCACATTGTATTTCTGACTAAAACATTTTGCGTAAGGTTGAATTTGTTTTGATGTATGTCGACCAGCGGCACCGGTCGTAATAGCTTTGTGAATACAACTTTAAGCATTGCATTTAAGGTTGAATTTACATTAGGTAGGTAACGTATATTTATCGCAACTAGAAGTAGGTAAATACAATTGGCGACCGTTTTAAGAGAACTTTTGCTTGGAATTGTGTATCTAGTTCTTTATTAGTGATCGATGACGGTTCGTGACAACCCTCGAGAACAGCTTGTATACGTGGCTCAGAAGTGAGATGGGTCTATAGTTCTTTAGTAAGGATTTGTCACCTTTTTTGAAGAACAGAACCACCGCACCTCTGCTCCACGCCTCGGGCGTTGTACCCTCTTGGATAACGGAATTAAAGAGACTCGCTAGCTCCTTCAGAACTGGAGCCCCGCCCGCATTTGCTCGAACCTACTAATCCTACCTATTAAACCTACCAATCACGGAGACATCTATAAATGTATGCTTCCGATCCGTCATGATGAAGTCTATCTCATTCCTTGTCAAGTTATCAGGGCTTTGCCAGGTCCAATTCCTTTGGGGTTTCTTTTCGAAAAATGAATTCATTAAGACGAGCCCCTGCGACTCCAAAAAGTTGACCACCATTTGCTCCCTGTGATTCCTGCTTCTCAAACCGAACGGTCCGACTTTAGATTCACCGCGTTCTTGTAATCCCACTTTGGCATTAAAGTCCCCCATAACAACGTTGTAGTGGGCCTTTGTCGTACTGTGCATTGCCTTGGCAATATCCTCGTACATGGCCTCGGCTGTTTCGTCAGAGCATGTCGAAGTCGGCGCATATACCTGTATCACTTTCAGGTAGTACCTGTCAGTGAGTTTCAGTACAAGGTACGCGACCTGTGTTGACACACTACTGATTTCTACAACGCTGCTAGTGAGTTCCTTGTTGAATAGAAAGCCGACCCCGCCTTGGGAGAGGTGATCACCTTCTCGGAAGTAGAATAGGTGGCCTGACTCCAGGGTTATCGTGTCCTCCCCCTGTCTTCGGACTTCAGATAACCCAATTACCCAAGTATATGCCAGTTAATGTGACCTAACTCTACCTCAAGTTCGGCAAGGTGATGGTCCAGCCTCATCGAACGTCCATTATACGTAGCCATATATAGTCGTCGTTGGTAGCCTGCCGTAACCCGGGGATTCTTCGCACCCCCCGTCCCGCCGTTACCGTGACCGCTACCTTGACCAGGAATAGCGGGACCACCGGGAATTGGGGGCCGTTGTTTTGGCACTTTTTTCATGTGGGAGGTTTAATGCCCGTAGTCACCACGCTGGGCATGCGGGTTGGTGACCGCAGAGCCAAGGCTTTCGCAACGATGACGCTGCTGCCCGTCATCGTTCTGAAGGATTTAGGTTGGCTTGTGGGATGGTTATACCGCCATCGATCGATCGCCAGCGCCTCGTCTGTCAGTGGCAGGGTGTACCGCGCGCAGGTGAGGTTGACGATTGAGGAGTCCGGTTGTTATGTGCTCCCCCTTACACCCCTGCTGAATGATTGCGCGAAAGTTATCATCGTTGATTTCTCGGTAAATACATACAAATGTTTCAGTTCTGTTTCTTTTTACGAAATGATGCACATATAAGGGTACTAATTATTTGTATATTTAGAATAGCTGTAGCATGCCCCCTTTTTCGGCGCTCATGGTGGTCCTGCTGAAGGGAGCGTAACTACCGCAGGACCATCTTCAAAGTCGATTTTCTCGAAAACTACCAAGGTCGAGTTCATTAATATATTGGCAATGACAATGTTTCAAATTATTATAAGCGTTAAAATAATCATATAATTGTATACAAACTTAGACATCAATAAAATGTTATCATATAAACAGTCATTTTACAGTAGTGCAGTCAAAATTATCTGACTACTCTTCGGAACATAAATATCTAAATACTCTAGATTTCAATATATTTGGTGCAACCTAGGATTCGTAAATATCTATACAGCTTTGAATATTCAACTAAATGGCCTTAACCACTGAAGTTATTTTTGCTTGCCGGAGCAGAAGTACGAGTAATAATGCAATGTTGCCGTTCGTAATAGGGCTGTGTATATCTGACAACGTTGAGAGAGCTGTATTGTTTGATTAATTAAGTTTTAGGAAATCTTAGGGTCAACGCAGACTATACCTACCTATTTGCTAAAAACTTTTCAGTCGGTTTTAAAAATAAAAACAAAATTTACTTAAGCACATTAGTACTTATTTAATTTTTATTACATTATTCTTAAATTCTTATATTGTTCTTCTGAAAACCTAACATTTAAAATAAGGTAGGGAACTTCCAGGCAACGGTGCTGCCAGTTTTAGAATTTGGTATATCCACCATCGGTATCAATAACATCTTGCAAACGTTCACGCATTAATGCAATCATGTTTGAACAGGCGGCAAGCCTTCCCAAATCTCATGTACGTGGGCCCTTAAATTGGTGACTGATCTTACGCGCGTCGAGTCCCAATTTTGAACCATTAAACCCCATAAATTTTCTATGGGGTTTAGGTCAGGGCTTCTTGGCAGGAGTTTAATTAAATGTAAATCTTCTTGTTGAGCTATCCATTCCTGGACCCTTCTCGCATTGTGGACGGAACGTCCGTCCTGTACAAATTTCGATTCGATGGCCATCGGGATAAGCAATTTTACCGGTCGGAAGAGACATTTTTTAAGATGTCCACGTAATCGACACCTGTCATACGACCAGTGATTTCCATGGGCCCAGCGGCATTTATCCACCCCCAAAAACCGCATGAGATACGCCCACTTCGTCTGTTAAGAAGAATGTTTTCTTCATTGTATCTTGTGTTGTTAGTACGATAAAGAGATATACGCCCATCTGTATCAGGCACAAAAACTTTTTCGTTCATAAATGCCACGTTATCAAAATTATACTGTAAATATCTATTGGCGAAATTCAATCGTAACATTTTATGTCGGTCATTTAAAATAGGTTTCCGGGCAGGTTGGCGATATTGGAGTCCGGCCTCTATAAGCCTTCTCCTCACGGTTTACTTTGACACGGATAATTCGGCGGCAAACAACGAAGTCTGTATAAATCTTTGGTTTCGCACTCTAGTAATAAGCTGTTCGTCTTGTTCTCTAGTTGTCTTTCGAGGTCTACCGTATGACACGTGCTTGATAATAGCCCCCTCTTCTTGCCATCTTTTCTACCATAAATCAACTGTATTTCTGTGCAAATAGCAAATAATTCAAAATCAAAAGTAGCGGAAGTACAACGAGTGTAGAAAAACAAAATAAATAAGTAGCTAAATTCATCATTCTAATACTAACCGAAATATCCAACTCTTCAGCGACATGCGAGGATGAATTCCCTTGTTCCTTCAAAGTGACAATAACATGTTTCGTATGTTCGTCTATTCGATACATAATTATTAATGTTTGTTTCCATTAATGGAAAATTATTTTAAAAATATTTATCAATCCACGAAGATGCTATCCAGTAGGTATTCAGATGAAGGATGTCATAACTGACGCCTTCAAATTGAATTTGTTTAAAAAAAATACCATCTATATATCTACATATCTACGAGGGTGAATCAAAAAATTCTTGGAATCAATATTAAAAAATGCCAAGATTTGAACAAAAATATTTTATTTTTCTACATAATCTCCCTCCAATGCAATGCATTTAGAATATCGCGTTTCTAACTTCCTTATTCCTTGTGAAAAAATTTTTTTTTTTTGACTCTCGAAAAACTCCTCTACGGCAGCCATGACCGCGTCATTATCGTGAAATTTTGTTCCACGAATTTCCTCTTTTAATTTTGGAAATAAGTGGAAATCACTTGGGGCTAAGTCCGGTGAATATGGTGGGTGGTTAAGGAGGTTGAAGCCAGCACAACGGTTTGCATTGAGCGCAACTTCTGATCGATGAGCAGGAGCGTTATCTTGAAGAAACAGCACGCCCAATGACAGTTTTCAACGACGTTTTTCTTTAATCGCTTCACGCACTTTTGGGATTAAATTTGCATAATAGGGTCCAGTAATCGTCTGGCCTTTTGGCATGTAATCAATAAAAAGGATTCCTTCACTATCCCAGAACACTGAGGCCATAACTTTGCCAGCGGTAGGAGCAACTCGAAATTTCTTAATGGATGGAGAGGATGGTCGTTTCCAAGACATGCTTTGTCTCTTTGTTTCAGGATCGAAATGGTGGACCCACGTTTCATCCATGGTAACAAGGCGACGGCAAAAATTATCCGAATCACGCTGGAACATTTCGAGATTACGCTTTCAAATTTCCAAACGTCGCTTTTTGTTTTCGTCGGTTAACATTCGTGGCACCCATCTTGCCGACACTTTTTTGAACCCCAGTGAATCAATTAAAATGGATTGAACGCTACCAAATGATATCTTTAGGATCTCAGCTATATGTTTTATAGTTATTATTCTGTCTTCCAAAACCAGACTCTCAGCCTTTTTGACATTTTCTTCCGTAACGGAGGTTGAAGGCCGCCCAGAACGCGGGTCATCTTTACAGCTTGATCTACCTCTTTTAAATTCAGCCACCCAGTACGCAACCGTAGAATAGGGTACAGCATCATCCCCTAATGTCTGCTGAATGTCCGAAAAAATTTCCTTCGTAGACATTTTTTTCAAACTGAGATATTTTATCACCGCATGTAACTCACTTTTATCCATAATTTCGGGTTTTTAGCAACTCGTTGCACAAAACAATTTATTACATGCGAACGAACTGACAAAAACAAGTGACAGTTTGCATAAATATTGTGTAATAGACACTCTTAAATTTGAATATCGAACTTCTCCCAAAAAGGTTTTATATATATGCATTTCTAAGAACTTTTTGATTCACCCTCGTATATAAAAATGAAACCCGTTTTCCGTTGTCACGACATAACATGAAAACGGCTGGACCGATTTCGATGAAATTTGGTATAGAGATAGTTTGAGTCCCGGGAAAGGACATAGGATACTTTTTATCCCGATATTGCCACGGGATCGACATTTACGCGGGTGAAACCGCGGGGCGCAGCTAGTAAGTATATAAAATTCAGTCCTGACTGACTAACTTATATATCAACGCACAGCCTAAACCGCTGGTCCTAGAGACATGAAATTTGGAGGGTGTGTTCTTTGCGAAGAATAGGTATCCACTAAGAAAGGGTTTTTCGAAATTCCACCCCCAACAGGGTGATTGGGGGAGGGTGAAATTTCACGCGGACGAAGTCGCGGGTTGAAGCTAGTAGGATATACTTCTGTAAAGAGATTGTTCAAAACATTTAAGACAACAATTCGAGACATGTCAAATTGTCATGATATTTTTCATAGAAAAATTAAAATTGCATAGATATTTGCGAACCTAACTTTGCGCTAAATAATATGAGCAAGGAATTGTGCACAATTTTTAGTCTTTGTCTATAGCAATATTATTTACATATTTATTTATGATGTCACAGATTGTTTACAATTTATTGTAAGGCAAAGCTGTAGTTCTATGAAACTTACCATTGCCTATATATTTTTGATTCATGAACATGCTCAGATATTAAATAACTCGGCTGTACCAATTTTTTGTTAGAGTACTAATTATTATTATTTACCAAATATGAAAGTGATTGGCGTTGGTGGAGTGGTAATTTCCACGAATTTAATGTAATTTTTAACTAATAATCATCAGGATTCTCTGTGTTGTAATATGAAGTGCGTCATCATGTCTGCTTCACTGTACTGTACTGTCTGTATATGTCAATCCTTTTTGGAACATTAAAAAGAGGGATTTAAACGGAATTTTATTTTTCTGCCTTTTTCTGGTTACACTATAATGAAATTACAAACAGTTCGCCTTTAAAGATTTAATATAAATAATTACAATGTAATCAATTTGTACATATCCATTGACAATAATAATAGAAAGTAAAGATTTTATACAAATATAATGTCATTTTAGGTCTGTATTATATATAACGGCTAGGTTACATAGTAAAACATTGAAAATAAGAACATACTCCACATTTATTATAGAATCGTGTAATAATAATAGCATAAAGGAGATATTCATTATATTTTATATGAATTTTGTTGGTCGCCGCTCGGAACAGTTTGATATATGGAACCTTAATGCCAGTATTTTACTTAGAAATAAAAAACTTTATTAAGGAACATACTTTCATCAATTGGAATCTTAAAGGGTGATGAAATAGGTACTTTTTTTATTTAATTACTAATACATACATATAATTACACGAAATTGTATGAGAGTCATAACATTAATAGATATTACATATTATATAATACTGCTTTTTGACCGACTACCGATGCATTTCCGATGACAGTCACAAACACGCGACATTCTACACGAATTACAATAAAGTATTATTTTACTCGTATTTTATTTGGACACGTTAATTTAATGGTGTAAAGTTGACTGTTATTAAATTTAACTGGCAGTGTTTTTTTTTCGATAATTTAGAAAACGCAGGCAGGACACGACGACACGCGTATGGTATGCAAGCCAAAACATTATGAAGGTGTAAATTTTGCCAATACGGAGTAGTTAAATTAATTTGTTTTAAATTATCGAATTAAAAAGAATGTGCGCGTCACATTGTTAACAACCAACTAATAATTTATTGTACATTGTACTTGACTAACTGCTAAACAAAAGCAAAATCAGCATTCCACAATTTCTACAATGTTATCACTCCCTTACTTGTTAAAATACAGGAATTATTATGAACATAATTTTGTGCCCGAACAAACGCACTTAAAAGTATGACGTAATAAAAATAAAAAATAACAAGATGTTAACAAGCACTTACAGAAATATATGAGATTTAAAAATTTGGGGCTGAATAGGAAAGCCTCCTCATTTTAAATAACAACTGTTATGGAAATCTCGTCAGTAAATTCTAGAGTGAGATGAACCACCTGCAGCTTGGCGATATAGGAAATAGTAAGACACCTTACTTTCTAGTGCACATAGATACAACACCGATACGTACTTGCAATGACACCACAAAGCTATTTTGCGATAATAAGTTAAAAGTGATGTATGCCAAGCTATGCTGTAGGTGGACATGTAGATGGTGTTACGTTATATCGACAATCTTGTTTTTTCATTGTAAGCCAACATCGCTTCGCATAGGAACGCGTTCAGTATGCAAGTTAGTTCGCACACTCGCTACGTGTTCAGTGCAGTGCCACGCAGCTGATACGTGTGGAGATGACACCTACAGTCCGATATCAGTCGCGCCGCGCCACGCTGAACAGCTTGCCAGCTCTACGATTTCATCTGCGACGCCATGTCGACGGCAGTACTAAAATCACTCGCTGATGTTCTACAACCGCACTCCTAAGCTTTACCTACAAAATACGAAAACTAAACAAAGTCAAAAATAATTTATCTGTTTAATAACGAAGTTCATAACGCTATTTCCTTCCTAATTACTTCTAGCTACCTTAAAAACTCTATCCTTTTGGAAACTATCGATTTTATACACATTACTAACTATAACCATTTTGCAACAGTTGTCCAGCCGTTTTGTTTATTCGTATTTTATATTACAAGTCGATTGCATTTCGTTATAACTTTTTTGGTTTAAGGAAAATAGCCCATCCGTATTTTACATAGTTTTTAATAAATCTATTTCTCAGCAGAAACTACCTTACATAATCAAATTCGTCATGTATACTAAAAAAATTACTCCATCGCACTTTTCCGCCAGCAAATACTACAAAATTATAGCAACAAGCTATTTTTAGCCCATACTTACATATAACTTTTAGTATTGGCTAGTTATCATTTTCACTAACCAGTTATCCAATATACTGCCAAGTATAAATTAGCAAATAAATACAGTCTTGTTGTTTCTGTCGAAGAAATATTATGTAATTTAAGTAGGCTCATTAAAATTATCTCATCAATTGCTTAGTAACCACAATATCGTCAAAATTCAAAAAGGTTTAGTGTCGACACTACTGGATGCGAGCGTGGAATTATGAAGGAGGCTACTTTAATAATATAACAGTTATAACATTTACCTACACATAATCTATAGGTATTTATGTACGGCTACACACGAATACTATTGATAAATTACTGTCAGACCAGTTCTATACTAAACTTCACACCTAAAGTCACGATTTATGCCCTGATGGGGTAGGCAGTTGCCGATTATCATAACTGCCGCAATGTGAGTACACTATGACTCACTTTTCGGCAGTTATGATTAAAGTGCCATGTAATATGGGTAAACCTATTGATCTCCAAACTGATCTGCTTGAAATTACCAATAATATTCGTGGCTAGCATAGAAACATGGCAAAATACATCCGTTGAAACATCTATAATCTTCTTCAATGATATCGTCGATACTTGGTTACCCACTTTATATGCTTTATAATACTTTTTATAAATAAAGATATAAAAATATACATTTAAATTATGTATTTTAATATTATTCAACACAGAGTCAACTCTTAAAATAACAGTTTTTAAATAAATGATTATTTTCAAAGTTATGATTATATTTCTCTATAATGTCAATTGATTAAAATGAGCAAAAGTGGAAATAACATTTCACCAGTTTTAGTTTGATATAATAGAGCTTCACAATTATCTCTCTTATCTTAAGCTCCTTTAAAATTTTGTGAGATTCTCTAAAACGATACAAAATAAAAGAATTTTTTATTATTTTTATGTTTTATGCACGAGTGCACGCACATTTCCTTTGAATGTGATACAATAATTTAAATAGCCTGAAAACTAACTAACATGTCGAACTAAATTTTTCTTCAGACTAGCTAAACGAAATAAATACTTTCATGTTTGTACCCTAAAAAGTTTGATAAAAACTTACTACATAAAATTATATCAAAAACATTAATTAAGATACCAGATAAAATAAAACTGCTACCTACATAGGTATACTGAACACGACATGACAATAATGTATAGGTTACACAAAAATAGCTGCCATACTCGCAATGAATTTTGTAAATAGTAGGTACGATGAACCTTTATGTATGTAAATAGTACCTTTAGTTGTAGAAATATTTCAGTGATGAACATAAAGTATGTTTAAAATGAAATACTTAGCACCAAGTAAACACCAAGGTTGGCTGCCGCCATCGTAAAGCATAGCGTGTTACTGGTGTAAAGCGAAGTAGGGACCGTGGGTGGCCGGTTACTGGATAACGCAGCACTTGCACTTGGGCTTCTTGCGGATGGTGACATGTTCTGGCTGCTGCGGCTCCTGCGGCGGAGAGCGCTGCACCTCCACCTGGCCGGCGCGCACCTCGGCCACGGCCGCACCGTTCTTAGTGCCGTTCATCACCTTCGGAGTGCTCTGCTGCTCTGGGCTCGCCACCTTTGTCTGCGGCGATGGCGGAGCATTAGCCTGAAATTTAAATTTTAAACAATATTATATTATGCATGCTCGTTCAGTTTGAGATATCTATTCTGCCCTCGTAACAGCAAATGCAGTACTTGCAAAATGGCGGTTTCGAGAAAAACGCGTTTAAGTGTTTTTTTTTTCAAAATTTTTCAATTTCATCACGTTCCAGCCACAGAAAAAAAAAATCTACGTATAGCTTGAAGACTCCCCATGTCATTTTTGACAAAAATGGAAAATCGTAAAAATGTCGATTACTGCATTTGCTATTACGAGGGCAGTATTAGGGTGTGG
This sequence comes from Amphipoea lucens, assembly GCA_947508005.1. Classification (NCBI taxonomy): domain Eukaryota; kingdom Metazoa; phylum Arthropoda; class Insecta; order Lepidoptera; family Noctuidae; genus Amphipoea; species Amphipoea lucens. The sequence goes on from OX382355.1 coordinate 19,562,814, forward strand.
AAAAAAACTAATAAAAAACTGTTATGGATCTCTGAACTAATAAAAAAACATCATTTCGATTTATTAAAGACTAGGTATTGCTCACAGCTTCGCCTGTGTGAATGTTGGAAATTATCCCACACACGGGAATATACTACCGGGATAGTAAGTACCCTATCCTGGTCGTGACCAGTCATAGGCCGTGGCCTATCTGTATGCCTTTCATCCAAATCTTTTCAGCCGTTAAAGAATGAAATAGTAACAGAGAGACTATATTCCTAATCCGTTAAATAATAATAATCCCAGCCTATTATCCCACTGCAGGGCAAATGGTTCTTCTCATACAGCGAAGGCACGAGCATTGAGTGTCACGCCTGCTCAAGAAGGGTTGGAGATTTCAGACTCATATTAACAGGTTTCGTCACAATCTAAAAGAAACCCTATCCCTTTAAAAAAGTTAAACAAAATTTTTAATATTAAATACAAGTGAATTTTAAATAATTTTTTACCCCTTTTGGGGATGATTTTCCAAAAATCTGAAATGTAATAATTTTTATATCCCTCACTTTCTACTTTCAGCCCCTAACATCCCCTTTATGATTATTTTGAGACAAAAAGTAACCCGAGTCTTTCACCAGGATATAATCTATCTCCTTGTCAAAATTTTATCGAAATTCGTACAGTGGTTTAGGCGTTAAAAAGTAACATACAGACTGAGTTACTTGCAATTTTATAACTTCATAATATACATGATGGATTTTTGAGATGGGGTAGTATAGGGCAGGTACCTTTACAACATGAAAATTACTCGTGGGAACGAATATGGAAAAACAACACAAAAACAAAACAAACAGAAGAGGTGAGGAAGGATACGGGGTCGGAGTCCGACGCCGTATCTGGAGACGCAAGCACAGGAGCCCCCGCCGTGCCAAGGAGATGGCCGCTGCGAAGATGCTCTACAGCAAGCGGCCAAGGTCAGAGGAGGAGGTGGTCGCTGAGCCGTACTTTGTCCCGCCCAGGGATAACTGGGTGGAGGACCTGAGCGGCTCAGTGACCATCATTTCGTCGGCTGCCACCAGTACCCCGTCCCTCGAATGTGTCACGAAGGGACAAGGGTGCGTAGCAGCACGGTTCGGAGATCGTAGTAGTGGGAGTGTACTTCTCTCCGAGCCGAACTTTCGCCGAGTTCCAGAACTCTTTAACAGAGTTGAGTGTCGTCGTCGCCGGAAACCATTCCTTCTCCGTGCTAGTGCTCGGGGACTTCAACGCCAAGAATTTGTCCTGGGGTTCCCGTTACACGGATGTGCGGGGAAGGATGGTGGAGGACTGGGCTCTGGAAACAGGCCTGGTTGTCCTAAGTCGGGGTTCTGTTCCTACGTGTGTGCGGATGCGGGGTGAGTCCATAGTGGACATCTCGCTCGCCAGCCCCGCTCTGTGACAGCGCAGTGTGTCATTGACTGGCGCGTCATGGAGAAGGTGGAGACCTATTCCGATCATCGGTATATCCGGTTCGACGTCTCCGCCCAGACCTCTAGCGCGCTGGTCCAACAGGCCCGAGTGGTCCGTGGTGGGCGCTGAAGCAGCTAAACCGGGAGCTCCTCCTGGAAGCCTCGATCGTGCGGGCCTGAGTGTCATCACCGGACAGGCCTGCCAATATTGACATGAGGCGGAGTGGTTCCGGGAGGCCATGCCCGAGATATGTGACGTGACAATGCCGCGAACCCGGCCAGGATGCGCCCGACGTCAGGTGTACTCGTGGTCGCAGGAGGTGGAGTCGCTACGCAAGGCGTGAGTCGACGTGTCTGTCCAGCGGGCCAAGGATATGGCCCGCGAGGAGATGGTGGAGACTCTAACATGAATCCATGGGAGCGCCCTTACAAAATAGTACCCATGGCGGACGACGACGACATCTCTGAAGTGACCGGGGTAGATCTGAGAGTGGCGGTAGGCTGAAGGCCAAAAATACTGCCCCAGGACTCGACGGCTTGCCAGGTAAAGCCTGGGTCCTGGCTTCGAGGGCTCTCGGGCCTCGACTGGAGGAGCTCTTAGGCTCATATATGGAGAGAGGCTAGTTTCCAATCCGTTGGGAGACGGGGAAGCTGGTCCTCATTCAGAAGCTAGGGCGCCCTGCGGACTCTCCGTCCGCATACCGGCCCGTAGTGCTGCTCGACGAGGTCGGCAAGCTCTTTGAAAGAGTGATTGCAGGGCGCCACATCGGGCACCTGGTGAGTGCCACGGGGTCAGATCTTGCGGATAGCCAGTTTGTCTTCCGCAAGAGGCGCTCAATGGTGGACGCCATCATGCGCGTGAGAACACAACGAGGGACGCGGTGTCCCGGGGTGGGGTCGTCGTGGCGGTGTCACTCGACACCCTGCCCTGGAGCTGCATTGGGGAGGCACTCCTGTATCACCGGGTGCCAACCTACCTCCGTCAAGTAGTCGGGGCGTATTTGACGGACAGAGCCGTCATCTACTCCCGTCGCGACGGGTAGTGGAATCGGTGAGAGATGTCATGCGGTGTCCCGCAGGGATCGGTTCTCGGGCCGCTCCTGTGGGACATCGGTTACGACCTCCCTGATGGCGTCAGCGTGGTTTGCTACGTTGACGACACGCTAGTCCTGGCGCAGGGGAGGTCGCATCAAGCGGCGGCTGATACGATGACACGAGGGGTTGCGATAGTCGTGGAAAGGATCCGGCAGTTGGGTTTCGAGGTGGCATTGCACAAGTCCGATGCCATGTCTTTTCATGGGCCCCAAAAGGTGGTAGCCGTAAAGCTGATCCACGCCACACGCCGCACAAGCACGCCACGATAGTGGCGATAAGACCCCTCTTTGAGGAGTGGCTAGAGGCGTCACGGCGTTCTCACCTACCGCCTGACGCAGGTCCTCACCGAAACGGATGTTTAGGGAGGTTCCTGCATATCATCAGGTGGGAGGAGACGCCCGGGTGTCACCATTGCGAGGATCGCCCAGAGGACACGGTGGAGCATGCGGTGGAGGTCTGCCCCGCTTGTGCGGAGCACCGCCGTGTCCTCGTAGAAGCGATCGACAGCGGCGGCGACCTCTCGCGTGCGGCCCTGGTTCAAGCCATGGTCCGGAGCGAGAGGGAGTGGGAGGCAGTCACCTCCTTCTACGAAGCAGTCATGCTAGCGAAGGAGGTGGCGGGATGGTCGAGGGACAGAGCCTCACATCCCAGTCACCGCGGGAGACGCGAGAGCCGCGTGACGACTCCCGGCCACCGTAGGCGCGGGCCTGCGGACGGAGAGTAATAGGTAGCTCATCATCCGATCAGGACCAGGCCCGTGCCGGGCGGCGCGTATGTGTTCCACGCACGCCTCAATGAGATGTCAGCACCAGGGAAGGGGTCAGCGCGATTGTCCGAAAGGGTTACCGCTAGCCCGGAACATAAAGGGCTAAGGAAGGAACACGGGTGGATTTTAGTCAGTAAGAGTGACACTGCCATCTGCTCCACCCAGATGATGATATTCCACCCTACAAAAAAAAAAGGGCAGGTACCTTAGCCGTTGTAGCTACAGGAAAACGGTCTTAGGAGACCATCCTTATTTTTTTGAGAAATTTTAATTTTTTCCCACAGATTAAAAAAAAGCTATATAAGTATGGATTGATTAAATTATAGCTATGTATACCGTCGTTCTGTAAGTATAACAAGAACGAAGAAGAAGGACTCGTACATCACCGAGATCTGCAATCGTTTTTGCTAGGTGATAGTAAAACGAAAGCATCACCGCACTTGACGTGTGCTTGGTGCACTTTCCCACATCAGCTTTTAAATGCGAAGTTTGCGTGTATACCATGTGTGTTATACCATGATATTTATAGCAAAAATTATTACGTTGACATTATTCGCTTGCACTTTCTCCTCCTTTTCGTCGCAGGCGGCTAGTTGCGGTACGGCGGCCGGCGGCGGCGTCGGGGTGATCGGTTTGCCGCCCTTGATCAGGGACACTATCTCGTCGGCCTCGCGACTCAGATCACCGTCCGGACGGAACGGGTTGTCCCACCCGCTCTCCGTACTGCAAACATAAAAATATACTATTCACCAAACGTATTCCATACAATGAACATTCAACAATGGCCGCATGATTACTTTCGAACAATACAACGTGCAGATGCAATCGATGCATTCTAATTCAGATCAACTAGACAAATTGCACATGAATACTTCAATCGACTCTTCTGTATTATGGCTATCGCTCAACCGTGAAAACAAAAAATGTTGTTCTGGTTGATTAAAAGTGGTTCGATGTGGCGACACTTAGAGGAGGCTTATGTCCAGCAGTGGACTTCTTTGGGCTGATATGATGATGATTTTCATTCAGATTTATTACTATGCTTCTCACCGATAGGAGAACTTTGTCCCGCCAGTGGGAACATTATAGGCTGATTATGCTATGCTTCTCGCCACAGGATGGCTAATTTGATTGATTATTTTTGAGTTGTACAGAATTTTTGCCTTAGTAAATTAAATGTTAACAAAGGAGGCTGGTAGTATGTACATTTCTAAAGAATAATAGTTGGAAAATACCGACATTAGAGCGCCATTATTGTAGTTCTAAACATCAGCACAATTATGTTGGATTCATATGAACATGTGTGATGCAGGATGACATCATCGCTGTGTGTATTGACTTTATACACAACAATAACAGCGCGAATAAATTACTTCTTGGGTGGACCGCTTATATCTATGCTATGTATCAAGTGCTTATTTGTTATTTAACGGCGCAATATCATCTAATATCTGATAATAACTGATACGGATTCTCAAAGATATTCTTAAAATAGATGTGAATATCAGTGTTCAATGATCAGGTACATGAGCCATGCATATGAAGTAGGTATAGACAGAGGTATTGGTTATTTCCCCTTTTAAGTATTTTAAATAATGCGTGAGGGGTGCTTTATTGATACAGGAGTCTGTGTACATGATTTTAGCATTTCAATTTCACATGTCAGTAATTATTTCAGAGTATGAATTTCTGGTATTTCGCTATCCTAATGCTGCATATGGTTTTTGAACTGGACTACTAGTCAATACACTAGTAGTGCACTAGTAGTAAGCAGTTTTCTTAAAAAAATCTAAAATCTAAATAGAATATCGAAGCAAAACTTGTTGCTATAACTAGTAGCTAGCAGCAAGTTTTGCTTTCAACGAACTAGAGAATTAGGTATTTACCTGATTTGTCTGTTATACATAGTGTGGTCCACCATGTCGGCGTTAGCGGCAGCCGAGAGTAGGGCCGCGTAAAGAATGTGGGAATCTGTCGACGGCACCGGGGGAGGGGGGGACAAGCACTGCGGCCGCGCCCCTTGGTAGAATGACACGCGAACCTTTGAACGCTCCGAACTGAAAACATTAAATATTACTTCACATTATATTATGAAAATTGCAACGGCGGTCGGAAACGCAAGCTTCCAACAACTTTAAATGAGATCATGAAAAATAAATAAACAAGTTTTCATGACTCAGTATTATTATAAATTAAGTTGCACTTTAAGAGGAAATGCGGTCAGAGACACTTGAAAAAGTCTAAGTAAAAAGTCATAATTCGAGGTTTAGCTCTCGCCTATTTCCTCCTCCAAATATTTAAAAGATATTTCATAAACTGAATAAGAAGGATATATACTGTGTCCCTATGTTTTTTTTTTTCATTATAGTTGTCAAAATTGTACACTAGGCCTCTGTTGACAGCGGTTCAAATCGACATTTTTAGTGCTTATACAAATAATAATGTATCAGAAAAAGGAAATCCTATGTTTTCCCTTTTATGATACATTATGGACATAGATGTAGTTAATATTTATTATTCTGTTAAAAAATCATTGCTAGTCGGAGTCGGATTCGACGATTGACCTCTTTTTCGAAGTTGGACCTACCTAACTGGACAGTTTGTCCTAGATATACTCGGTCCACGACTTCGAGTGTAGCGTCTCCGATCTTCATGAGAGTGGGTGTTACATGGGCATTTGACATGACCTTCGTTTTGTCCATGTTCATTTTCAGACCCACTCTTTCGGAGGCTCTACTGAGGTCATCGAGCATTGTACTGAGGTCCTCCATAGTCTCAGCCATGACTACGATATCGTCGGCAAACTGAAGATGAGTTATGTACTCGCCATTGATATTAATGCCAGTCCCTTTCCAGTCCAGAACCTTGAAGACATCCTCCAGAGCAGCGGTGAACAGTTTCGGAGAGATGACGTCTCCCTGTCTCACACCTCGCTGCAAAAGGATAGGTTTCGAGGTCTGGTCCTGGAGTCGGACTGACATAGTGGCGTTTTCGTACAGACACTTCAGCACCTCGATGTACCGATAGTCGATCTGGTACCGTTGAAGAGACTGCAGTACAGCCCAAGTCTCGGTCGAATCAAAGGCTTTCTCGTAGTCCACAAACGCTAAGCAGAGAGGCAGGTTATACTCTTCGGTCTTCTGTATAACCTGTCGCAGCGTATGTATGTGGTCTACGGTGCTAAAGCCTTTACGGAATCCGGCTTGTTCAGGAGGCTGGAAGTCGGCAAACCTGCGCGCGAGACGGTTTGTCATAACTCTTGAAAACAGCTTGTAGACATGGCTCCGAAGTGAGATGGGCCTATAATTCTTAAGAAGGGCATTGACGCCCTTCTTAAAGAAAAGTATCACCACACCTCTGTTTCATGCCTGTCGTGTTTTACCCTCGAGTATGACGGAACCAAACAGCTTCTGAAGGGCCTTAAGAACGGGTTTTCCGCCGGCCTTCAGGACTTCGGCCGTAATTTCGTCATCACTCAGCGACTTGTTGTTTTTGAGCTGCTTCAGAGCCATCCTAATCTCGTACAGGCTAACGTCCGGGATATCTTCGGTATAATGTCGGGTCAATCTAGCTCTTGGGTCGTTCGCCAGATTTGTCTCGGGGTTACTTGTTGACGTGTATAACTGTACATACAACCTCTCGAGCTCTCGCAACAGCTCAGGTTTTGCGGATACAATCCTGCCAACATCGGTCTTCAGTTTCGTAAGCTGGCTCTGCCCAATAGAAAGATCTCTATCAAACACCTTGGAGTCTTTATTCCGCTCTATCGATTCCTCAATACGGTCTGTATTGAAGCGGCGAAGGTCGCTTTTCAAGGACTTAAGAGATCCATCTATTGAGCCGCCGGTACTTGAGCACATCATCTGAAGACTGAAGGATCATCTCGCGCCTCTCCTTCATGAGCCGCAAAGTAGGATCAGATAGCTTCTTTTTGTATTCGTACGACGAGTCTTGAAGATCTTAGACCCGACCAGAATTTAAGAGGAATATATTATTATTTTATATTGGAAAGAAACAAGAGCTCTTCACATAACACAACCATAATGCAACCATATCCTTATTATCTTTATATATTATTATATATATAGTTGCTAGGTATTTGAGGAAAACTTATTAACAAAATAATATAATTGTGTAATGTATGAGTCATGCATGAGCGAGTCTTCATAAGATTAAATCGAATTGGTACCTAATTTTTTTATTATAACAGTGTGTTAATACAATAAGACGCAAGCAATGAAATATGTTTATATTTCATTATGACAAACCTATTGAAAACATTAATCTATCTATTTAAATAAAACAAAGTTAGGTGAGTTACACCATTTACAACTTAAGAACGGCTGGACCGATTTATATGATCTTTGATTTTTTTGATTTGTCTCCGCCCCGAATAGCAGAATAACTACTAAAACATGGGAAAAATTCACGAAGAAAAAAAATAATGAAGATAATCAATTTTCTCATACATTTTGTATTTATTGATTCTCAAGTGGTACGAAGTTCGACGGGTTAGCTAGTATTTCAATAAACGAGTCGTACTTTTCAATACCTATTACAACTTAGCACTTTCGTGAACGTCATTTTTTTTTTACATCTGCAGATGGAAATATACTATAAAAGTCTTGAATTAAAATAAATATTGCATATTGTAGAGTACATTAGGATAATAATATTTTTAATGTCAGTTTGAATTTATCATCTGATTGTAAGATCTCAACTCTATAATTAAAATATAATTATTATCCTAAGCATAAACAATTTATAGCAAGCAACACCGTCAATATGAATGAAGGTTTTTTAGATATTCTGTTCTTTCAATAAACTTTTTTACTTCCTAAAAAGGAAGTATCAAATAATTTTAGCAACTTGATTTCCTATAGTATTTGAGCAACTAACAGTAAGACAGATAAAAATATAATTATTATAACTTATCAACTCACAATGTGAGTGATAATAGTAATCGGCCTAATTAGATGTCTACTGCCCAAATCTTACATTCCCTGTACCTGCAAAAATTGTGTTATAAATAGTTATTTATTTAATTCTTTTTACTCTACCCTACATGGCTACATCCGGTATTCTAATTTCATATTTTTATCTTACATTAGGTGTTCTACCAGACATTTTTCTGTCAACATTTTAATAATTCATACAATGTCCATAGAAAAAAAAACACTCACTTTTACCTGAATTTTCAATTTTTTGAACATTTTATTTATTCTTTCTGACTATTTTGAACATTTTATTTTTACACAACATAATAATTCGCAAGTTTTCCCCAAAAGGGAAATGTTCTTTTTTACCTACTGATTTGAAAAGGAGGGAGGACTTAAAAATACATACAGGTTATACAGGTGAATTTCAAGATGGAATTCAGGGGATAACAAAAACTATGTATCAATTTGACTTAGTGGATGCAATACCTATAAAGAAATGCCACTGTATTCTAATAATTGCAATAAAAATAAGAGTTGATTGGAGATTTTAGTCTAGGCTCCTGGATAAAATTGATAACAGGTATTTTCTTTTTTTTTTATCTATTTATACATCAGATAGGAGCATTTGATTTGAGCATAAAAATTGCTACAGATAATTTTGATTACAACATCATAATAAGAATGATCATCATCATATTCCGCAAAGCCAGTCTGTGTCATTTTGCCTAGTAAGTAGGAGATTTCTTGTTTCGCAATCAAGATAGTTTCTATCTACCAGATAAATTAAAAAATGAAACAGATTTGTATGAAAGTATCTGGTAGATAAATTCATGGAAGTTACCCAGAGTTGGTGAAACCAGCCTGTACTCTCCCTCATCATTTACTAGAGCCAAAATTGCAGTTCAGACTAAGAACTTTTATTGCAGTTTTTTACATAAAGCTAAGCAATACTCGCCTTGCAAGTCGTCATGAACATATTCGCATGGCCGGGACGCTAGCGCCGCGCTTATTAACATTGAAGGTGACTCAATTATGGAACCTCTTTTATTAGTAGATGACTATATTCATCGCCCACACAATATTTAGCTCCAATCTTGAGCTCACACTTAACATTTTGACTTGTTAAATAGAAGTATTCGTTCAGCATTATTCAACGACATCTCATTTGCATAATTATTGAGATTGAAGCATTCTATAAATTCACTGTTTACTGTGTCTCCAACCTTATTAAATAATAACATAAAATATATATATATCACAAGGTTGGTTACATCATAATAAAAAACCACAGTCACACCCAAATAAACTATCTCCCACCACAATGATATGACATCATTTACTTTCAATTTTTGAAAAGGTTTAAAAATAAAGGCCTCAAACCAGTTGTTAAAGAATTGTCTTTCAAACATTACTTGTAAGAACATTAAGATCTTCTAGCAGATGGATGCACATTAGCTGGGACACCCACCCACATTTTTGTAGCAGATCATCGTAAGAATGATACGAAAACCTGACATCATCACATTCTTTAACAACACATGAATCAACAGATGGTAAAAATAGTGAAATATCATCGCTTTGCTTAATTGACATAGTCCCAAGGTCACTTACAGTAGTAACTCGGCTTACACAAGTGTCATGTTAGTCACACAAGGCATAAAAAAATTTGTTTGGCAAATGAAATCAGTCCAATTTATTTTGTCTATGCTATGAAATAACCAGATATTATTACTTTATTGTTTACAAAAATAAAAATATACAACTCGGTCACAAGAGTTTTTAAATATGCAAAAAAGGCCAATATGAAGAATGACTCCACTCTTTCATATTATATAATCTGGAAACTGTTTTTTCTGAATAAGCTATGACTGACAACTTTAATTATTTGATTGTTAAGAAGAAATTAATATGACACACATTGAATTCTATGTTACATTGAAGCCTGCACTAACAGGTTTCTATTCACATTGGCAAACATCTATAGTGTGACTTAATTGGACACTAGTGTATGATGCATGATGTAGGTCACAAGCTATACAGCCCTACATGTACATGTAGACATGCAACCAACTTTCTGGAGTATCTAGGTGGGGCTTATGCAGGCTATTTACCCATTCCTGATTTTAATGGCTTCCTATTCCTTAGTTCCTTAATTTCAACTGCAAATAATAATTAAGTTTAATATATTTTTGTTAGGCCTAACTTAAAGTCATTGTTTACAATTTAGACTGAAGTCTCAAAAATAAGAAAAAATTGTAGATTTTACAAAAGTACATAATGCAAGAGAAATGACTTTTAGTCAAGGTATTGAGAAATTGATGTGTATAATTGGTGCACGAGACGGACAGCCTGCTATGGCCTCGAAGCGAGATAGGGCGGGCCCTCAATGAATGGAGTCGACCACTGATGGTGTCATTAAAAATAGAGCTTTAAAACATCGCCAATGCATGTTTACTACTTTGTAGGTACGTGCTGAGTAATGACCTTGTGTTACCGACTGCTGGATGGAACCGAAAGTCGTTTTATGTTTATAAATCAGTACTCGTGACGTCATTGTGACCGAATTATCCGCACAAAACTCGAGATATGAAAAGACAAATCATTTCAAGTTCACGCTATTTCGCGACGTTAACATTCACACAAAGGACAATTGCATTACATTCATACTTTTGATTTGTGCGCAATCCAAATTCAGGAAACCATCGGCAAGTGAACACCCAGTTTGCAGCACAACAAATATGACGTGATTAATGTAAATAACATACCTTGAAAGTATCCACTCAAAAAGTTAACACTGTTCACGTTTTATTTATTACTTAATTAATCACTGATTTTATTTATGTAGCCTTAAAACAAATTAATAAAAACATCGGCGTAGTTGACGCTGTAGGGTTTGGTCCATTCGACGCTTCACAAAAATGTTTCCTACTACATCGATCTCGGAAGTCGCGCGCGGCTCCGTGGCGAATGGAATGGAACGGAACGAAGCGAGCGGAGCACGCAGTCCAGCGAGCTCGCCCAGTGACGTAATGTTAGCGTCGCGTCGCGATAACGTTATTATGGCTCACAGTTTTCTCTTGATTCAGAAAATATTTTAAACATATAATAGGTACATGGGAATCATTAATTAAACAATGTACGCATTATCAAGTTGACTACCAGACAAAAGTCAACGATACGAATTGTTTTACATAGTACCTCAATAGATGGCGCTACATTTAGATGCGGATTGCACATCGAATTTTTATTTTCCCCTCTAACCCTGAGGTACAACATAGAACAGTCAACATCAATGCCATTTCAATTGATTGCTATTTTATAGTGATGGACTCTTTGCAATAGTTGCAATGTGAATTATAAAATTTGATCAGATCATGAACAACACTCAAACGGAGAGGACGTGGGATGAAAGTGTGCGCAGTTCATCATTTGACGCATTTTTTTTTATAAGGTTCTAATCCTTATCGGAATTATAAAGTACAAAGCTAAGGATAGGTTCCTTTCTGTGTAGCCACCATCATGACGTCAGACGAACAATTTTCACTAGGTCATTTGTTGGGACAATTTCCACGCAAACATGTTAGTGGACTTCGAGACCTGCAGTCGCGCGGAGACCTTCGGCAGCCAGCCTAAGGTCAACTACCTACTTGTTGACCTTAGGCTGATTATTACAGGCGCACAAACTAGTTTCATCAGTATGTTCAGCTTATTTTCAAGATGAACCCAACTCAACATAAGTACTTAGGTACCATAGTAGTTTTAAAAGATGTTGGTCATTACAGTTTAGGTAAGTAGGTAGGTACCAATAGGTGAAGCAAGAAGAGTTATCGTTAAATAGCTGCGCCCCGCGGTTTCACCCGCATAAGTCTCGATCCCGTGGGAATATCGGGATAAAAACTATCCTATGCCCTTTCCCAGGACTCAAACTATCTCTATACTTACCAAATTTCATCGAAATCGGTTCAGCGGTTTAGGCGTGAAAAGGTAACATACAGACAGACAGACAGAGTTACTTTCGAATTTATAATATTAGTAAGTATTAGTAAGTATGGATTAGTCAGTATGGAGTATGGATTAGTACCGCGGCGCGGAACGATTTCGCGGAGCTAATGTACCTAGTTTTTCATACTTATGTACAAACCACAAACTATGAACAGAAGTATGAAAAATTATGCGAGCTAAGCTAGACTAACTTAGCTTAGCTCTTGGTCTGCAACCCGCTTATGGACAACCCGGTAGGTACCTAAAAATATTGGTACTTAATTCTTTGCATCTATTATAAACCGCCAAGTTGGATTTTATGTGACGTCTTATAGTCTATAACCCGGGAAATAAATGACGCTTCCAACGATACCTTGTCTATCACAATAGAGAGAGAGAGAGAGAGAGAGCTGTTTAGGAGTTATAAGGTAACACATGAACAAACATACATACATACAGAGCCTGCTAAAAGCATAACCGTACGTTGGCTTTGCCGTAGTCGGGGAAAAAAGCATCGCTCGTTGCGTTTGCAGAGCGTAAACGCGCGTCTACGGCGCGTAACAAAAACGTCGCGCGTGAGCATAATGGACCCTTAGGGACGCCTTCATAAAATTTAAAACTAAACGGTTTTATAGAAACCTGAATAATGTGTTAACATTATGTCAAATAGTCTGAGAATTGCAACTAGGAGGTAAGCGAAGCGGAAATACTTATACCTACTGGATAAAATATTAGGTAAACACGAAGCGGTAACCAGTCCAAAAATAAATAAATAACAATGATAGTCATTGAAACTGTCCAAGCTAACTAAAAAATAGATCCCCTACATCGATAATGTCTGGTGAAGAGATCGTTCACACATAGATAGCCCTGTTAGCTGTTAGTTACCTACGTAAAGAAAATAAAATGGGGCGATGTTCTGGCTCTTTATTGATTGCGGAAGATAGGGGGAGCTCATCTATGCTATTTTATGCATCATGGAGGGGAGCTTATAACATTGCGAGAAACAAAATTAGGTAAGCATCATACCACAGCAAAATACCATAGTATTTTTCATCGTATGGATTGCCCTATTTTGTTTACGAAATTTTATTCTGATAAAAGAATGTCTTTGTCAGTTCCCTTCTCAGTGGGCGGTATAACTAATTCTTAATTTGTCAAAATGTGAGTAGGTTAGGTACCAAATAGTAAGTGCAACGGCATTTTAATTAGAGGTAAAAGGTGCCAGATTCCTACAAAGTTCATGCATTTCGGTCAATTGGTGTCCTCAATTAGGTAGTGCATGCCTATTTGAATTTATCAAGCCAGTGCGCTCGAGAATCAACCGCCTAGGTAGGTCCTACCTACAACATAGATAGGTAGGTATTTTATTACTATGCCAGTCGCAATTCTGCTGCATACATACGCTATTGCCTACATGCTTACAGTAAATCCTATTACCTATAAATACGGAAATAAGTAAGTTGCGTTGTGGAAGTAAAATAGAAGCCTAAGTAGGACGATTAGAAGAATATCTCAAATGATCATTTCACCTTATAAAAAACGGCTAGGTACCTAGGTACTTAATATTAAAAAAAATCGCAAGAAGCGTTCGCGTGAATTCGGAACAAAAATGAATAATTAACATACTCAAATGAACAAAACGTACTCGTCTTCTATGGGCGTGTAGGGGAACGCCGTCTCTTGCACCTTGGGCGGCGGGCTGCTCTCCGGCTCCTCTTGTAGGGGACTCTCGTAGATTAGGGTCTCCACCATAGACCCCTTTGAACTGCCGAACGACACCCTACAAAAACGAAACAACGTTAATAATACAATTTTTTAAATATAGTTCAATACAACGCAGTTAGATTCAAATACAACAACAAGCTGCAATTTGTATTCAACTTGTGATTTTGATTTAAAACTTTTTGGCCTGTAGTTGCCATTTTTTTCGTATCTTATTTAGCGGGATACCTACAGCCGTAGCTATCGGTTGTTTTCGGCTAGTGAACTACTCTTTTATTATGATTTTAGTTTGTTACTTTATTTATTTTTCTGCAGTGGTTCTATTACTGTACCAATAAATTACCTTTCCTTCACGCGTGACTAATTTGTCATATTATACAATTTGTCATCGTGCCTTTTACAGGTTGGCGGTTGCTAATGGTTCTATTTCCGATTTATTGCTAGTCGTTCAAAGTAAATCGTTCCGATCACCTTACAAAGCATGTTTGTAACAATAATGTACTACTTATCTACAAGTGATGGACTTTTCTATCTTTACAAACGCTTTACATTGTACCTAAGTAGGTACAGTGCTACGGTATGAAGGTTACATCAGTCTATCCAAAAATACTCTGACCCACTGACCCAAAATTAGGTACTTTAAATTAGGTACTAGCCATAGATATATTCTATGGTACTAGCAGTATGATGTAACGAACTCACAGGAAATAGTCTTGCTTTACCCATGGCCTCCGATATCGCCAGATATCGAGATAAAATCCGATATTTTATGATATTCATGAACAACACCACAAAACCCGCTTTGCCTACTTATTTTACTTATTTGACTGGCACTGGCACTAACTGACATTTCCTTGACACTTTGACAGTGACATTGTTTTGTATATTTTGGCGAGGGAAAAAAAAAATGTTAATGGAGGTCATTCCCATTGGCGTATATAGGGGGGGGGGGGGGGGGGAAAGGGCCGAGCCCACCCTAGAATGGTCTCAGGCCCACCCTAGGATGTTTGGGGACCTATTCGAAAGGGGTTTGAAGGTTTTGGCCCTAAAATCAGCCGCCATTTTGATTTTTTTTCAGAATCGCGGTGCACAACAAAAGTTATATATTTAGATAGAGGACACTTATACAAACAAAAAATGTTATATAACATAATATCCTAAAGCGTCAGGTTTCGGAGTTATTCACCGAAATATAAGTCGAAAATAACAAGGATTTTTTTGTTTTTTTTCCCTCCAGATAAGCATATTGAACTATTGAGGTAATAGAAACGTTATGAAACCTTTATTGAGAAGAAACAAACGAAGAATAGACATTTTTTAAATAAATAATTAAACACGGCAATTTATAGTTCGTTTTTTTTAATCCCAGAGACTAATCTGATAAGTGTAATGTCAAACTTCTATACTAAAAAAAAAAGACGGGTTGCACTCCGGGAGTGCCGGCAGAAGTGAAAACTTGAATATTAACGTTGAAATAAATCAATTATTAATTGAATTAATATAACTCATTTTTTTTTTCACTATTTCTGCGTCACTTTTTTCATTAATAGATGCACTTTGTTCAATTTCCATATTTTAAACACTTTATATACACGAATTTTACGATTACACAGCAGTGTGGCTACTACACAGACGGTCGAGCTATCAGCTGTCCATCCATCCATCCATCCACATCCACGTCCACGTCCACATCCTCGTCCACGTCTACGTTCATCCATCCATCCATCCATCCATCCATCCATCCATCCATTCATCCATCCATCCGTGTGTCACTTGGTTCACTTCGGTTGGCGCCGCCGTAGAAAGAGAGGGGGGGGGGGGGGGGGAATCTCTCCTGACGGTCACGTGTCCTGACGCGAGTTTAACATTTTTTACCCATTACAAAAAAGTGTGCAACGCCGCTAAAGAAGTTTTCACTTCAAAAACGAAAACACAAAAGACTTAAATGTCAGATTAGTCTCTGGGATTAAAATACGAACTATAAATAGCCGTTTTTAATTATTTATTTAAAAAATGTCTATTCTTCATTTGTTTCTTCTCCATAAAGGTTTCATAACGTTTCTATTACCTCAATAGTTCAATATGCTTACCTGGAGGGAAAAAAAACAAAAAAATCCTTGTTGTTTTCGAATTATATTTCGGTGAATAACTCCGAAACCTGACGCTTTAGGATATTATGTTACATAACATTTTTTGTTTGTATAAGCGTCCTCTATTTAAATATATAACTTTTGTTGTGCACCGCGATTCTGAAAAAAAATCAAAATGGCGACCGACCTTAGGGCCACCCTCCATACAAAAATCTTCTAACCCCTTTAAGCTGGATACTTTCAAACTTATTATTACCCACATAATAAATTCCATTTAGTTACTTTTGAAATCACAAAAATAATAATTGAATCTACTAATAAGCAACGAAATAAGCTAGAGTATTATTATGATTAGACGGCCCGGGGACAAACGCATCGGCAATCGGCCATACAGGCCACGACAGGGGATGCGCAGGTCGTTGGAAGGATCCGGCGTCTGGGTCTCGAAGTGGCTTTGTACAAATTTGAGGCCCTCTGTTTCTATGGGCCTCGGAACAAGCCACAACGCGATTTACACATAGTGGTAGGAGTAGGAGGCGTCGGCATCGATTTCGAGTCGACGATGAAGTACCTAGAACTTGTCCTCGACAGCTGGTGCGATTTCGGGCCGCACATTCAGCGGCTGGTCCCCAGGTTGATGAGCGTTGCAGCTGCTCTTGCGCGACTACTACCCAATTTGGGGAGGGCCAACGCCTCCTGCCGGAGACTGTACGTGGAGATTGTGCGGTCCATGGCCCTGTATGGGGCGCCCGTGTGGGTGGACGCTTTGACGGCCCGCAAAGTTGCAATATTGCGAAGGCCGCAAAGAGCGATGGCTGTTAGGGTGATAGAGGATACCGTACGATCTCCTACGAGGCAGCAAGTGTCCTGGTCGGATCAACGCCCCGGGATCTGGACGCGAAAATCCGTGCGTCCCTATATAGGGATATAGGGACGCAAGGATTTGCGAAGCTTGCCCGTGGTCAGCCTCCGGTTTCTCGAGAATTCGATCCACGAAGGACTGAGCTCCGTCAGATCCTAGTGGCTGAATGGAGGAAGTGACTTGCGTAACCCAGGTGGGGGCTCGCCACTGTAGTGGCGGTAAGGCCTGTTATGGAAGAATGGCTGGAGAGGCAGCATGGTGCCCTGAGTTTCCGGCTGACACAGGTGCTTACTGGACACGAATGTTTCGGGAAATACCTGCGTCGCAAGGGTCGGGAGCGGACGCCTGCTTGTCATCACTGTGTGGACCGCCACGAGGACACGCCACAACACACGTTGGAGGAGTACAGCTTGGGCCCAACAGCGTTGTGCCCTCGTCGCGACACTTGATGCAGGTGATCTGTCATTTTCGGCGGTGGTTCAGTCCATGGTCGGAAGCGAAAACGCGTGGGATGCTGTGGCCTCTTTTTGCGAAGAATTGATACATGCAAAGGAGGCGGCGGAGACGGAGAGAGAGCATACCTCTCATTCCACCCGCACCAGAAGAGCAGCCGGGCGTCGAAGGGTGCTTAACGATTTCCGGCCACCATAAGAAGGGGCCTGCGGGTGGCGAAATTGGGGCCATGTCGTCGCTCGAGCAGTCGGGCTCAAAGAAGTGGCACGCAATAGTGGGGTTTTAGTCGGTAGGAGTCCGACATCATAACCCTCCGTTCTTCCCAGACGGAGGATAAAAAAAAAGGTTAGGGGCCAGGCCCCCCCCTAGAAAGAAGCCCTAGATACGCCAATGGTCGTTCCTCTTATACGACGCCGTGCGAAATTGCGAACTGACGGTATGTAACTGAGCTTTAAAATTTAATCTTCGGTTATGTACTTGGAATGTGCAGTTCATGTAAACTGGTAACTGGTAAGCGCTATATGGTAGTCGGTGATACGCAATTTGTAAAACAAGTAGGTACCTACGCGCAATAAAACTTTTTTGGATAAGTAAGTAGGATTATAAGAACGGTTTCTGGCAGGCAACAATATTGATAGACCTTCTTGTATTTACGTCAAAAAATTATACTTGTCAATTACTTTCGTAAACATATTTTGTGAAACGTGTGAAACCCTGTGATTTTTATGTACTTTAGAACTTATCAAGCAATTGCAGTACCAGTATCTTTGCTTCTAAGTAGTTCCTCAACTTTTCCAACACCTAATACATACTACTTAGAAGGTATCTATACCTAGTACGCGCCACGAAAGATGAGACTACTTTTATTTTAAACTTTATTATTTCGTAATAAATGTTACCTATAGACATTATACAATCAAAGATAGATATAATCAAAGATAGATAATATTGTTAAGAATTTTTATCTTAATGTCATCGATAAATCCCTGAATAGATATACACATTATGGGTAACTATTTTGTATACGACCAACTCCCTACTACTGAGTTTGACCAAGTCTCCTCTTTCGTGGAGCGTATTATAGGTAACTTTAAGGTCACTATCGAGATAGATACTCAATTGGCTCCTAGTACTTATCTCAGCTAAGATACGCATGTAATAACGTACCAACCTACCTTTTATCCGCTGGTACTATACAGACATAGATTCTTCCTACACATACCAGACGGAGTTGATGAAAAATGATTCAACCATGAACGATTTGTAACAATCACTGTCTTAGTTAGCCTAAAATAAAAACTTTCTATCGTATAGACAGGGAGGCGTCACAATGGTCACGTAATTTTTACGTTTAATACAGTTCCGGATCCGCAGCTTAGTGCTACTTAACATTCTCAGTGAAGTCTGCCCCACTTTAACTATAACTGACATCAGCCTTTAGCCTCTAGCATTCCTATACTTTGGTAGGTTGCATGCAATTATGTACGTAGAGTTCTAATTTGAATTTCTCCAGTCAGTTTGCGCATATTAATGAATATTTATCTAATGTTGAACCCTCGTTACAGGGAGGATAAACTTATTACTAAATGCATTAAACTGTCTTATAAAAGCACAAATATA
Organism: Amphipoea lucens; assembly: GCA_947508005.1. Lineage (NCBI taxonomy): Eukaryota > Metazoa > Arthropoda > Insecta > Lepidoptera > Noctuidae > Amphipoea > Amphipoea lucens. The sequence continues at coordinate 19,581,773 of OX382355.1, forward strand.
TCTACCAAACTCTTTTCTAATACTCTTTAACTATTAAGCGATCGACACGGGTGTAAAAAAGAGCTTTGTATTCACCAAATTAAAATTATTCAAGTTGCTCCGAAAAACGCTTCAAGCTTGCCTTAGATCTCTGCGTGATTCTTTCACGTTTCGGGGCTCGAGTTCTAGTCCAGGCTTACGTTAGTTTTAGATGGAAAAATTATCTTTTATCCTTATGGAGCATTCAAAATCAATAATAATTTATTCAAATTGAGCTGATTCTCAACACTTTTTGAACGTGAAAATTACCCAAAACGCCCGCACTTCATCACTTCCTATTGTTTTAGCTGAGAAGGAGAAGTGGCGCAATAAACTCTTCAGAAACACGTCTGTCCTGATAAGTTTGAAACGTAGCAGCACATAATAATCTATATCACACTAATATTATAAAGGCGAAAGTTTGTGAGTGTGTGTGTGTTTATATGTTTGTTACTTCTTCACGCCTAAACCACTGAACCGATTTAGATGAAATTTGGTATAGAGATAGTTTGAGTCCCGGGGAAGGACATAGAATACTTTTTAGTCCAATATTCCCACGGAATCGAGACTTATGCGGGTGAAACCGCGGGGCGCAGCTAGTATAATAATAATAAAGCTGAAGAGTTTGTTTGAACGCGCTAACTTCTGGAACTACTAGTCGGATTTGAAAAATCATTTTTGCATTTGATAACCGAATTCTTGAGGAAGACTATAGGCTATTTAACATCGCGCTATGACTCTTAGGAGCCGAGCAAAACTGAAAATGTGAGAAAGAACGCTAAGCGAAAACTAAATAATAGCGCGGGCAGGAGTTGCGATGCAGGCAGACAAGGTGGGGTCGAAGTCGCGGGCATAAGCTAGTTAGGTATATCAGCGCCCAGTGGTGTAATGTCATGGATTGATTAGGCTTGATTCTCGTATGACTTGCGAGTCACAGAATATACGTCAGTTCTGTGCTTTGAGTCATCCATCATCTATGTGCAGAGATATTTTGATCAATTTGAGTTACTTAAATACTAACCTCAACTTTAATTGTTCAGTCCATTACAGCACAAGATACAGTTAAAATTTATCTGTAAGACAATTAACCTTATCATATTTCTAACGGTTTCTTTCATTAACTTATCTACACACTCTGAATTGAATATTTATTCCAGTTTGTACATAAAATATTCAGTTCACTGTTCCGTTTGTGTTGCAGTTACACATCTAGAATTCATGAAGGATCCTAAGATAGGAGCCTATCGATGTACGTTTGCCCAGCTAGGCCCCCCAGAATTTGCGATTTAGGTATACACCAATGCAATGTACTCGCCTCTAGGAGTATATGTACCGCTTTCTTTTTCAATGTACCTCTGTACTTTTGAAGAAATATGCAAAAAAAGGGGGCCGTGCCAGCCAAACGTTTTCAGCACGGCCCTCGTGTAACTTGAAAAATATATAGCGTATTAAAAAGTTTCATAAACTCAAGGAATGTACTTTATTAACACGTTCTATGTACCGTAACAGATATTGTGAATTCGTAATAACAAATAATATATAGACGTGGATAGGGGGCCGTGCTGAAAAAAAAAGAAATGAGAAAATATCTAAAAAAGACAAAACAACCTTAGCCAAAAACTATATAAAAGTAATTCATGTTTGGCAAGTAACATATGTACCGCATTGGTTTCACATACAACTTGCTAAATTAAAAAAATAAACCAATTTTAGTTTATTCAGCACGGCCCTCTATAGTTGCCTATATCTTTTTAAATATGACATGTTTGTTTACAAAATTCGACTTCCTGAATTATGTATAGGAGTACATTCGTTCCAAATAAATTGCGATTATGGTGTATTAGTATTTTAAAAGTTAAATTGGATCAAAAATATCCTAACATGCAACTGATGGGGTGACCATGATTCCACATGCGAATGGATAAAAAAACTTCTGCATAAATTGAGTAAATCTTTAATAAAATAAACAAATCAAAAATATCGTAATCTGTATTAACTATTAACGATAAATATAACAGTAGTAAGTAGTAGGTCGCAAATCGAACAAAACAACAAGTGTCGCTAAGACTAAATAGCTCAAAAGGCTTAAAAAAATCACATATATATTTCCAATAAATCACACGGATTGATGTACGGTACATTACAATAAAATTACAGTTTCGGTACATTTCGCAGATTAGTTACGTTTACCTATGGAATAATCGCAGAAAAACTATGTGTCACAAACACTACAATTCTTTTACCTATTGTGGTATAGTAATTTTATTTTAGGTGCATCGTCCTCACATATTATTATATAATTAATGTACCCATGCAAAATATTGTACTTACCTAAAACATTTTAAAAGAGTAACGGTGGAGTTTCTTGCCCATTCTTCTCCACACGAAAACTACCTTTTGGAAGGGGCGACTAGAATAAATTCTATTTTAAGGTAATTTTTGACGTTCAAACGTGCCTTTTATGTGCCTATTTGAAATAAATGCTTTCACTTTGACTACAGAGCTTAAAAGGCTTAAAAAAATACAGATACGTTTCCAACAAATCACATTGATTGAACCTTACCTACCTAGTGAATTAATAGCGACCGCACACAAAAAGTTTTAACTGATTTAATTCCCTTAAAAGATGTCATCGCTAATATTAATTTTGAAGAAAAAAAAAAAAACAAATTGTTAAAAAAGAATGTTTATTTCAATGTACTCACATAATTTCATTAATAGGTATAGAATATATGTACCTAATTTATGGAACCATGGTCACCCCATCAGTTGCATGTTAGGATATTTTTGATCCAATTTAACTTTTAAAATACTAATACACCATAATCGCAATTTATTTGGAACGAATGTACTCCTATACATAATTCAGGAAGTCGAATTTTGTAAACAAACATGTCATATTTAAAAAGATATAGGCAACTATAGAGGGCCGTGCTGAATAAACTAAAATTGGTTTATTTTTTTAATTTAGCAAGTTGTATGTGAAACCAATGCGGTACATATGTTACTTGCCAAACATGAATTACTTTTATATAGTTTTTGGCTAAGGTTGTTTTGTCTTTTTTAGATATTTTCTCATTTCTTTTTTTTTCAGCACGGCCCCCTATCCACGTCTATATATTATTTGTTATTACGAATTCACAATATCTGTTACGGTACATAGAACGTGTTAATACAGTACATTCCTTAAGTTTATGATACTTTTTAATACGCTATATATTTTTCAAGTTACACGAGGGCCGTGCTGAAAACGTTTGGCTGGCACGGCCCCCTTTTTTTGCATATTTCTTCAAAAGTACAGAGGTACATTGAAAAAGAAAGCGGTACATATACTCCTAGAGGCGAGTACATTGCATTGGTGTATACCTAAATCGCAAATTCTGGGGGGCCTAGCTGGGCAAACGTACATGCCTATCGAATGTATAAAAAATTAAATTTAAAAAATCAAAAAACCCGACTGCGGTAAAAAACTTAAGTTAAAAAAAACTGAAAAGCTAAAAACAAGCCCATTTTAAATTAAATAAAAGTTGGAAGCAGGCGGGACCCATTTGAGTTTGAAAATAGAAAAATGGTATGGGTCCCGCCTGCTTCCAACTTTTATTTAATTTAAAATGGGCTTGTTTTTAGCTTTTCAGTTTTTTTTAACTTAAGTTTTTTACCGCAGTCGGGTTTTTTGATTTTTTAAATTTAATTTTTTTATTTTATTATTTTTAGTTATGAGTTGTAAATCCCACTTAAGTGTGATAGTTTCCCTTTAAACTTCGTAATATATATAGGTACTACTGCCGCGTTTAGTTGGTAGGGGGGGGGGGACACTTGATTCTAACGAAAATTGGTACATTAAAGCTTGATAAGTCACGAACGGTTTACTTAATCAAAAAACGGTCTTCCCAAACCACTGATATTTTTGAAAGACCTATCCAACGATACCCCACTTGACATAATTTCTTGACTTTCATTTTTTTCATTTTCACAATATGGCGTCTAGTAGTCGCCATATTGAATTTTCATTAACGTCATGTCTTTAGTGACACTCGCCGGACTAATAGGAATCGATTGACGGGTGAATCATAAAAATCGGTCCAGGCGTTTGGTCTGTATAGTGCTTCAAAGGAACATACAAACATACATACATATATACATACATACTTACATACATACATACATACATACATAGGCTGATAAACACATTACCACTCCTTTGCGTCGCGCAGTCGGGTAAAAAGGATCCCTTACGCACGTAACACGTAACGTAAAATAAGGTATGAGAGCAGAGTGTGGACCAAGCTGCAGCTTGGTCCACACTCTGCTCTCATACCTTATTTTACGTTCCCAATAAAATCAAACGTCATCACTCGAACAAAGACGTGCTGTTGGCACCGTGCCCGGCTCAGGCAGATTACTACCGTTTTGTTCCTATAGTAAGATCATATGTTCTTGTCCTTTTATAGATAGAACCTCGTTTAATCATTTCAACAATTATCTTTATAGGTGAACAATGGAGGGCAAGGGGATTAAATGTGACCCCAACACGGAAGCGTTTCAAATGCGAGCGCAATGGAAAATACAGGATAACTGCAAAAAGCAGTGGTTCAAAAGATGGAGCTGGCTGCTTGATGAAAGAAAGTAAGGGTTTATACCTTAGATACATAAAAAAACGTAGGGTCTTGTAGGAGTCGTGATCTCTTGTTTTAATACATCATTTTTTTAAGTAAGTATTTGCTAATATTTTTGTACTCCATCTGGTACCTACCGTTCACTACTTATTTGTCTATGTATCTGAAACCTGGATCTATAAACAACACTCTCATAGTCCGATGAGGCGACAAGAGAACGAGAGAAGAGAGAGTGCACCTGTGTCTGCGCACACACTTTTGCACTATAATATTTCCCGCGCCGAAGGCTAGTCGCCGTTGAGAATGGCTACTATGGCTGAAATACGGTCTGGAGGACTATTATTATGAACAACGGATGGACCTAATATAATTGAAAGAATCCATAAAAAACGTAATGTTTTGTAAATTACGTTGAGAAAACTTAAGGACTGCAAACTCTAGATGCTTCTACAGGTAGGTCAGTCAATTACGTAGTCATAGCATCGTCCACTCTGTGAGTGCTCTATACTGCAGTTCAAGTGAAGTAGGTAGTTCCCTTGCTGCCGACCAAATAACTTTTGCTCGTGTTCCGAGATGATCAAAGGACGTAGGTAAGGAAAGCAAATAATACTGAGGTAACTAGACGGAGTTTAATTTGAACTGATACTGGAGAACAATGAGAAGACATTATAGAATCCGCTCTGGTTCCTTTCCTTCACGATTAAAATAAAAAAGAGCAAGATACGCTTTGTAGGTAAATACCTGTCCACTTAATTTAATTTAGATTAGAGTTAAGCTCTTTACCGCCAATATGCAACATGATTACGTTGCGACCCATATTCAGATTGACTTTGTGCACAATATTGCATAAGGAGAATCATTACAATCATTAATACTTACATCTTTCTAAGTTAGATCTTTTCCATAAGAATAAATCTCTTATGGAAAAGTTCTTAGGGAACAAATCTAACTTAAATATGTATTAATGATTCTAATGACTATAATTCTGTAAATACATATCTATTATAGTCGCGAATCACATTTTGATCAAGGTACAACCTGATACTGACCTGCGAATTGCAAAAAACGTAAGAAAATGGCGCCGATTCCCCTGTTCACAAACTAAACTAAATTCAATTTCAGTGCATCTTTTTCTTTCTATTTCATTAAGAAAAGGACAGAAGATAAATATTGGTTTAGACCTGTCAAATTAGTCCGTGCCTGACGTAAATTGACGTATATTTAATAGCCAATTTTTTAATCACGTCTAAATTGTCTATGGAATATCTTAATTTGACAGGACTAAACTAACATTTATCTCCTGTCTTTTTCCTAATGAAATAGAAAGAAAAAGATGCACTAAACTTAAATTTAGTTTAGTTTGTGAACACGAGAATCGGCGCCAATATGTGAATTTCGCGGTCTTCCACTGCGCTTTCAACTTAAATTGTCCGTCGTCCCTCCCGGAACCAAACGAAAAAGACCACTGGCGTTCTATTATTGCGGATTCTCACTGGATTAATGTATATTTCTCTTTTCCAATAGTACTTTCTAATTCCATACTAATTAAACTACAATTTGACATACGACGCAGTCTAAACATTATTTTGTGTTTATTATATTCTTTCTATAGGCTGTTTATCGGTTTTGTCTGTGCCTTTAAGTAAATAAACGCGCGCCGCGCTAGCAATGCGCGTGTAGGTGTAGGAATGAACCACTCTATGGGTAAACCTGCGCGCGCACGCTAGCGCGGCGCGCGGAAAACCAGACCCAGCGCGCCATTTTCCATACAAGTTAATATTTAACAATACACCATGGCCTATCCTGCAGCAAGAGCGCTGGTCGGATGGCACGCCACGCCAGCATTAACGACATCATCCGTCGGGCTCTTGTCACCGCCGGGGTGCCAGCTGTTTTAGAACCCAATGGCTTGGCACGTTACGATGGGAAGAGGCCAGATGGAACGACCATAATGCCTTGGAAGTTGGGTAGGCCTTTGGTGTGGGATGCAACCTGTGTCGACACCCTCGCGCCATCCCATCTTCCTAGCACGGCGGGCGGTGCTGGGGCAGCTGCTGCAGGAACATAAAACCTCAAACGGCGCAAATATAACAATCTTATTGGGAGCTATATGTTTGAGCCGTTTGGGGGTTGAAACTCTAGGGCCTTGGGGTCCGAGTGCTCATCGAATATTTCGAGACATCGCCAAGCGTTTGGTTGACTCTTCGCGTGGCCTATTTTTAGCCCAAAGAATAAGCATTGCCATACAATGTGGTAATGCTGCCAGCCTTTTGGGCACTTATCCCATTGACAGCGATGCGGACGAATTTTTTGATGCCCAATGGGCTTATGTGTCTTTTTTATTTTTATTATAAATTTGTGTATAGTATATATGTATTTTAGTTTGTGTGTACATATATGGTAAAATAAACAATACAAGTCTGTTTTTTTCCTCGCAAGTGTGAAACGCGTGTGCATTGATCATTATACTCTCGGCTTCCTTATCGCGCTCGCCTACGTCAACATAGCACACATGTATCATAATGTACTATTATCGTACAGATGCTGCACTCTTATTAATCTTATTACAGTTACACAGTAGGTATCACAGTTACAGTTTTCAGCGTAAAAAAGCTCAACAATAATCGTGCGATTTCACATGTTTCTTATAGCGACTTAGGAATAACAAATCATCACGCCTCCATTCCCCGAAAGGTTAGACAGAGGTGTACCCCCCTATAGTACACCTACATTTCACCATACGCGCCACGAAAGATGAGACTTGACAAGCTCAGTAGTAGGAAGTTTGCGCAGGTAAGTCGTGTACGAAATAGTTAATTAGTTACCCATAATGTGTATAAGATATTCAAGGATTTATCGATGACATTTAGGTAAAAATTCTTAACAATATTATAATATTTATTACGAAATAATAAAGCTTAAGATAGAATGGTAGGGGAGCCCAGAAGGTTTTTGAGCAAGCATATTCAGGGTGAAAAGTTGATAGCTGAGTAGGGTGGCATGAGGAGAGATCACCGAAAATATATTTAAAAAAATTCTGATAGGAGCTCCGTGGTCAGGAGTCCACTTTCAGATTAAAAAAAAAGGCCAAAATCAGAGGAGGGATCTTCAGAGGCGTTGATTTTGGCATGATCGTGTGTGGCCTAACCTATAATGACTTAAATAGGCAACTCTGATGAAGAAATTGTGGGCTTTCCCTAAATCTGACGACTTTGAAAACTCAGATTTGGGCCATTTCTAAAAGGATATTCAGGGCGAATAAAAATTATTCTGTGCTATAGTGTTACATGTCCTGAATATATAAATATCTGACGGATTGACGGAGCCTTTTGGAAATATGAGGAAATTTCATCAATTAAGAAAATTACCCAAAAGTGGTCATAATCAAGGAACACAATAGCTTCGATTACTGTTTGAAATTGGAAGGTGACACTATTGTGAAAATTTCTCGATGTTGAGAAGTTTGAAAGTACCTACTAAACACTTGAACGTAATTATTAAAAGTTAAGCAGCAAAATTAAAACATCGTCGGAGTACACCATAAGCAAAGTTGATTATTTCAACATTTTACTATGACATTAAGTGAACCAATTATGTATTTCAAAAACATCCTCATCTTATGGGCTATCTAACGAACAAGCAACGTTTTCAAAAATATTGAGAGATGCCCGTCAATTGTTTGATATAGCTGGCAAAGGTGGAAAGCCGTACTTACTAAAATTAACGAAAACATTAAAGTAACGTTGTTAAATAAGTCCAACACTTCTGCTTAGGCCGCCAGCTGCTAGTTAACTAGATTAAATGAAAGATCATGAGATTGAAATTTATTTCTAACCGAATTCGAAAAGAGGGAGGTTATCAGTTCGTCTGTATATACAGAATGAATGTTTCAAGTCAGCATGTGGATGACCAATTCCGAAACTAAGTATAGGTAATACCGAAAAATTCTTAAAGGAGTCACGGGGTCGATTTTGACGAATACTAAAACTGCATCATTAAATTTTTGAAAAATAAATTGCTCTAGCTAGGAATCGAACTCGTAGATTATGAAACAAAAAACACTGCCTGTTTTATTGCACCCTCCGACGGTGTCGTTAATATGGATCAAATTCTGGAAAGAAATGATACACGCCAAAGTAAAGGAAAGTGGACATTTTTAAGATTAACTAAAATCAGATAAACAAATTGATTAATTATGGTTTAACAATGAATTCAAAATATAATTTATTATATTAAAAACAGAAGTTAACGGCCAAATAACTACTGCTACAGTGCAAACGAACAAATCAATTACATTCTATACAATGTGGGAATGACAATACAACAATAAATGAAAACACTAACAATACTAATTTTACTTTCTATTGTTTATTGTTATTTTTTTGGTTTTTTGCCACATGTACCTTTGTCAATTTTGGAATGTTCTCTTGTTGCACTCGTTATCGCGTTCTACCATTTTGAATATCAATTTCACAGTTTATTTTTTAATTTTAATAATGATTCTAGTGATAATCTTTTATTTTAATTTTTGATTCTAACATCGATATAATTTTGTTTTTTACTTAATCCATTGTTACTATTTTAGTTTTGTTCTAGTTTCTAATTAATTTTTCTATTCTCACCACGGTTAAAAAATCCTGTTAAAACGTATATTTTAGAAGCTATTTTTTATGTAAGTGCTGTGTGCGCGCCTATAAGTGACAAATTCACCATAACCACATAATACTTAATAGTACTACATCCATAACTCAATGCGTATGTTATTTCTTATTATGTCAATGTTTCTAGTGAATAAGTCGTTGGTGTACCTTTCAAATAAAAATAAAATAATGCTTAGGAGTATTTAGGAACCATCAAATACATCGTAACGTTGAAACTAGAAAATTGATTTTTTCTAACATATTAAAAAGCATAAATGTGTAAACAAAAAAGAACACACTTTAAATATTGCTACAACAGCGCGATGTTATTGACCCAACAAACATATGGCCGAAACTTGAAAAAATTGTATAGGTCAGTGTGCCGGGCACCCCTTTTTTGCAGTTTTGTAAAAAATTTAACATTTGTAGTAACTTCCGCATGCGTGACTCTTATGTCTCCAGCACAAGGTATAATATACATTAGTTCACATCGGGAAATAAAATTTAAGAACAAATTTGACGAAGGTTATTGAACTAGCGAGCTGACAACATGCTGTGTTGAACTGCAGAAGTCTTTAACCTACCGGTGCTGGCTTGTTAACAGCTACATCATGTAGAAAATGTTAAAAATGAAAAATAATGTCCAGTGACTAAACTATTGGATATATTTAATTGAAATTTTGTATGCAGGCTGGGAACGTCATTAGGTTTAATTTATTGTTGTATTGTCATCCCCACATTGTATACTTAAAAACTGTTACTAATCTTAAAATAATTGTTTTTTGTTAAAAATGCGCCCTTTACTTTATTTTGTCGTATACCCTCCGATAGTGTCCCTAATAAGGATCAAATTCTGGAAAGAAATGATATACGATAAAGTACTACAGTAAAGGGCGCATTTATAACAAAAAGCAATTATCTTAAGATCGTAACAGTTTTTAAGTATCTAGAATGTAAGTGATTTGTTCATTTGCACTGTAGCTGTAGTTGTTTGGCTGTTAACTTATGTTTTTAATATAATAAATTATATTTTGAATTCATTGCTACATCATATGTATATATAATTAATCAATTTGCTGATCTGATTTTAGTTAATCTTAAAAATGTCTACTTTCCTTTACTTTGCCGTGTATCACTTCTTTCCAGAATTTGATCCTTATTAACGACACCATCGGAGGGTGCATAAAACAGGCAGTGTTTTTTTTTTTAATATCTACGAGTTCGATTCCTAGCTAGAGCAATATATTTTTCAAAAATTATTGATGCAGTTTTAGTATTCGTCAAAATCGACCTCGTGACTCCTTTAAGAATTTTTCGGTATAACAGCCTATAGTTTCGGATTTGGTCATCCATGCTGACTTGAAACATTCAACCTGTATACAGATGAACTGATAACCTCCCTCTTTTAGAAATCGGTTAGAAATAAATTTCAATCCGATGATCTTTCATTTAATCTAGTTAACTAGCAGCAGTAGCAGCTGGCGGCCTAAGCAGAAGTGTTGGAACTTACGTAACAAAACTCTCATAACGAACTATCACTGAGAATTGGAGGCGATATCAGTAACGATAACGAGCGCCTCTGTTCGTAGTTACAATAAAACCCCGAAAAGAAAAGTATTACGACGTAAACAAGTCGTTACTTTAATGTTTTCGTTAATTTTAGTAAGTTCAGGCGCGGTCGCAGCCCAAGATTTTGGGGGGGGTCATGAAGGGTGCCGAGGAATATTTTAAGGGAGGTAAATCTCCTCGTTGGTCTAGTGCTCGCAAGCGTTACTACTGAGCATGAGGTCCTAGCTGGGTTCAATTCCTAGGCCGAGTAAAGTGTTAAAAGGGTTTTTCCATCAAAAACTTCTCAGAAGCCGCCTGGAGTCTGGATTTGTGCCCGGGTGGCGGCAGTAGGCTCGCCTTTTATGACATTTCACTTAATAACTGGCGAAATGTGGGTGTAAGTGCTATATGAAGGTAACCCCTGCTCAACCCTTTGGGGATTAAAGGCGTGATGATATGTTAAGGTTCATGTACAACTCCAGCTTCACATTACTTATGCTATTCAGGGACGCAGCTTTTACATAGGGGGGGGTGTTACTTAAATGTTGCCAAATTGGTCGTATGTATTAGAACGGTTGATTGCGCAGGGTGGGGAGAGCGAGCGAAGCGAGCTCGAAAATTTTAACAACCCGCTTCTGTTTGATTAGGTTTTGTTTTATATTTTCAAGTAGAAATAGGGGTTACATTGTCGACTTATGTAAGCAAGCTCAAGAGCTATCAAAATCTAAAATGCAAGAGCGAGCGAAGCGAGCTCGAAAATTTTGCACTCTCAGATAGGTTCGATTTTCTTTCGATCATTCCAAAAGGACTAGGAATTACTTGCTTTGTCGACTTTTGAAGAAAAGCTCAAGAACCAATTTAAATTACAAGAACGAGCGAAGCGAGCCTGAAAACTTTAGCACCCCACTTTGAATATTCTCTGTTTTCTTTTACCCACCATACAAAAAGAGAACTTTATCGAATTATGACGAAAAGCTTTTAAGTCGTTTTACAGCAGTTTAGGTTTTGGAATCTGGCCTTACCTAAACCTTTCAACCTTACGTACGAGCGAGGTGCCCAATATCCCGAGTTTGCTTCGCTCGCTCTTGAGTCCTAGATTCTATATTTTTATAAGTAACAGGCTTTTTAAAGGAATTTTTTTTTTAAACGCGTTAAAAAATCCACTGTCATTTCATAGTTTTAAGTTTTTACCCCCAGTCCCCATGTCTGCCGATGTTCTTAATGTTTTTGAATATGCCAATCGGGGTTTTCGTGGCTCAAGTACAGTTTTAATAAGTTAGTAATGCAAGTAAATCATTCAGACTCTCGACAGCTTGAATGATTTTGGGGGGGGGGGTTATGACCCCCCACGACCCCCCCTCCCTCGGACCGCGCGTGAGCAGTAGCAGCTGGCGGCCTAAGCAGAAGTGTTGGAACATACGTAACAAAACTCTCATAACGAAATATCAATGAGAATCGGAGGCGATATCAGTAACGATAACGAGCGCCTCTGTTCGTAGTTACAATAAAACCTCGAAAAGAAAAGTATTACGACGTAAACAAGTCGTTACTTTAATGTTTTCGTTAATTTTAGTAAGTACGGCTTTCCACCTTTGCCAACGTTATCAAACAATTGACCTCAATATTTTATAAAACGTTGCTTGTTCGTTAGATAGCCCATAAGATGAGGATGCTTTTGAAATAATTGGTTTACTTGGTGTCATAGTAACATGTTGAAATAATCAACTTTGCCTATGGTGTACTTTTGCTACTTAACTTTTAATCATTACGTTCAAGTGTTTAGTATTTTCAAACATCTGAGATATCGAGAAATTTTCACAAACGTGTCACCTTCCAATTCAAACAGTAATCGAAGCTATTTGGTTTCTTGATTTAGGGATAAATGCAAAATTATGGCCACTTTTGGGTAATTTTCTGAATTGATGAAATTTATTCATATTTGCCAAAAGGCTCCAACAATCCGTCAGATATTTATATATTCACTATCAGGACATGTAACACTATTGCACAGAATAACTTTCTTTCGCCCTGAGTATCCTTTTAGAAATGGCCCAAATCTGAGTTTTCAAAGTCGTCAGATTTGGGGAAAGCCCACAATTTCTTCGTCAGATTTGCCTATTTAAGTCATTATGGGTTAGGCCAGACCCGATCATGCCAAAATCAACGCCTCTGAAGATCACTTTATTTTTTACCCTTTTTTGAAATCTGAAAGTGGACTCCTGACCACGGGGCTCCTATCAGAAACTTTTTAAATATATTTTCGGTGTTCTCTCCTCATGCCAGACCTACTCAGCTGTCAACTTCTCGCCTTGAATATGCTTGCTCAAAAACCCTCTGGGCTCCTCTACCATTAGGGATGTATCCGAATGAGTTACGGAATTTCCAAAACGGAAAATCGGTTAGCAATAAATTATCTACCAACGAAACGTAGGTGTGTTACCCGGGTTCGATATTCGCGTTTACTCATTTACCTATACCATAAACACTGTCAACTGTTAGTGCAGCAACACGGCTCCTGACGTCAATACTCCGTCAAAGCGACACAATTGGCCACGGAGATCAAATTTATCGTGAGCGCTGGAGTTTCATGCGAAACCAATGTTGAACACGACCGTTCCTAGTTCACGAACGGACGAAATTGTTAAGTATAAAAAAAAACTGTTTGAATAAGTACTTGAGAAAATGTTGACCTTCCTGTATTTTGTTGAATTGTTGAGAAGGCTACAATATGAATAGCTTATTTAGATTTTGTAACATGACTACGGAACATCCTGCTTTACCTACTTGCAAAGCTTTCCTTGGTGATTGTTTTTTTATTTCCGAAAGGGTACCAAACCGAATTATAGATAACGTTCGAATGAATGCCACTTACAAAACAACTTTCAAATGATAACAGTGGGGGGATCATTTGAACGAAATGACATAAGTTCTAACTGGTGGATGTGATATAATAGATTACGTAGGCAATCAATATCATACGTACTTATTTATGGGTCGCGTCGGACGTATAGGTAGGTACACCGACACACTTATGCCGGGGCCACACTATACGGGAAAATCGCGATAAGTTGTTTCTTATTGGCTGATATCGTAGGTCCAGCCAATGAGCATCAACTTATTGCGCAAATCTTCGCGTTATCGCGATAGTCTGGCCCCAGCATTAGGTAGAAAATAATTATGAACTTCCCACTAGCAGCTAGGTATCGTCCGCTTTCGTTACTTAACCTTGGAAAGAAAACAGCGGTCGGTTCCTAAATTCTAAAAATGTATTGATTTTGATCGGTAGCTTTTCGAAAAGTGTACCAGATCCTAACTGTGTATAGTTCATTGTTCTGGTAAACGCTTTTAGGCAGTGAAAATACTATGCTTGGCCATGAAAACTGCTCTTCAACAGTCTTGAAAATTGATGAGACACTTATAGTAGTCTACTCCACTAGGTTATTAAGAGAGTGTAAATCGATTAGCTCAGTTTTCATATAGGTAGGTACTCGTATTAAGGCGGGTCAGAAGTTTACCATAAAAGTGATGTTTCTATTCTCAGGGAGACGATGGCTGAAGCAAATGCAATTCGTCAAGAGGCATCAGCTATTACCCGGTCTCAAGTCACCTTCAAAACGGAGGAACTGAAATCTCTGAAGCCTGTCCCTCCAACGTCGACTGGAGTTATAGGGTGGCTCTCTACCAGGTTCGCTTCGCTTACATTTATTTCGTGAAGAGTTCAGAATAGGTTCTTAAACTTCGCAAATTACTTACTTTACGCTCAATTATATTTTACAAAAATACTATATAATTGTACAATCCAATTTTAAACAACCTCTAAAACACCCTTTCTCATGTTTTTGGTACATACAGATTCAAAGGATTTAATTTACTTACCCCATAAGACATTTGCTAGTTGACCTCTTTTAGAGTTTACCAGCACCCTAATTGCTTAACACACTATCAATCACAATCTGAATCATTTTGAAGGATCTTGGGATTCCATTGCTTTATGTGTTCGAAAAATTTGGCTGCTCAACAACGTAAACAACGCAATGAATGTTGTTGAACTGTCAAAATTAAAGTCATTGCTACTGATACTGTGTTACGAAATTAAACCGCAGATTATGGTTTAGATCTTTTTCCAGACCTTTTGTTTTAAGGACGGAAATAAACTCCTTTCAGAGTGTCGAATTGTATGGGACTTGCGAGAAACCACGCTTGCAATCTACGTGAAAGGCTGCTGTAAAATAACCGGCTGCCGGGCTCTGCAAAGTATTCCTCATATAAAAGGATATATGGAGCAGTTTATGAAAAAAAAAACTTAATATGATCAATGATTAGTTTTCAGTGGACAATCCTTTCTTTTTCACAGGCCTGATTGCCGCCTAGAAATCTACAAATCTTGGCTAAGTAAGCCCCCGTTACACCAGCCTCATGTCTGGGACGACCCGGACTACATGGGTCCTAAGAAATAGATCCACTCTACATTTTTAAAGTTATTTAACTAATATTATGTTCTAAATAAAATGCTTACTTAATGTTTGTAGATTATAGGAAATAATTTACAATAATTACTTTATTTTTAATAATGTTGTTTTAATTCAATAAAATAATTATAATAATTACTTAATGTTGTTTTAATTCAATAAAATTGTTAAAAGAAAGCGTTCGTGCCCGATGCCTCTCTGTGAATGTATAAACCATTTTGTAGCAATTCACGGTGGATAATTGACAAAGCAATTAAAAATCACAACATTTAATATGATTAGCGTATACTTACCCTAGTGGTTTGCGTTAACTACTGTTTTATAAACGAGTTCCCGCAGTAAAATTTTACATAAATGTTGATACGTCGAGATGATACGATTGGCCATTTATATTCAGACTTAGTTACGATCACGTAACGTCTGAATATAAATTCCCATGTAGCTAGGTATATCTTTTGCAAATAAAGGCCGAAAAAAAAAATCTCTTAAAGTCCAAAGTGGCCTTGATCAAATGCAATAACAAGCATACTTTCACATATGAATGAGATAGGAGATACACAAATATTTTTGAAAAAAATCAACCGACTTCCAAAACAAACACTATCTACGTCGTGAAAAATAACTTTAATTTTGGAAGTCGTTAATATTCCGCATTTTCGTGTTTTGACACCGACTTTTCAAAGTAACTCTATCTGTCTGTCTGTATGTTATCTTTCACGCCTAAACCACTGAACGGATTTAGATGAAATTTGGCAGAGAGTTAAATTGCATCTCGAGGAAGGACATAGGATAGTTTTTATCCCAGAAATCATCCTTAAAGGGGGTGAAAAGGGGGGTGGAAGTTTGGATGGGGAATCAATAACCGCTGAACCGATTTAGATGAAATTTGGTATGGAGAGTTTGAAAAATTATCCCTTAAGGGTGTAAAAAGGGGGGGGGGGTGGAGATTTGTAAATGGAATCAATAAAAAAGAACTATAATACTTTTATCGCGGGTGAAACCGTGGGGCGCAGCTAGTATAAACTAAGTGGAAAAAAATCGTATTATTTAAGCTAACTGAAAAACTACCCAAGCATAGTTAATCATATTTATATGGGACCACCCCTGAGGCATACCTTATCCATTACAAACAATGTGCCAAGCTAAGATGCATTGAAAAATTGACGACACCACTAGAAAAATCATCAAAATTCGCATAGAAATGCCAGAGACGCAATACATTAATTATGCATATAACTTCGTACAAAAGAAGAATTACCTTGTATTATACACTAAAACCTTCCTGAAAGTATGTAGATCACGTTAATGAAAGACACATGAAAATTGGTGTATTTGTTTTTGAGAAAATCGCAGACATACATACATACATGATGATGATTAATAAAAATTATGATGATACTGATGATACTCGAACCATCCGAAATTTTTCCATAATACGTAATAAAGGAGCAGTACCACTGGAGACTAGTTTACCTACAGATTAGCAACCTTCAAAGTCAATGGACAATTAGAAGAAATAATATAAGATTAAAAGGGCTAGTATTAAATGTTGATTACACACCAGAAATTCATCTTCCCATGACAATCCAGCAATTTCACTCTACGCTCTAATTTTACGCGACGATTTGAGATTACCGTTCTTTTTTTAGGGTTCCGTATCCAAAAGTTAAAAACGGGACCCTATTACTAAGACTCCACTGTCCGTCGGTTTTTCCGTCTGTCTATGTCTGTCACCAGGCTGTATCTCATGAACTGTGATAGCTAGACAGTTGAAATTTTCACAGATGATCTATTTCTGTTGCCGCTATATCAAATAATAAAAACAGAATAAAATAAATATTTAAGGGGGCTCCCATACAAAAAACGTGATTTTTTTTCCGTTATTTGCTCGATACTAATAACGGTAACAGGTATACGCTTGAAATATTCACAGAATATTTAGTTGTATATTCACTTTAAAAATAAATAGTTAAATAAAATAAATATTACAACAACACAACACAATTATAATACAACAGACGTGATCTTTTTGCCGTTTTTTTGCTCGATATTAATAACGGCAACAGGTAGAAATATTTAGCTTGAAATATTTACAGAATAGGTACTTAGTTGTATATTCACTTTAAAAATAAATAATTAAAATAAAATAAATTAAGGGGGGCTCCCATGCAATAAACGTGATTTTTTTTTATATGTAGTGTTAATTATAGTACAGTGGTACGGAACCCTTCGTGTGCGAGTCCGACTAGCACTTGGCCCGTTTTTTTATATCGTTATTTTCGCTGTTCAATCCATAACTAAACACGCTAAGTAGGTACATAAATGTCTGATACAAGATAAAATAAAAAAAGTAATAAAAAAATTAAAAAACCCGACTGCAACCTTATACTTACTAAAACTAACTGAAAAGCTAAAAACAAGCCCATTTTAAATTAAATAAAAGTTGGATTATTATAGTTTCAAACTCAAATGGGTCCCGCCTGCTTCCAACTTTTGTTAAATTTAAAATGGGCTTGTTTTTAGCTTTTCATTTAGTTTTAGTATAAGGTTGCAGTCGGGTTTTTTAATTTTTTTAATTACTTTTTTTTATTTCCAGTTTTTTTTGTTTACAAATGTGAAAGATTTCGCAGGCGATTTAGTCCTTGATACGTGTTTTTTACGATGTGTCACTTTGAATTACTTTTAACCATATAAGGTGTATATATTTTTGTAATTACCTTTTAAAACCCTTTATTTTGATACCCCACTCGATAGGTTTTAAGAAGAAAAAAAATTTTTTTGAAGGTATAATATGGCGTCAAAAATTCGCCATTTTGTTTTTTTTTTTATTTTGATATACCCAGTGTCACTCTCACAGTCAATACAAATCGAACGACACCTCTCAAGCTAAAATCCATCGAGCCGTTCAGGCCACAGAGCGTGCCAAATAATTATACAAAGATACATACATACATACATACTCCCGAAAAACATAACCCTCCTTCTGGCGCAGTCGGGTAAAAAAGATGAATATCGAGATAAAAACTATCCTATGTCCTTTCCCGAGACTCAAACTATCTCTAGGTATACCAAATTTTTGCGAGCTGACGGTATGTAACTAAGCTTTAAAATTTAATCTACGGTTATGTAGTTGGAATGTTCAGTTTATCTAAACTGGTAAGCGCTATATGGTAGTCGGTGATACGCAATATGTAAAACAAGTACTTACCTACGCGCAATAAAACTTCTTTGGATAAGTAGGGTTATCAGATTGAACACGGTTTCTGGCAGGCAACAATATTGATAGACCTTCTTGTAATTATTATGTCTAAAAATTATACTTGTCAATTTTCGTAAACATTATTATTTTTGAAACCCTGTGATCTCAGAGTATTTTTTTTTATAGACTGTGATTTTTATGTTTCTAATCTAATTTATTTACCACTTCAGAACTTATTAAGAAATTGCAGTACCTATCTACCAACTAAAATAAATTTTTAATTCACAAATCTTTGCTTCTAACTTTTTCAGCACCTAATACATAGAAGGTAGGTACTTTTTTAAGGATACTCAATTGGCTCCTAGTACTTATCTCAGCTAAGATACGCATGTAATAACGTACCAACCTACCTTTTATCCGCTGGTACTATACAGACACAGTATCATATAGACAGGGAGGCGTCACAATGGTCACGTAATTTTTACGTTCAATACAGTTCCGGATCCGCAGCTTAGTGCTACTTAACATTCTCAGTGAAGTCTGCCCCACTTTAACTATAACTGACACCAGCCTTTAGCCTCTAGCATTCCTATACTTTGGTAGGTTGCATGCAATTATGTAAGTAGAGTTCTAATTTGAATTTCTCCAGTGCCTTTTATGTGCCTATTTGAAATAAATGCTTTGACTTTGACTTTGACTTTGACTTTTCCAGTCAGTTTTGCTCCTATAGTAAGATCATATATTATGTTCTTGTCCTTTTATAGATAGAACCTCGTTTAATCATTACAATAATTATCTTTATTGGGACAACAATTATCTTTATAGGTGAACAATGGAGGGCATGGCGACCAAATATGACCCCAACACGGAAGCGTTTCAAATGCGAGCGCAATGGAAAAAACAGGATAACTGCAAAAAGCAGTGGTTCGAAAGATGGAGCTGGCTGCTTGATGAAAGAAAGTAAGGGTTTATACATTTTTTGATGTAAGTATATGCTAATATTTTTGAACTCCATCTGGTACCGGTCACCACTTATTTGTCTATGTATCTGAAACCTGGATCTATAAACAACACTCTCATAGTCCGATGAGGCGACAAGAGAGCGAGAGAAGAGAGAGTGCATCTGTGTCTGCGCACACACTTTTGCACTATAATATTTCCCGCGCCGAAGGCTAGTCGCCGTTGAGAATGGCTACTATGGCTGAAATACGGTCTGGAGGACTATTATTATAAACAACGGATGGACCTAATATAATTGAAAGAATCCACAAAAAACGTAATGTTTTGTAAATTACGTTGAGCAAACTTAAGGACTGCAAACTCTAGATGCTTCTACAGGTAAGTCAGTCAATTACGTAGTCATAGCGTCGTCCACTCTTAGTGAGTGCTCTATACTGCAGTTCAAGTGAAGTAGTTCCCTTGCTCCCGACCAAATAACTTTTACTCGCGTTCCGAGATGATCAAAGGACGTAGGTAAGGAAAGCAAATAATACTGAGGTAACAAGACGAAGTTTAATTTGAACTGATACTGGAGAACATTGAGAAGACATTATAGAATCCGCTCTGGTTCCTTTCCTTCACGATTAAAATAAAAAGAGCAAGATACGCTTTGTAGGTAAATACCTGTCCACTTAATTTAATTTGGATTAGAGTTAAGCTCTTTACCGCCGATATGCAACATGATTACGTTGCGACCCATATTCAGATTGACTTTGCGCACAATATTGCATAAGGAGATCGCTGCGTTGCTAATCCAAATAACTCAAATAAATGGGCACAAATAAATTAAAAGTATCTTCCTCCCATAGCCCAGCATATTTTTATAGGTAGGTATTTAAGTAGTTCCGATTGATTTTTAAGTTAGGGAATCGGAATCCGATTTTTAATAGAGTAGAATATTCTTTTAACGTAC
The DNA here is from genome assembly GCA_947508005.1 of Amphipoea lucens. Taxonomy (NCBI): domain Eukaryota; kingdom Metazoa; phylum Arthropoda; class Insecta; order Lepidoptera; family Noctuidae; genus Amphipoea; species Amphipoea lucens. The sequence goes on from OX382355.1 coordinate 19,602,175, forward strand.
AGATGCTGCACTCTTCAGTAGGTATCGCAGTTACAGTTTTCAGCGTAAAAAAAGCTCAACATTAATAATCGTGCGATTTCACGTTTCTTATAGCGACTTAGGAATAACATATCATTACGCCTCCATTCCCCGTAAGGTTAGACAGAGGTGTACCCCCCTATAGTACACTTACATTTCACCAGTTAAGTACCTATGTTTAAGACTACACTCCTGACTACAGACTGACTACGGGTCTGACTGACGGGAATAAATGACTCCTAATTTCATATGGACATGTGAATTCTTTAGTTTTTCGCATCAAGCTCAACTACGCTACGGTGTGTCCACTGTAAAAGGTGGATTTCATCCTCCTAAAATATCGTTAGTCACGCAAATAAAATTGTACGGTCTAAAAAAAATCCATACACTTTAGTTTTTTAAATCTTTATTGTTGAGCAATAGATTCATAATAAAAACATTTTAACAAAAAAATTAAACCGCCGAAAAAACTTGAAAGCAAAAAATAATAAACCTTTTTATTTAACCTTAATAACTAAGTTCTTAAAGTTAAACTAATGTAAGTATACCTAAGTAATTTTGAGTCGGCGCCACCAGTGTTCGATATTCGCGTTTACTCATTTACCTGCACAATAAACACTGTCAACTGTTAGTGCAGCAACACGGCTCCTGACGTCAATACTCCGTCAAAGCGACACAATTGGCCACGGAGATCAAATTTATTGTGAGCGCTGGAGTTTCATGCGAAACCAATGTTGAACACGACCGTTCCTAGTTCACGAATGAACGAAATTGCTAAATATAAAAAAAACTGTTTGAATACTTTAGAAAATATTGACCTTTCAGTATTTTGTTGTATTGCATATTTAGATCTAGTAACATGACTACGGAACATTCTGCTTTACCTACTTGCAAAGCTTTCCTTGGTGATTGTTTTTTTTATTTCCGAAAGGGTACCAAACCAAATTATAGATAACGTTCTAATGAATGTCACTTACAAAACAACTTTAAAATGATAACAGTGGGGGGATCATTTGAACGAAATGACATAAGTTCTAACTGGTGGATGTGATATAATAGATTACGTAGGCAATCAATATCATACGTACTTATTTATGGGTCGCGTCGGACGTGTAGGTAGGTACACAGACACACTTAGGTAGATAATAATTATGAACTTCCCACTAGCAGCTAGGTATCGACCGCTTTTGTTACCTAACCTTGGAAAGAATACAGCGGCCGGTTCCTAAATTCTAAAAACGTATTGATTTTGATCGGTAGCTTTTCGAAAGGTGTACCAGATCCTAACCATGTATAAGTAGTTCATTGTTCTGGTAAACGCTTTTAGGCAGTGAAAATACTATGCTTGGCCATGAAAACTGCTCTTCAACAGTCTTGAAAATTGATGAGACACTTATAGTAGTCTACTCCACTAGGTTATTAAGAGAGTGTAAATCGATTAGCTCAGTTTTCATATAGGTAGGTACTCGTATTAAGGCGGGTCAGAAGTTTACCATAAAAGTGATGTTTCTATTCTCAGGGAGACGATGGCTGAAGCAAATGCAATTCGTCAAGAGGCATCAGCTATTACCCGGTCTCAAGTCACCTTCAAAACGGAGGAACTGAAATCTCTGAAGCCTGTCCCTCCAACGTCGAATGGAGTTATAGGGTGGCTCTCTACCAGGTTCGCTTCGCTTACATTTATTTCGTGAAGAGTTCAGAATAGGTTCTTAAACTTCGCAAATTACTTACTTTACGCTCAATTATATTTTACAAAAATACTATATAATTGTACAATCCAATTTTAAACAACCTCTAAAACACTCTTTCTCATGTTTTTGATACATACAGATTCAAAGGATTTAATTTACTTACCCCATAAGACATTTGCTAGTTGACCTCTTTTAGAGTTTACCAGCACCCTAATTGCTTAACACACTATCAATCACAATCTGAATCATTTTGAAGGATCTTGGGATTCCATTGCTTTATGTGTTCAAAAATTTGGCTGCTCAACAACGTAAACAACGCAATGAATGTTGTTGAACTGTCAAAATTAAAGCCATTGCTACTGTTACTGTGTTACGAAATTAAACCGCAGATTATGGTTTAGATCTTTTTCCAGACCCTTTGTTTTAAGGACGGAAATAAACTCCTTTCAGAGTGTCGAATTGTATGGGACTTGCGAGAAACCACGCTTGCAATCTACGTGAAAGGCTGCTGTAAAATAACCGGCTGCCGGGCTCTGCAAAGTATTCCTCATATAAAAGGATATATGGAGCAGTTTATGAAAAAAAAAACTTAATATGATGAATGATTACTTTTCAGTGGACAATCCTTTCTTTTTCACAGGCCTGATTGCCACCTAGAAATCTACAAATCTTGGCTATATAAGCCCCCGTTACGCCTGCCTGATGCCTGGGAGGACCCGGACTACATGGCTCCTAAGAAATAGATTCATTATACATTTTTAAAGTTATTTAACTAATATTAAATTCTAAATAAAATGATAATAGGATATAATTTACAATAATTACTTATTTTTTTTATATAAGTATGTATTTACTGAATTATACCTAATCATTAAAAATCATCAATATAACCCTCTTATATTTACATAATTTAAAAAGCTAACAGTCTTCTTTTAACAATTTGTTTTAATTCAATAAAATTGTTAAAAGAAAGCGTTCGTGCCCAATGCCTCTCTGTGAATGTATAAACCATTTCGTAGCAATTCACACTACGTAATTGGCTGCGGTGGATAATTGACAAAGCAATTAAAAATCACAACATTTATATGATTAGCGTATACCCTAGTGGTTTGCGTTAACTACTGTTTTATAAACGAGTTCCCGCAGTAAAATTTTACATAAATATTGATACGTCGAGATGATACGATTGGCCATTTATATTCAGACTTAGTTACGATCACGTTACGTCTGAATATACCTAAATTCGCATGTAGCTATGTAGGCATATCTTTTGCAATGAAAGCCGAAAAAAAATTATTTGTTAAGTGCATTGCCCTTAATCAAATGAAATAATAAGTATACTTTCACATAAATGAATAAGTTAGCCAAAAGATATGAGATACACATCAATATTTTTGAAATTTTTTTTACCATAAGAAAAACCGATTAAAGAAATACTACAACGTGAAAAATAACTTTAACTTCGGAAGTCGTGTATATTTCCGTATTTTCGTGTTTTGACACCGACTTTATTAAAGTTATTATTCACTTTGTAGTTACATAATTTAAAAAGCTAACAATCTTAAAATAATAATATGTACAAGTATATAAAAAGGGAGGGAAAATAATCAAAGGGCATCAAAAAATTCGTCCGCATCACTGTCAACGGGAAACGTGCCCAAAAGGCTGGCAGCATTGCCACGTTGTATGGCAATGCTGATTCTTTGGCCAAAAAATAGGCCAGCCCTCTGGTCACGTGAAGAGTCGACCAACCGCTTGGCGATGTCTCGAAATACTAAGGGGGCACGCGGGCCCCATGGCCCTAGTGTTTCAACCCCAAACGGCTCAAATATGTAAGTTTCAAAGAGATTGGAGTATTTGCGCCGTTTGAGGTTTCCGCACCTGCAGCAGTCGCCCCAGCACAGCTTACCGTGCTTGGAAGATGGGATGGCGCAAGGGTGTCGACACACGTTGCATCCCACACCAAAGGCCTACCTACCTTCCAAGGCATTATGGTCATCCCGTCTGGTCTCTTACCATCGTCGCGTGCCAAACCATTGGGTTCTAAAACAGCTGGCACCCCAGCGGTGACAAGAGTGTCATTGATGCTGGCATGCCGTGCTATCCGGCCTGCGCTTTTACTGCAGGATAAGCCATGGTGTCCGAGGCAGTCGACACCTTCACCGCATTGGCAGCGATGCGGAGTCACGCAAGGGGCGCCCAGACGCAAACAAGTAGCGGAAGGTGGTGTCACCCAGCAAAGTGCCTATTAATTTTTCACTTTTTAGTTGTACCTACCCCCCCCCCCCCCCCCCAACAAATTCAATTAACACTACTTGCTATGTAAATACCAGTGTCAGAAAATTATTAAAACATCACCAATATAAACTAAGTGGAAAAAATCGTATTATTTAAGCTAACTCAAAAACTACCCAAGCAAAGTTAATCATATTTACATGGGACCTCCCCTGAGGCATACCTTATCGAATACAAACAATACACAGATATACAATTGCAGCCAAGCTGTGCCAATCTAAGGTGCATTGAGGAATTGCCAGAGATGCAATACATTTATGCATAACTTCGTATAAAAGAATAATTACCTAATGTATTATATACTAAAACCTTCCTGAAAGTATGTAGATCACGGTAATGAAAGACACATCAAAATTGGTTCAAATTAGTTTTTGAGAAAATCGCGGACATACAAACATACTTACATATGTATGTATGTATGTTTGTATGTCCGCGATTTTTTTTATCATCATGTGATGATGATTAATAATACGACGATAATGGTGATATTCAAACCATCCGACCATTATTCCATAATATGTATTAAAAGAGCAGTACCACTGGAGACTAGAGTACCTACAGATTAGCAACCTTCAAAGTCAATGGACAATTAAAAGAAATAATAGAAGATTAAAAGGGCTAGTATTTAATTTTGATTACACACCAGAAATTCATCTTCCGATGACAATCCAGCAATTTCACTCTACGCTCTAATTTCACGCAGCGATTTGAGTTTACCGTTCTTTTTTTATATCGTAATCCATTATTTTCGCTGTTCAATCCATAACTAAACACGCTAAGTAGGTACATAAATGTCTGATACAAGATGAAATCAAATTCGTCTTTAGATTTTAATTATAAAGTACTAGCAGCGCCCCGCGGTTTCACCAAAATAAGTTTCGATCTCGTGGGAATATCGAGATAAAAACTATCCTGTCCTTTCCCGGGACTCAAACTATCTCTATAAGTACCAAATTTCATCTAAATCGGTTCAATGGTTTAAGCGTGAAGAGGTAACAGACAGACAGACACACTTTCGCATTTATAATACTAGCAGCGCCCCGCGGTTTCACCCGCATAAGTTTCGATCCTGTAGGAATGTCGGGATAAAAACTATCCTGTCCTTTTCCGAGACTCAAACTATCTCTATACCAAATTTCATCTAAATCGGTTCGGCGGTTTAAGCGTGAAGAAGTAACAGACAGACAGACACACTTTCGCATTTATAATACTAGCAGCGCCCCGCGGTTTCACCCGCATAAGTTTCGAACCCGTGGCAATGTCGGAATAAAAACTATCCTGTCCTTTCCCGGGACTCAAACTATCTCTATACCAAATTTCATCTAAATCGGTTCAGCGGTTTAAGCGTGAAGAGGATTAGTTTTCTTTTTCGCACTGCCTGAGAACCACGTCTTGGATCGGATTTTAACTCACTTGCGATAATCCGATCACTTATATAGGAGATAGGAGTAATCTATGTTTGCTTCCAAGTTCATCGGATTAATTTGGTAGAGTTGACTGGATTCTAAAACATCAACCATCAATTGCCTGTTTAAAGTAATTGACATGCAATAATTGCTATAAAGAGGGTCATATTATATAATGAATTTATGACCTTTGCTAAGAATTGCCTAACTACTCAATTTCGATGACAAAATATATAAAAAAATAATGATTTAAAAAAACTTAAGTACCTCTTCAATGTGGTGTGTTTGGTTCCATTTCCGAGTAGTTTATGCTTTGGTTTATCGTGTGTGCCAGTGGGCGTCGACGAGGATATAGTGAGATCGCTGGCGAAGGAGCTGGTCGAGGACTCTTTAGAGATGTTGGTGATAGCGGAGCGAGCGCGGCGCGCGGCCGACTCGGGACTGCCGGGGCTGCCCACCAGCTCGAGCGCCATTCGCCCCTTGCCCGGCACTGGCGGCGGCTTCTCCTCCACAGGCACCATGTAAGACAGCATCGCTGCCTACTTTCTATCCTCTAACCACATGAAATCTCACAGCTTTTTGTTCACGCCTCAGTTTCAAACTTGTACAGTAACACTGCCCATATTCACAAATTAATTTCAAAGTCGTCCTATTCCTTTGTCACTCTTGACGTTGTTTATGTCTTTCTCGACACTCTGTAGAGATCTGAAAGATGATTGTTATGATAATAATGAGGTAGTTTGGAGATCATTATTGTTTAATGTGAATACATATGCATTAAAATTCAATTTGGGAGAACACCTGGCTTTTAGTCATGGCACTTATTAGTATAAAATAGGTAGCTGGTAACTACTTGAGTATATACTAGCCATTATTGTTTGTCTTTCTAGTTGAATAAATGAAACACTCCAACTGGTAATAACATTCATGACTGATAGCGGTCACGGTAAACGCAAATATAATAAAATTATGCATCTTCATTTTGAAGTTTCGGGATTCAGGTTTTCCCCAGAGGTTTGTGGCCAAGGGTCAAGTTATCTTCTCTGATTCTTAGCCGTTGAGTGGCAGCCGCAGTGGTTCAGGCTTTATTATACTAGTATGCGGACGTAGAACTTTACCCTGGGGAACGCCGATGATTAAATCGGATTGAACTATGTGAATTAATGTAGGTATTTACCCTAGTGATTTACCCAAACAAAAGACAGAATTTTACATTGGGTAAAGCATATAAAATGTAGAAGTAGTTATAAAGTTTTAGTTTACACATCGATCCGGTTTTGTAGGTCTATAGGGTAGGTACTTAGGTAGGAAAAGTGTTTTTTTTCCTAAATCATCATTTTTATCGTAAGTAGGTGAACTATTTCGTTGAGGTAGCTTTTATGTAAAATTATTAAAATAGAGAATCCATGAAGTGGAATTTTACTAAACACCATGTGACAACGCTATCCATGCTTATGTTTATGCATTGGCTAGGTTGAAAATGATGACGTGCATAGCCACATATGCTACACATTAAATTACTTTGGCCTTGGTCGCATTTTTTTGCATTCATATCTTGCAGAAGTCGATAAGCAGGTAGGCATTGTGTGATAGGTACATTGATTCGTTTGTCTTGACCGAACGGCTAGCTTTAAATACCTTCCTCTTAAATTATCTCCAGCCGAAAGCGATGCGTATTTTCTATGTGCTCATAGACAAATAAGTATTTTGACGGATTGATTCAGTTTAGAAACTTAACGGCAAGCTGATTGGACCTATTATTATGTTGATAGTACCTAGAGAGACACTTTGAAGGTCCATATTTATTCTAAAACGTGTTTATTAACACTTAATTACTTACAAATTAATGTTCACTTATTATCACCATCTCACTCTCGGAATATTTGTCGGAGATATTAAAACATGTTATTATTGATTTTAAATGTAATACTCAGTGGCTGTCAGTTGCGTCGCAGCTTGATGACTTTAATTGATCGTAAAACTATTCCGTGCGTTTCACAGATTCCAACCTTGATCTTGAATGAGCGGAGATTCGCGAGCTACGTCGGTAGGTGCCTACGTAAGCTCTGCCTAGTTCCAATCTATTTTTATAACTGCAGATAAATACTTAGTTATAATCAAACTGTTTATAGGAATCTGATGAGGCGTTGCTTATGGAAAAACTTGATCTCAGATTACGTATCACACTAATTTGTTGATTAAAATTTGAGAATGCTGTAGGTACATGAGTCACAACTTTATTTTTGTTTTTTGTGACTGACTTTTAAAGTAATAACGTGAAATAAACTTTGGCTAGACATTCGCTAGTTGTCCCACACAAAATAAGAAGTTGATGTTTCAATTTAGACATTACGACATGTACTGGACAATTGGACATGCACCAATGAGCTCACATCACTATTGTTCCACATCTTGCCTTTGCCAAGGTCAAACAATAATTACGCACGCATGATTTTATATAATTATCTAAATATAGTGTGTACATCATCTCGTTGGCGCCTGTTCTATGATTTACTATTCATGATTTTCGAGTAGGTTTCCACAATGCAAGCGTGATGATGATCTGTATGTTATGTACCCGTTATCGATGTTGGGGTAATTAATACGATTGTGCATCATACTTCATTGTTCATTTTGTTTATCGACAAAAAGACAACTGTGAAAGTAGTAGTTTTGTTCGTGTTTTTTAAATTCGTCGTTACAATGTTATTTCGAGGTAATAAACTGTTCCTTGACTGAAATTCACAGATTCATTAGGTATATGACGTCAATCGACAGTATGATAGTAGTCTGCTAATTCAGCCTTGAAGTTGTCAACGTCCATACCATGTTGAAAACACCGGTTCTCGTCCGATCACCGAAGTTTAAGTACACATGGGCATTTTTTTTTTGTAACTTCGTTACTTCTTATACAACACCGAACACCAGTAGGTTCTGAGATACTATCTCGGGATTTATCGATAACTCGGTATTCGTATAGTAATGTATAACTTGAGATAAGATTAAAATACAATTTATTATCACGAAACTCAAGAATAGATACGACTTCTTTGGAATCAAATTTGTTAGTTATTTTAATCGCATTCATTGCAACGTTTGGCCCAGTTGTACCTAACGGCCCGACTTACGTGGCGTAGGTCGTGGGTTCGAATTCAAACCCAGGCAGCCACTTGTTGTAATTTAGGTATTTCATCACGGTGAAGAAAAGCATCGTGAGGAAACTGGTATATCCTATAATGAAGACATGTGGCATACACCAATCCGCACTGGGCCTGCGTGTTGGATTATGGCCCACTCTCTCTCTGAGAGCAGGCCTGCCTGTGACCCAGCTGTCAGTTGGAACGTTACGCTGATTAATTTACTATACATATTATGATTAATTGTAACGTTATGGTTAAGAAATCTTTTCACTACAAAAACTTCTATGTAGATAATGTATCTTAGATTTTCAGTTAGAGAGGAAGGACCTTCGACCTTTGCGTGCAAATAGGTACTTTTCCCATTTTACACTTGCCTTTTTATATTTCTTGAACAGTCAAGTCTTTTGAACTACATATTTGATCTTAACAAACGGTTGGTGGTTTAAGGCATGTGTCAATTGATGTCTATTTGGATCCATTAATTTCTTTCTACTCTTCAAGGTTTGGCTGGATGCCCACTTAAATATCCACTGAGTGAGATGAGATGTTAGTCCGGCCCTATTCGACAGCGTGAATAATTGGTGATTTGTGAAGGCTTACCTAATTTGTTTTCTCTTCTACAATTTCATCCCATGAACGGAACGCGCTATTTTCCTTTCAGTGATTTCGGCGGCTGAAACAAAATCATTAAGTCAATACTTGGTACTACAGGATTTCTAGTTAACATTTGTGTAAGGACTAAGGAAAAGATTAAAAACGGTAGGAGAAAGAAGTGAATTAGGCCCCGGAGGTAATGCAGACTGGGTCTACCTCCGAATGAGAAACAAAACACAGACGATACATAGGTAGTTGCTCGCTTGAATGATCTCAGGCGGGCGGTATTGGTAAACACTTGTGAAATTGATAAGTACAGAAATTTTATTGACAAAAAATAATTTAAAAAAAAATGTCTTCAAACAAAAGGAAATTCACTCTACATTATGAAATAACTTTAATTCCGGAAGTCGGTGTCTTAGGATCTCTATTTTAGTTTTTTACCACCGACTTCCGGAATTAAAAGTTATTTCATAACTAGCTGACCCGACAGACGTTGTCCTGTCGTTTTGAGTTCATACAACACTCTCAGAGATAAAATGACGTTCAGTATTTCCCAGATTATTCCAATTTTTCTTTCCATAAAAACCTAAATCGGACTGTTACCAATTTATATAAACATTAAAAAAATTACGAAAAACAAATCAGTCCAGCCGTTCTCAAGTAATGCGCTTACCATTGAACAGAATTTCAATTTTATTTATACACTAGCTGTGCTCGCGACTTTGTTCGCGTGGATGTCGGTAAACAATAATGTGTCGCTTAGGAAAGGTGTAATTGCCACTCCTTCATTGAAAAGGAAGAATCTTCCGATCTTGCCTGGTAACGCTTCCCTTACCTGGGGTTCTCTACCACAGCCCATTCGACTGCAGTCACTGCGTCTTCATGGTTCATAATGACAATGCGACGTAGTGTCACTCTGATTTTTGAGAATAAATAAAAATGGAAGCGCCTCATGGTTTTGTTATTGTTATTAGTAATTATTGTTTATTTATTTTACTTCGATGGTCCTAGTTTATCATTTGTAGTAATTATTGTTTATTTATTTTACTTCGATGGTCCTAGTTTATCATTTGTAGTAATTATTGTTTATTTATTTTACTTCGATGGTCCTAGTTTATCATTTGTAGTAATTATTGTTTATTTATTTTACTTCGATGGTCCTAGCTTATCATTTGTAGTAATTATTGTTTATTTATTTTACTTCGATGGTCCTAGTTTATCATTTGTAGTAATTATTGTTTATTTATTTTACTTCGATGGTCCTAGTTTATCATTTGTAGTAATTATTGTTTATTTATTTTAGGTACTTCGATGGTCCATTTGTGATTTCGAGTAACAGCCATGTGTGAACATAACCCAGCATTGCTTAAACATGTAAGCTGTCACGCCCTATATGCGTGGAGGCTCTTATTTAGGTATTAAATTTTTGTTTACATTCATATTTTTTGTTTTTTTTTTGCTTGAGTAAAGTGTTCATTGCATTGGGATATTGGCGTGGCTAGCTGGCATATGGCAAATAATTTAATTTAATTTTCTGTGTCTCGTAATTTCAATTGCTTTGCAGAAGCAAGTTTTTATAACAGCTGCAGACAGCTGTGCTTCTAGGGAGTGTTGCGCCACTTCTTCTTCCCAGCGAAAGCACTAGGAAGTGGCGAAGGGCGGGTGTTTTGGGGGACTGTCTTATGTAATTTTGACGTTCGAAAAGTGCTGATTCTCAGCCTAATTTGAATAGATGATTTTGATTTTGATTTTTGGCCACCCGCCAAAATAAGCATGTAGCGTTGTAGGTACGTCTTGAAGATTTTTTGTCTTCTTTGAGTCCGTGTTTAATATCCAATATATCTAGTATATATATGTGTGTATAGTATATGGTGAACATAATAAAGAGTATTCTATTCTACTTATTCTATTCTAGGTAAGATTTGTAGTTTTGTTTTCCTCAACAAAAAACATTAGGTAGGTACTTATTTAGTAGATGAATCTTTATCGGAATACTCATAATTTTTATAACAATACTCTTATAAACAAGTTCATCTTCTTGACATAAAAATAGAGGTGAATAATTTATTTATCAACATCCTACTTGCTCGAGAACTGACTCTTATAGAAGCATTGTTAGGTTCACAATGCATTGTGAACCTAAAAATGATTCAATAAGAATTTAACGCGTGTTTATACATGCAGTGTATAAACACGCGTGTTTATACACTGCATGTATAAACACGCGTGTTTTTTACTTTGCATTCCCGCTCTAGAGCTGGAAACTCCACCGCAGATAACTATCCTACGTACGTACTAGTCTAAGTCAGAGATGTGAGATTTTTATTTAATTTCAGCGATTAACCTTCATGCTGTTTTAAAATACCTTGTCATTTTATTTGTAAATACATATATAATTGGTTAAAACCGTGCCTCTTAAGGCGCTATACACGCTACCTCGAAAATCTAAAATCCTCGAAAACCTACTAAGCGAGCGAAAGTGATGCAATTGCTTTTGAAACGCAAAAGAAGAGTGATGGCTATAGTGTGCGTACGCTCGGAATAAAACGACGTATGTTCCAAAACGAATTTACTACTTTTTTAACAAAATAAATGAATTAAATTTAAAACTACTTTGATGGAACTTTGATATGATAATTCTGTATGTTTTAAAGTAAATTCCTTTGAATAACTCTAGCGTTACGCCGCGCCGTGATGTCGAAAAAAGTAAAAAAATAGATATAACTTTGCAATTTTTTTGTATAGAGAAAAATTCATTGAAATATTCACAAAATATTTAGTTGTAGGTATATTCACTTTAAAAATAAATAATTAAATTAAAATAAAATAAATATTTATGGGGGCTCCCATACAACAGACGTGATCTGTTTGCCGTTTTTTTGCTCGATATTAATAACGGCAACTGGTAGACGCTTGAAATATTCACAGAATATTATTTTATTTGTATATTCACTTTAAAAGTAAATAACTAAATTAAAATAAAATAAATTAAGGGGGGCTCCCATACAGCAAATGCGATTTTTTATATAATATGTAGTATTAAATATTGTACGGTGGTACGGAACCCTTCGTGTGCGAGTCCGACTTGCACTTGGCCGGTTTTTTACTGTTAGCCAAAACTTTCTATTATTTGAGATATTCTCTGGTAAATTAACCTATGTGCGGTACGTACCTGACCAGTATTTCAGTAGGAATAGTTAGTAGAAGTTGATATTGTAAAAATCTGGATAAAAGATGAAACTGTGAGTTGTCTAGGAAGAAGAAATACGTAGACCCCGTACTATATTAAAATTAGTACTCAATTCACGGATTAGCATGAACTTATGGACACAATGTTTCAAATAAACACCTTTGTGAGAAAGTAAGAGATATTTCCTACTAAATATAATAAATATTGATGTCATCGTCAATTCAGTGAATTCAGCATTGCCTTTTTACAGCAGTGGAATAATAACTTCGCTTTAAAAAAAAACACCTACTGTAGCAGTTTCAATCGTTAGACCATTTCGGTTAACTTGTCTAAGTTTCAAACAAACTTCACAATGTCTTGTTTGGTGGTGTTGTCATCAAGTCACGTTTGAGAATAGTAAGTATACTCTTTAATGAACGCGCTAGTCAAGGACTTGAGACAAGAGGCTAGACATGACATAACAGAGTTTGAAAGAAAGCTCTCCGTGCCTCCATGCTCATAGAGACATTGGTTTACCAAGGTGCACAGTTACGTAACGTGAATTATTTTCTCAAAAGTGATTCCAAAATAAGATTTTCAGAAGCAATTATTGCTTCTGAACACCTTTATAAGGTAAACATACGGACGTAACCAAGGCAACGGGAAAATCATCCGAAGGAAGTTTATTTCCTTTTCGCTAAACGAAAATAATGTCTGTAGGGTGCGCTACCGTAGTCGTCAAGGCGCGGAATAGACATCATAAATGTTATATAATTTGTTTATTAGATGGTAGGGGCGAGCAGACTAATATTATATTTGTAACAGGTAGGTGGTAAAGCAAGTTAGTAGGTATTCCTACTTATGCTAGATACTTGAATATTGTTAAAAAAGAGCGTCTATTCACCAGGTTTATCTGTATCATGACCCTGATAAATGTTAAAACGTAATTAAGTAATTAATAATATTCAATGTGATCTCGACATTCTCGAATTTTCTAATAAGTTAACTTGCATCCTTCAGCACATTCGGAAAGTGTCCTGACTTCTGCTCTTAGTCCTGCATTGCCCTTAGGCAATGCCGCAACTGCTTCGCAACCTTACATACTTATATGTGAGTAGTTACGAAGCAGTTGCGGCAACGCCAATAAAATCTGGTTTAAGTCGACACTGTAAAAAAAGGCATTTTGAAATCCTGCCGTCGTCGCGTCGAGCGCATCATTCAACGCGCACTTACTGTTTTTGATGTTATCAAGATTAAATGTGTGGGAATGTAAGTGAAATAATATTCCACGGTGAGGGAAAGGTCAGTCCCCTCTGCTAACCCGGCACGACTATCGTCACTGCTGCTTCGGCAGTAGCACTCGGTACACATGATTGCAATCGTTACTGAGCTAATTAGAACGCTCGCCATAACGTTTCTCACACGTGCTATAAAGGAAGTAGCTGATTTTGTAGTATGTGGTTCACTGTAATGCAATTTAAGTATCATGTGTATCCTGGCACACTTAATCCATACTAATATTATAAATGCGAAAGTGTGTCTGTCTGTCTGTTAACTCTTCATGCTTAAACCGCTAAACCGACTTAGATGAAATTTAGTACCTACAGAGACAGTTTTAGTCCCGGGAAAGGACATAGGATACTTTTTATCCCGATATTCCCACGGGATCGAAACTTATGCGGGTGCAACCGCGGGGCGCTGCTAGTTTAAAATATGTGGATTACACGTGCACGTCAGTGGTAAAAAAAACAGTATAAGTTGGCCTCTTATTCTATTGAAACTCGCTACCACTCCAGACCAGCTCAAGGTCAAAGTGTTACAAGTGGCGTGTGGCCTACTGTACAGTCGTAGGTTCGTCCATAAGCTAAGAAGCATATTCCGCCACCGAATAAAACACCTCCTTTACTTTAATATAACCTTTTTGCTTATCATTCAAATCGCTGCCAATCTAAAATACCGCTTTACCATTCCATATTTGGGGTACCACAGGGATCTCACCTGGGACTGTTACTCTTTACTTAACACCGGTCTTTTTTCGATGAACTTATCCTTTAAAATAATTTGTAGTCTCCTTAAATCTGACACTTCAAACGGTTCCTTATTCCTGAGTAAGCACAAACAACTGTACGATTTATTAATAGAAGTTAAATATCCTAATGGCTGGCATCAAAAATGCTCCCTCTAGCTTGATTTCTTCAAATGGCCTTAAAGCAAGCGTTATTCTGTATTTGACATAAAGCTGTTTAAAAACGCATTTATCGGTCAGTGCAATAATATTTAGGTATAGCGTGATAAGTTTTACAGCTCACATTCTATGATAACAATTTCAAGCCAGAATGAGCAGTTTTAAAAGCAATCTCAGATAACCTCCTTCTATCCACGCATGCTTATAGTTAAACATGTTAGGTTGCGCAAGATTAGTCTGCTAGATACATTTTGTGTCCATACCGTACAGATGGAACAGATTCCAAGAATCGCAAAACTCGCGAACCGCCTTTGTCACTAGGCAATTTGGAATGGCTTTGCATCGGTATTTGTTCTCTATTTAGAGTTGAAATGCATTGGGTCGGTCGAATACAATTTTGGATGTGGACGTCCGCACTCGTCACAATTCAGAACATCAATATTCATGAAAATGTAAGAATATGTGCAGGAGTGGGACTCAGCCACAAATCTATTTAATTCCATGACGATGATTTGTTTATAATATTATCTAATTAGAAGATGCCTTCTAATAGATAATATTATAAACAAATCATCAACTGCAACTGTTCTAGAATTCTTTAATTGAACATTCGGAAAACCAACCAGCCGTGCAGTTCGTTGTTCTCATGAATACTCATGGTTTCGTTAAATATTTTTGTACTCATCACATGCAGCATGAACTCTTTATTTGAGTTCTAAAAGATTTTTGTTAAGTTTCTTTATGTCTTATTAACAAGCTAGGGAATCAATACCTTATTTTTGTTTACACGAGCACAGCTACTTCAATATGTTTATAATTACAATTAATTTTAAACTGCTACGCCGACGATCCTATCAAGTTCCCCACAAAACGGATAAACATTTGATATTGTTTCACGCCAGTTGAACACATTTCCAAAAGTTATAACTTCACTCAGATTATAATTGAATTTAATTTGCGTGTGATCTAGTTTCTTTTGTGGTGTTCATATACCCTAGGTACCGAAATGGCGGTGACGCGACGGTTGCGTGCAACTTACATAAGAACAACCGAATCAGGTTTTAAACATGTGTAAACTTCAATGCCATCTACGTGCAATCATTTAATTAAAAGTCTACATCAACAAAAGTTGATATTTGCTTTGTTTATTTATGATCTATTATGAGAGCGACTGTACAGGGAAGTGTTAGCAACACCCCGGGAGAAAGACGTTTGTTAAATAGACCATGTCCAGTGGAGGTACTGAGGTATGTACCTACAATTATTCATGCGTAATGCGTATTCTGTAGGACTATAACTTGCCTAGTAAACTGGAAGATTTATTGATAGGCTCTGTTTTATTGGCGGATTGGTATTTGGTACTTATATTATTTTTCTAAATTCTAATTACAATAGGTACATATGTAGATTATTAATAAATACTTGATTCTTCTATGGTCTAACTCTAGCAATAAAGAAATAGTTCTTCGAGCGATGCAGCGGTTGTTACACCACAGCAATAAAATTATAGCTGAATTCATACCGTTATGTACGTCCAAGTCTACCTAGAATTACCTATGCCTTAAAATTCTACAAGATAATTTAAAAAAAAAAATTAACTATGCTTTCCTACAGGAACTAAGTACTAATGAAATCTTATAAATATAAAGTGGAGGGCTGATTCATTACAATTTATTTCCGGCGGTATCGAATATGTTTGTTGTTGTTCAGCTTCCGTGATTACTAAAACCATGTTGCATGTGTGCATAACATCTAGACGAAATGGAACAATTTAACTTCGATTTAATGAAATCATTATGCTATGTTCTTAACTTATAAAGTTATAACACACGTGAAGTACCTATGCGAGCACTGTAGATACACATTTTGCGACTGTTTCGCTATTTTAATGACATAAGCAAAAGCTGGTTTGTAACGCAATGTGCAGGCCAAGAGATTTCGTAACTCAAATAAAGTCAAGTCGATAAACTCGATGAAATATATTTTTTCGCAATCTGTAATCCTGGCATTTATACCATGGTCCTACAATTATATAATATATCGCTTGAAAAGTTGAAAAACTCAAATGGCGCTTGATTGCGTCTAGCAAAATTGTATTTATTTATTTTCTACAGCTAGCGACACCCTAGTTAAAAATCTACTTATAAGAAATCAACAACTCGTACACAAGTATAACGTGAACGGGAACATGACTAATCAAGAGAAAAGGGTTGGCTGTTATCGAACCGAAATTAGAAATAAACAATTAATTACGAATGAAAACAGAACACGACCGACGTGATTTTCCGAGGAGAACTGCTCCCACCTACTCAAATTGTCAGCATGTCTACCTACACAATTTTTAACAAAGCAAGGATTTCGCTAGTTTTAATTTACACACGACTTAACAGAAGCCTTTTAATCTTCAGTTTATTTTCAATTTTTCTTTTACAGTCTGCTCTTTTGTCAGTAATAGGCACCCCAAGAAAATTCAGGGAATTACATAAGTTGTAGAAGAAAACATGGTTTGCTTGGATCTTGGATTTCTAGGAACACTAACAAAACCTAACTAACCCTAAGTCCAAGGTTTATATAGAAATTACGTAGATTAGTACCTATACTTTCATACTTTAACCACGCGCCAATTCGTCTTCAAATCCCTGGGTTAATAGAGTCTTTATAAAAGAGAATCATTAGATTATATAAAGTGGTTTAATCGAGCTGAATGATCTATATCACCTGAGAAAGTAATAAGCACAATATTGAAAATCGCGGAAAAAGTGTCTCAGGTCATCACGTTAACAGTTTAGCCGTAAAGTAGGTGGACACTGGACATAGATTTGGCGCACCCAGATGACGTGGGCAGGGAGAGGGACACTATTGTACGACATTCAATGTTTGTTTGTTCGTATGACATCACCACAGCGACATGGAGCGATGCATTTACCTAAGTAGCATCTAATAATAACCAACGATGGCCAAGCAAGGTTTGTAAATAAAGCTGTTTATCAACTCTGGCCAAAATACATGTCTTCGGTTCCAGTTTTTATGACCATCGTGTTGACGATGATTCTGACAATGTCAAGGTTGAAGCAAGCAATGTAGAGAATGAAGACTAAATAATAAGATGGAGATACTAGGTAGACCACTGACAGAGATTGTTACAGATCTGATGATTCTTTAAATTCCTATACTTAAACACTGAAATAGTTTGATTTAGACGGTACAGCATCAGTAAGAGATAGAATAATCTGAAACCAACTCCGTGGGCTAAATGTTGCGAGTTAGTGACGGTGAAACAGTAACACGACATGATACATGACCCCTTCCGCCTAACTACAGTTATAGTAGTATCGATAACGACGCAGTCCGATAATTTTGCATTGATCCACTAATTGCAGCCCTAACCTTGGCACAAATGTTCCCTTTGTAACAAATGCTAACGTTTCTACTTATAACGCTATAAAACATGAATAGGTACTTATTGAATGAAAACCCTGGGAAGCTACAATTCGTGACATTTCATTGCCCATCAATGGACCACAAACAACGTGTATCTTTTATTCGGGCAAACTGCTATTATTACTCAAAACTGTGACTAATTTCTTCTCAGGAATCGCTCTCAACTCTACTACTTTGACATTGGTCTCCTCAAAACCATAAGTTTCGTAGAATCTTAAAAATAACATTGATCAATCTTCCTGATCCTATAGCCGGTAAAATGCTGACCTCCGTTCTAGATTTTCAACTAAATGTTCTCATTTTAGATGTCAGTTGACCAATTTAAAGTTAAAACTTAATGATCATACATAATAAACTCGCCCCCCTCTGCTAAATGGTTGTTTTAGGATATGTGAATAAGGTCGCGGCAGTAGTAACGAAGTTAAAAGGAAAACTATCACAGCTGAGTAGGCTTTATAAGTTAACGAGAAATAGCCGACTAAGTTACATTTGCAGTTGGAATGTATGGTAGAACATGTTTTTTAACTACCTACAATTTTTAAGTTTGTTCTTGGGATAATATCTTCCCAACTACGGAACCATTCATTGTGCGTGGTCCGACACGTACTCTATCTGTTTTTATTTTTTCCATGGGACTGTTAAGTTTTTAACCGTCTTAATACACACCCAGGTGCCTACATACGCATAAACTCACGTCTCATTCCCATGGAATGCCCACGGGCCCATGGGACTACACGCCAACGCAACATCATAACGCCACGTGCTATTATTTTGATCCTTATAAACTTCTTATGTTTGCACCTTCATACAGCTGGTCAGAAAAGCGCCAGTTACGAGTTATAGGTGATCTATGACCATCTTGTACTATCTAAGAGGACGCCATCATAACATTTACAAACAGTTCGCGTCTTGCTCCATGTAAAACCAGCATAAAATAAATACTTGGCCCTTGGGTTGTCGACATTTGTTCAAATTAGATAATCTCCATAGTTGATTGGGAACGTAGATCTATTTATCTATTCGAAATCTTCGTGGATGTTATTTTAAATCAGGTAGGTAAAATTGGATTACCCAACTGGAAAACCTGCCTGCACTGCTGCTATAGTTTAATACGGTCTAATGCTTAAGTGACGCCGCCTAGATTTAAGTTATAAACGGCGTTCCTGGTCCACTTTCATCGTTTCCGTCATGATGACTCGCAAACTCAACAACTACAGGATGTCCTACGTTTAGGAGACCGAAGTCGCGAACATAAGAAAATGTACATTTCCTGCTATCATACAGACCTAGAATTTGAGACGTGACCTCACTTAATCATCTACCAACACTAGGTCGTACTAATTTATTATGTAATGTGAAAATTTGGGATGCAAGGATACATTATTGGTTCAATAAATGTGAAGGTTTTGACTAAAATAATCTAGTCTGCTCGTAAATACTGCTATGAACTCTTTATGTTAAATACAGCGGCTGACCTTTATCCGGTAGTTTAGTAAACAAAGATATGAACGAGCGAATAATACCCACAGTTAGAAGTTTTGTTTATTTGCGCCCTGAAATCCTCACAAAAGGAAAACCCCCACGTTTCTTTGTTTTATGTAGACTAACCGTTTAAATAGTCAGCCAAGCAACTCCTAAATCGACGTAGTTTTGTTTTGAGGTCAACGTCTATGAAAAAGCAATGCCAAGTAGGTTAACGCGTTAAGGAACCACGATTATTACGAGTACTGGTGTAAGTAAATACACTGATTTGCCTGTAACCATTTTTTACATCCTCAATTCCTCATTAATGTCCAGTTTTACTCCGCACTTTAGCGTAAATTGGAATAGGCAAGGTAGTTGGCCTACCCTGCGATTTCATGAACAAAAAAATATATTTTAAGAACCCATAACGAACTCATATTGGCTCTCTTCCTTTATGGAAGCAGCTGTCTATCTTCCTTAGTTGTGCAATCATCAAGTACCTGCCTATGAGACAGTGTCTGGAGCAATGCAATTGAGATACCTGCATCGTCCACCTCCGTTAGACACCAGATTGGCCGGATTCTCATCATTTGAATTCCTAGATTATTCAACAGTAGTTACTACGAGTATATACAGGTACTACTTGAACAAAACACTTGCGAGGTCCAGACAGGCCTTTTAAAGTACCTATATCTATAACCGACGCGGTGTTTCTGTTTACATGCAAGTATTGAGAACACTTAGATATTATTTATAGTCTGATATGCCTACGTAAACGCGTTGTCGTCAGTAAAGGATTGGAAATGAATTCGGGATAAACAAGTGCAAGCGTACATACGTGCACTAAATCCGAGCGATGCGTGGTTGCCGCCGGTGCGGCCGGTGCATTCAGGATCAGCCGTCCGGATCGCGCGCTGTCAGGCGGACGTATCAAAAACAAGAGGGAGCGAATGGATGCGGCCGGCTGTTTATAAACATTGAAATAGTCAGCCGAGATGCGATCAATGCCGAGACGGGTACACTCAAACGGCCGGGGCCACGCTGGCCCCAACCTCACCTGCCTCGCGGAATCAGCGGCGTAGATAACACAGTGCACTGGACCGCAGACGCAAGGCGTCGAGTGCAACACGGCGGGAGCAATTACTCGGACGTACTGAACGGGCGGCTGACGGCGGCCGTGTGCGCGCCGCCCTAGCGGTTACGTCACTCGGTTTTGACAGCTAGCGCACGAGGTACGCGCGCGTCGCCGGCGGGGGCCGCGCTGCGGCGCCACCGGCGGCTGCGGATCAATACCAAAGTGTGCGCCGCGTTCCACGCTGCGCAGAGCGCTACCGCGCAACCACACGAGACCGCACGAAGACGCCCGCCGCCGGTGCCGCCGCCCGCCCGCCGCCCGCTCACAAAACGCTCGATGCGCTGCAAATTGCAATGCTACGAAACAAGGTAGAACTACGTATACACGTTTGCCTACTAGTACTACGTATATTGAATTGAGGTGAACCTACATTTCTTGGAAAACTTTGCCTTTGACAATAACGTCCTCGTCTGATGAGGCTAAATTACAAAGCCCACTATGATCAACATAAGACGATAATAAGTTCCGACAGTCATTACGTAATTCAATTCATCCATCATCCTAAATCGGATCGGTATTTTATCCTAATTACCTACCTATTAAAAACTTCCAACATTGACCTTTTGGTAGGCGGAGCATAAAGCAAAGGAAGCAAATCTAATATCGTAAAATTAACCTGATGTTATCATTTACGACCTAGTGGTTGTGGTGGAAATTACTGTTAAACAACAAATCACTGACCTCAGTTATATCAATGAATACTTTATTTAAAGCAGCTTGCTTACTCAAATCCGCAGCCGTTAATCCAGAATAAAATCATTCTATCTCGAAAACTAATTAGGGCGTTGAAATTAAACAATACAGGTGTTACGAATTCAAGAATATTCGACACTTACATCCCACCACGACGTCCGACGAAGAATACTCGTGGACCTATAAAGAGCTCCAGGATTAGGTATTCTAGTAAAAACTCATTCATATGCTAGCATGCTATAGCTCCTCTATGCTTTGAAATTAGTTTTTAAGTTTTAAAGCGCCTTCTTTTACACTATTGTAGTGTAAAAAAAACCGAGTGTGCTTATGACCACACGACTGAAGTGAAACTTTAAACGTATTTGGCTATGAGAGGAAGAGAGAAAGAAAATGTGCGCGCGCACTGCTTTCTCTTGCTTATATCCCACACTCAACTCCCGTTCGCCTCGCCCGTAGCCGGTAGACATGGGTCGTACTTGCAAAATCGAGTACCAGGGCTTCCAAGTACGTCCACCTTAAGAAACCAGGGCCTAGAACCAGTGCTCGAGATACTTTCAAGTATTTTCTATCTGCATCGAAAATTGATCCATAACTTCATACAAATAAGAAGTACAATCGCGTAATCAAACAAAATCCCTTTTGGAAGTAAGAAGTACTTGCATAGGAAATTGACCCGTGAATTCCTATAAATAAGGAGCACAATCGCGTTTACAAATAAATACTTTTACAAACCATTAAAGTAAAAATACTTGCATACGAAATTGTTCCGTAGACTCTTACCACACCTCGGACACTCCATACAACGCTCGCAAAATAATACTTGCGTTCCCATTGAGGGACCACATTTGAATTTTTAGCCCTTGAATGCGTCAGCCTTTAGTAAAAGTTCTCAAATAATTGTAAATTCAGCCTTTAATTTGTAAAAGTAGCCACTCAAAAGTTACAATCGATTAAAGGTGGTCCCTCAGTCGTGACTGACAGGCATCCCGATCTCAAAACCTAGTGAAAATTTGCAACTGCTATAAATTACTACTCTTAGTAAAAGATTTGTAAAACTAATTTATTTGAATATCAACCCTTCCTGTTCAAGGAATAAAAAGAACTAGCAAGCGGAAGGTGGTCCCTCAATCGATCACCATATGTTCACCTTGAGTGGAGACCACAATGGAATTTGAAATTTACATGGGTCTAGCGTTAGTAAAAGTACTTGAATGATTGTATATTCAACCTTTAGTTTGTAAAAGAAGCCATTCAAAAGTTACAATCGAATTAAGGTGGTCCCTCAATTGAAACGTTAATCATAAGAAAAATCAATTTACGTAGCATTCGGAGGTTAAATAGACGAATGCTACAGTCTATCCTTTAGTAAATTTTTTTTACTAACGATTACTTTACTAAACAGTATCAAAAAATGTACCGTTTTATTTTAAATAATAATCAAATAGCTGGGAAGAAATACTAAGATAGAGGTGACCACACAGCAGGGTTTTTCTAGTGACTGTTGATAATAATTTTTAATAAAAATAAAATCTGCGCGTCGCGTACCTACGTGAACATACTTAAAAAAAAATTGGTTCAATGACTAGTAACTCAAGCCGCAATTAATTAAAAAAATCCGGATAAGTCGGAACGAGTATTCCGTACAAATTTGTAGGTATGTAAATAGTTTATCACAGTTTTTTTTAATATAACTACAAATATACGATTTTCGGATTTTTTCCTTTATTTGTGCTACATGACTGCTTTAATGAGGCTAATGTTGATGATGACATAATTTTAATGTATATTAAAGGCTTCAATGACAAAATTACAAGATAGATGATATTTACATCCTGAGAGCACAAATAATTTCCCAAGCTTGTAATAAAAAGAATAAAATCAGAGACGTCGTTACTTACAGTTGCGAATGTAATGTGTCTACCGTTTTCGAAGAAGTTAATAAGATTTTTTTTAGTGTCAAATTCTCCAAACTGTGTAGCAATGCATGGTGTCAAACAGAAAACATTTTGAAAAGTTTGAACATTCAGCTTATTAAAATATTTGGCACTAGCTTCTGCCCGCGACTTCGTCCGCGTGAAATTCGTACTTACCTCTAAAAATTTCGAAAATGTATGTAGGTATGATCTTTATCATTTATTAAGATAAATAAGTATTCGGGCCAATTTTTATAGATCAAAGGAATCAGATTTTTCAAATAAACTGTAGCCCCACTTTCCACCCCCACAGGGGTGGAATTTTGAAAAATCGTTCGTGATCATAACTTGACTCAAAGGCCCATACCCATTTTCGAGTTAATTGAAGCAAGCAGTAATATCCACCCCTTAAACTTTACTTGCCCTTTTCCAACTTGGTACAGTCCGCTTCAAAGTAAGGGAACCCCTTTTGGGAATGACATTAAACCCATTTAAGTTTTTTGTAATGTATTGTATATGGCGTGTTGGTCTAGTGGTTAAGACAGCGGCTTAACAATTCGATGGTCTCGAGTTCAAATCCTCGGACGAGAAGTTCTTTTTTTGTTTTTTTTTGTTTCTTTTATAGGTTATTATGTGATTTTTGTTAATTATTATTTAAGAAATCAAATGTTGAAGTAGGTATGAGGTTTGTAAAAAAATCTAGGCATGTTGCATAAACAATATTCATTTATTTCTCTAATTACATTTCTAGGACTTCATGGAATCCACTTCACGGTTGAATATACAGTTTTCTATGTGTGTTAAATTGGGGTTATTTACTTAGAATATTAACTAAACACAAAATAGATACCCTGGGTGAGGTTTAGAACGTTTAACATTAGATAACGGTTCATTTATAGATTTTTCTAGAAACAACTACAATAGGTAATATTTATTCATTTAAAGTTGTGAAAACATTATTTTTTTATACTTTGTATGATCTTATCGGAAAAAAAGATTAAAAAATTAAATGTTGTCATTTGTGCCTGTGAATTACAGAGGAAGAACCAACATGCTAAACTATAAAAGTATAGCAATATACATCTTTCTCTTTTATCACATTTTCTGATAACCCTTATTTAACACAACATTAGAAATTATAAAAATATGTGAGGTCAGATGGTGCATCACACATTACCTACAAGACTACTTGTAAACAAAAGTATTTTAGTAGGATTGATAATAATAAAGGTTGTTTATTTTTGATTAACTACGAATTAATGATCCCACAAATATTGGGAATCATTAACACTTGCTCATACGTTCCAATGTAATTTTATCAGATCAGTTACACAATAAATCTGCCGAGTAAATTGCCTATTAATAACGGAGAGGATGGCCGTCACTGTCTATCACTTCTTGAAGTCACACTTGAACGCGTAGTTTTGAAGGGTGTCACTGAGTGAACTTCCACAATATTACGGTGTCGCCCCGATTCATTAGTGTAAACAATTATTGAGCGAGGGCCTTGGCGATCACATTTCACATCACCAGTCGCATGATACCTTTGTATCCATCTACGAACTGTTTTTCTCTGGAACGAAAATAATAATATTAGGAATACATAAAAAAATCCAACTTGTCAGTAATAATGCAACATGATTGCAACAATAAATACATATATGTGTATAACGTAAATCTTACCGTTATGCCCATATCTCGTTCTTTATGCTTTGTTCCTGTTCCCAGAGAACAACAATTTTAGAGTCCGCGTATCACTGGTCAGTTTCCCTCAGTCGTCAGTTTATTTAATTCCAGCCTTCAAAAAGTTATTAATCGAACAATACTATCGGTTAATATAATCAACTGTTCAAAAACTTAATAAATCGGATAATATTTCGACGAAGATAATTACGCACAAGCGGATCGACACGAAAACGAAACGATTTGATAAGTAATTATACCCTCAATCACAGTTTAGTAAATAAGGCGAAGAAGAATTCTAAATTAAAATTACGGTAGGTAGGGCAACAATCGGAATCAAGCACATTCTATTCAACCAAACAAGAAATCTATGCAAATTTCAACCTTATAATTTAGTTAATTGAGGAGTTACGAATTGCATTTTGTAAAACAAGACGGTAAGGTGTTAGTATTTATAATACGTGGTGGACGTTGAAATTTAAACCTTAATATCTAGAAGATTAGACCGTTATCAACCTTGTTCGATAAAAGGAGTAAAGCTATTCAAATTTTCGTTAAGATGGCTAACTGATTCAATAGTCTAGTGGTATAAGGCGCGGTCTACGTGATCGGCTGGCGCCTGGTGATGCGGGTTCGTATCCTCAATCGCACATAAAGTGTCTTTTTGTAAGTTAAGTTATTCTTGGGATACGGTTCGGGCAAAAAGCCGAAAAAATACCATATTATAATTATTTAAAAACTTGCAAATAATATTTGAGTGGGATCGGTGGATGCTCGGGCAGAGATGGATGCGGCGCGCGGCAGCGGGGGAGGGAGCTGCTCGAGGCCAGCGCCACGTGACGCGCCCGCCGTCGCTCGAGCGACGAGCGACAGCGGGCTCGAGCGCGCTCGGGCGATAATCTTTAAAGTCTTGAGGGGTTCCTTTTCTCTGAAGCTGATCGTACCTTAGTACCTAGTTTCGAGTTAATCCGATAGCGAGTTACATATTTTTCTAACCTATCAACTTTGTCACCCCCAAAATCCTCTGTAAGGGGTTTTTTTTTTTAACTAAAACTGACAATCGTTATTATTTACTGACCCAAATATTGCCAAGTTTCATGTTTATTAACCAAATAAATAAGATTTTTCATATAAAATGTATCCCCGCTTTTCACCCCCACAGGGGTGGAATTCATTACTTGACTCAAAGATTTTATTATTATTATGAGCCATTTCTGTCCCACTGCAGGGCAAAGGCCACCCTTCCCTTCTTCCACTTGTCCCTATCCAGTGCTGTTACACGCCAATCTTTGTCGAAAGAGTCGAGTTCGTCCCGCCATCTCATTCTGGGCCTGCCGCGTTGCCGTTTGCTGCTGTTTGGGACCCATTGTGTGGTTATTTTAGCCCATAGCTCCTCCGGCATGCGACAGATGTGACCAGCCCAGTTCCATTTTAGCTTGGCAGCCGTGTGACCTACATCGGCAATTTTCGAGTTAATCAAACCACACAGTAAAATCCTACCCTGTAAAATTAACTACCCCTTTTCACCCCGTTAAGGGTAGATTTTCGAAAAACCCTGATACACGTTATTCTTTATTTATGGTCTTAAGGTGAATGCGTAGTTGTAGCCCGCGAAATTCAATTTTTCTTACGTTTTTTGCAATTTTCAGGTCAGTGTCAGGTTGTATCTTGATGAAAATTTGATTCGCGACTATAACAGGTACGTATTCACAGAATTATAATCATCAGAATCATTAATACATCTGTTTAAGTTAGATTTCTACCACCAACACTTTTCCATACGAGATTTGTTCTTAACGGTAGAAATCTAACTTAGAAAGATGTATTAATGATTCTAATTATTATAATTCTGTAAATACGTACCTGTTATTGTCGCGAATCATATTTTGATCAAGATACAACCTGACACTGACCTGAAAATTGCAAAAAACGTAAGAAAAATTGAATTTCGCGGGCTACAACTACCCATTCGCCTTAAGTATCGGCCTTCGCGTTAAAATTCTTCCATACAAATTTTGACGCCCCCAATCCCCCTCTAGGAGGTAGTTTAGAAATCCAAAAAATGCCAAACTTCATAATTTACTTATGTATTCGTGCCAAGTTTCATGTTTATTAATCAAATGAGTAAGATTTTTCATATACACTGTACTCCCGCTTTTGACCCCCATAGGGGTGGAATTTCAAATAATTGTTTGGGATGTGTTCATTACTTGACTCAAAGATTATTTATACGAATTGTTGAGTTAATCAAGCCACGCATTAAAATCCTCACCTGTATAATTAACTACCCCTTTTCACCCCGTTAGGGGTAGATTTTCGGAAAACCCTGACAGACGTTATTCTTTATTTTTGGTCTTAAGTATAAATACCGAGTTTCGAGGTAATCGGACCATGCGTTAAAATTCTTCCATACAAATTTTGACACACCCTGCCTCAATCCTCCTTTAGGGGGTAGTTTGTGAAAACAAAAAATGCCAACCTTCATAATTTACTTAGATAAATATTCGTGCCAAGTTTCAAGTTTATTAACCAAATGATTAAGATTTTTCATATAAACTGTTATCCCGCTTTTCACCCCTACATGGGTAGAATTATGAAAAATCGTTTAAGATGTGTTCATAACTTGACTCAAAGATTATATATGCCAATTTTCGAACTAATCAAGCCACGCAGTGAAATCCTCCCCTGTAAAATTAATTACCCCTTTTCACACAGTTAGGGGTAGATTTTCGAAAAACCCTGATACACGTTATTCTTTATTTTTAGTCCTTAGTATAAATACTGAGTTTTGAGTTAATAGGACAGCGCGTTAAAATTCTTCCATACAAATTTTGACACCCCCCAATACCTCTTTAGGGGGTAGATTAGAAAAACGAAAAATGCTAAACTTCATAATTTACTTAGATACGTATTCGTGCCAAGTTTCAAGGTTATTAACTCAAAAAATAAGATTTTTCATACAAACAAAATCCCCCCTTTTCACCCCCTTAAAGGTTGAATTTCCAAAAACCCCTTCTTATTCGATACCTACTCTTCACAAAGAACACACCCTCCAAAATTCATGTCCCTAGGACCAGCGGTTTAGGCTGTGCGTAGTCAGGTCGTTCATCCCCCTTTAGGGGTGAAATTATCAAAAACGCTGAGACACGTATAAATTAATTTTCAATCGTTAGCCTAAATACAAAATATGAAGATCCTAACTTTTAAACTGGCGGACTTTCATACAAAACTTCATCCCCCTTTTTAACCCTTTTGGGGTAGAATCATCAAAAACGCTGAGACACATATAAATTAATTTTCAATCGTCAGCCTAAACACAAAATTTGAAGATCCTAACTTTAAAACTGACGGACTTTCATACAAACTTTCATCCCCTATTTAACTCCCTTAGGGGTTGAATTTCGAAAAATCCTTCCTTATTCCTTGTCTACATTATAAAGGAAACCATTGTGTAAAATTTCAGCTTTCTAGGTCCATGGGTTTGGGCTGGGCGTTGATGAGTCAGTCAGTCAGTCAGGCCTTTTGTTTTTATTTATATAGATTAATGTTTTGGAAGAAGCAATTTTAATTCGTGACGAAATTAAAGAATGTACATTGTGTAATAATCAAGTGACGTACGAATATGAGCTTACAGATTTTATATCTTTCAATTTAAACGACACACCTAAAGGACCGATTAGCGAAATACCTCGAACGATCAAAGTCAAACAAAATTTCTACAAATTAGTTGGGGCTATTGAATTTATTCCCGGAACTAGCGCCAGTGAGCTCGGCCATTACAGATGTCTCTACTTCATTAATGAGAGCATACGTTCTTACGACGACTTACGCTTTAAAGGGGTTAGAAGATTTTTGTATGGAGGGTGGCCCTAAGGTCGGCCGCCATTTTGATTTTTTTTTCAGAATCGCGGTGCACAACAAAAGTTATATATTTAGATAGAGGACACTTATACAAACAAAAAATGTTACATAACATAATATCCTAAAGCGTCAGGTTTCGGAGTTACTCACCAAAATATAAGTCGAAAACAACAAGGATTTTTTTGTTTTTTTACCTCCAGGTAAGCATATTGAACTATTGAGGTAATAGAAACGTTATAAAACCTATATGGAGAAGAAACAAATGAAGAATAGACATTTTTTAAATAAATAATTAAACACGGCAATTTATAATTCGTTTTTTAATCCCAGAGACTAATCTGACATTTAAGTCTTTTGTGTTTTCGTTTTTTTTAGTATAGAAGTTTGACATTACACTTGTCAGATTAGTATCTGGGATTAAAAAACTAACTATAAATTGCGGTATTTAATTATTTATTTAAAAAATGTCTATTCTTCTTTTGTTTCTTCTCCATAAAGGTTTCATAACGTTTCTATTACCTCAATAGTTCAATATGCTTACCTAGAGGGGAAAAAAAACAAAAAAATCCTTGTTGTTTTCGACTTATATTTTGGTGAATAACTCCGAAACCTGACGCTTTAGGATATTATGTTATATTACATTTTTTGTTTGTATAAGTGTCCTCTATCTAAATATATAACTTTTGTTGTGCACCGCGATTCTGAAAAAAAATCAAAATGGCGGCTGATTTTAGGGCCAAAACCTTCAAACCCCTTTGATGACAGTCCTCTAAACGAAAAAATTTTTATACATACACTTTGCTACTGTCTCATTAGTAGTAATGTTTGATGTAAAAACCTTTTTACAAAAAAACAACCGCGACTTCAAAAAAAAAAACACCAAAAAAATGTAAATGCAGAACCAACGACACCGACTTCCGAAATTAAAATTATTTATCACTTTGTAGTGTTTTTTTCTGAAGGCGGTTGTTTTTTTTTTCGTAAAAAAGTTTTTATTTTTCACTTTTTAGTTGTACCTACCCCACACAAATTCAATAACCACTAGTGCACTGAAGAATTGAAGACACCGACTAGAAGAATAATCAAAATTCGCATAGAAATGCTG
Organism: Amphipoea lucens; assembly: GCA_947508005.1. Lineage (NCBI taxonomy): Eukaryota > Metazoa > Arthropoda > Insecta > Lepidoptera > Noctuidae > Amphipoea > Amphipoea lucens. The sequence goes on from OX382355.1 coordinate 19,631,971, forward strand.
CATTTATGCGTATAACTTCGTACATAATAATAATTACCTAATGTATTATATACTAAAACCTTCCTTAAAGTATGTAGATCACTTTAGTGAAAGAATTATCCAAATCGGTTTTAGTTTTTGAGAAAATCTCGGACATACAAACATACATACGGTTCGAATACAGAACCTCCTTTTTTGAAGTCGGTTAAAAAGTTCAGAGTTACATTTTCAGTGCAAGGTAAAATTTTGTTTCTTTTTTTTTATTATCATAAACATTATTTTCTTTGTGTTTTTATTTAGCTAAGTGATGTCAAATATTAATAAAAATTAATATCAACAAACACTCACTAGTTTTTACTTATAGTCCATCCAACAAAGAGATAGTAGAGTGCGTGAGCAAGGCCCTAAGCAATTACTTCAGAAAATTGTTTAGGGTGCTTAGAGAGTTAACATACTAAAAGTCCTGACATCTAGGGGGTGAGGCGGAGAGGGGGGAGGGGGTTAAAGTTCCCATTTTTCAGTTTTTCGCTAATATCTTTTAAACGGTGCGTCATGGAGATAAGAAGTCTTCTACGCAATAAAAGCTTATAAAATTATGTACAACTTTTATCTTATATACTTTTTCACATTCCTACCTATTTTCGAACTACACATTCCGGAAAAGTGAAAATTGAAAAAAAAACTACTTGAATTGAACACTACCTTTTGTAGGTATACTACTTCCTTCACGTTATTTGGGGATAAAAAGTATCTTATATCTTAAATCAACTCCTACTAAGTATATCAATTTACTAAATTTTATCCAAATCTGTACAGCCGTTGGGATATCAAAACTTTTATCTACACTTGTCTTATACACTTTTTCCAAATTTTCACCAGTGTTCGAGTATCGTGCTCCGAAGAAAGTGAAAATGGAGTTCATTTAGTGTGATGTGACAAGCATTACCGAATGTTAAATATGAGCTAGTATATAAATTAGGTATTTTATTGATATCATAAGCTGGGAGTACCTCCAAGCGGTGAAGGCGGTAACAGTTTGAGATCTCGTTTTCTACCAGTGGTAATGGAGCAGAAGCGGGTCGTCACTTTTCATTCCATATTTCCTGTCGTAGAAAACGAGAACTGTCCTTTTGATAGCTTCAACTCCTCCCACCCAAGACATTATTCTGCTGAAACCCGGCCGTGGAAAAACCAAAACAGTTGCACTGTCCACCCAAGAGATGCAGCAAAATGGATTTGAGCACATTCTTTTCCTTCATTCATTTACAGGGTGTGACACAACATCTGCAACTTTCAGAAGAAGCAAAGTGGGTTTCTTAAAACTGTACTTGAAGTCAGATATTATCAAGGAAGCGGCTGCGATCTTTTACAAGCCCACCTCCACGCACAGTGAGGTTGAAGAGGCTGGGAAGATGTGCTTCCTCAAATGGTATAGCGCACCAGCAAGACTGATCTCCCTCAATGAGTACCGATACCAGTCATTCGTGAGATCATGGCAAATATTAAGCCTGATTTCAGCTCCCTCCCACCAACTGAAAACGCAGCTAAACAGCATTCGTGGCGCACTTACCACCAAGTGCAGCTGTGGCTCGGAAATGAGCTGCCTCCTCAAGAGTGGGGATGGAAACATGAAGAGGACAGCCTGGTGCCAATAACAACCGAAGATTCGCCAGCACCAGAGATACTACTAAAAACAATATTTTGCCGCTGCACGAATGATTGTGGTAGTAGAAAATGTGGATGTCGGAAAGCAATGTTGAACTGTTCCGCGGCGTGCCTCCACTGCCAAGGGAATTGCCTCAACGGCGTGTCTGTTGACGTTGACGATGATGAAGACGACGTAGAGCCTCTTCAGCAAGTACCGTCTACTGAGGATGAGGGAGCCTTGGAAAAAGAACCATTGTCACAGCCTAAACGAATTAAAAGATAATATGTATCTAAGATACAAGTTTTAATTACTCAACGGCTGAACCGATTTGGATGAAATTCGTTATGATTAAAGATTTGGATTTTTAGGCTACTTTTATACCGAAATAACGCAAAGAAAGTAGCAGGCAACAGGTAGAGATTCATAAGTAGTTTTTTCGAAAATTTTCACTATTTTAGAATGTATATGTAAAAAATGGGTAGTAATTCGAAAAAGTGTATAAGACTAAAGTTGTAGGAAATTTTATAAGCTTTCATTGCGTAGAAAACTTCTTTTCTCTAAAACATACCGTTTTAAAGATATTAGCGAAAAACTGAAAAATGGGAACTTTAACCCCCTCCCCCCGCTCCGCCTCACCTCCTAGACGTCAGGATTTTTAGTATGTTTATTCCCTAAGTACCCTGAACAATTTTCTGAAGAAATCACTTAGGGCCTAACTGACGCACTCTACAACTCCTTATGGGTGATTTATTGGATGGACTATTAATAAACAATCCTGCTGTGTGGTCACCTCTATCTTGGTATTTCTTCCCAGGAATTTGATTATTATTTGAAATAAAACGGTACATTTTTTGATACTGTTTAGAAAAGTAATCCTTAGTAAAAAAATACTACTAAAGTATAGACTGTAGCATTCGTCTATTTAACTTCCGAATGCTACGTAAATAGATTTTTCTTATGATAAACGTTTCAATTGAGGGACCACCTTAATTCGATTGTAACTTTTGAATGGCTTCTTTTACAAACTAAAGGTTGAATATACAATCGTTCAAGTACTTTTACTAACGCTAGACCCGTATGTAAATTTCAAATTCCATTGTGGTCTCCACTCAAGGTGAACATATGGTGATCGATTGAGGGACCACCTTCCGCTTGCTAGTTCTTTTTATTCCTTGAACAGGAAGGGTTGATATTCAAATAAATTAGTTTTACAAATCTTTTACTAAGAGTAGTAATTTATAGCAGTTGCAAATTTTAACTAGGTTTTGAGATAGGGATGCCTGTCAGTCACGACTGAGGGACCACCTTTAATCGATTGTAACTTTTGAGTGGCTACTTTTACAAATTAAAGGCTGAATTTACAATTGTTTGAGAACTTTTACTAAAGGCTGATGCATTCAAAAGCTCAAAACTCAAATGTGGTCCCTCAATGGGAACGCAACCCAAAATAATTACCTATTACTACTACATAAACAAATGACGTTTGTATACGTGCAAATGTGTGCGTGAAATCTAGTAGCGTAAAAAAAAATGGCGCGGAAAGCAATTTGTGTCGGGGAACCGAACGACGTCGACGGCGGCGCTGCTCGAACGTGTGCATTATTATGAAGTGACCATGTAGTTCAATTGTTTATTTATATAGTCGGGTTGGTAATGAAATAAAAACACTAAAATAGTTTAGTTTAAATGACTTATATGTAAATAATCGGTTATAAAATCGCATGTTATTAAAAAAAAAAAAATATATATATATACGCGTCGAATTGATAACCTCCTCCGTTTTTTCGTCGGTTAAAAATGCGAAATCTTACAAACAGTACATGTAAATACGAATTCGGAAAAGCATCACAATATCCAACCATCGTGATTAAAACTCAAAACTTTTAAATCGCATAATTGTGTGTCAGCAATACAGCGCTGCGGTTCGAGAGCGCCCTTGCTAAAGAGTCGGCGACGAATACCTCGAAGTGCGGGGTGAGGTGCGGTATCTGATATGAGGGCGAGGAAGGGAGTGTCCTTTCTGTACGTAGTACTATTAAGTATTCTGTGCTCTTACTGATAAGGAGCATGATCACATTTGCGAAAACAAACGCGGTTGTTGAACTATTTGAGTACCTACGTACTCGAGCGTCGAGGCACGACGGAGCGAGATACTTTCAAGTATTTTCTATCTGCATAGAAAACTGATCCATAACTTCATACAGATAAGAAATACAATCGCGTATTCAAAAGCCCCGTTGGAAGTAAAACTACTTGCATAGGAAATTGATCAATGACTTCGAATAAATAAGGAGCAAAATCGCGTTTACAAATAAACACTTGCAAAGCATTAAAGTAAAAAAAACTTTTTAAGAAAAAAAAAAAACCGACTTCCAAAAAAACACTACATAGTGAAAAATAACTTTAATTTCGGAAGTCGGTGTCTTTGGATCTTTATTTTAGTTTCTTGCCACCGACTTCCGAAATTAAAGATATTTTTCACTTTGTAGTGTTTTTTTGAAAGTGTTTTTTTTTATTAAAAAGTTTTTATTTCACGCTTTTTAGTGGGTCTGCTTATAATTTATCTAAGTTACAATAGCCTAGTGATCATCGCCTTGATGCAGGGAAGTTAATTGTTGAGAGGAGTTCTCCAGGTCCACCATCAGCTCCATATCACCATTCACATTGTGACGAGCATAAATTGCTTAGCAACCATATTAAAGTAATCGAATCGCAACCCGTGAAATACTTAGATATTATTGAGTAGTTCCGATGGCCATCTGTGGTCTCACCCCGCACTTCGGCGTATTCGTCGCAGTTCTTTAACAAGAGCGCTCGCAAACACAAGTACCTCACGCACACATTCATACGTATACAAACGTTATTTTTTAATGTAGTAGTAGTAGGTAATTATTTATGTGTATCAGAATGGCTGGTTGCCTGTGGATTTGGTCTATAAGAGTTGATTAGAAAATTGCTACATAATTGCTTATATTTGCTACATTTAATAAATAATTGCTACATACTATATATATTTAGAAATAACATATTTTTTTTGTACAGCCATCCTGACGTTTGGTTGGCTGGTCGCCTCCTAGTTTAAAGCCAAGCATGCAGAGTTTCCCGAAATGTATTGCGTCAATAATTGCTACATATTTGCTTCATTTATCTAATTTAGTTGTATCTTCAAACATATGTTAAATAAAGGATGTAGCAATTATTTTAATTATCCCAAGGAAAAGTGCCTGATAAAACAATAAAGGCAAATACTTAGTTATGTTGAATCGGTTTAATCGTTTAGGCTCTGGCAACAGCGTAAGTAATGCGATTCTTGCGTTAAAAAAAATATGTACCTACCCTCAATAATCCAATAATTATCATTATAACAATTATTCTTAGTCATTGCTAGTGCAGATATCGTATTGGAATCACAGTCTAGGCTTATTTAATTTTATTCGACAATTTAAATAGATCTATGTTATTATAAGGAACAAGTACCTACCTATAGAACCAATTTTTAATTAATGTTTTGGGTAACTATTATATAATCTGTGGTTTTGGTGTTTGTGACGATGAAGAGGGGGAGAAAGTTCGTTGTGCCACTCGAAGAGCAAAAAAAGGTTTTCTTGCAATACAAAAAGTATTTTCCAAGTAAGTCAGATTTACCAGCAAATAATATGGAAATTAAGTAAATTAATAGTTGAATATTTTTTAAGTAAATTGTAATATTATTAAAATGAATGTTATGAACGACCTGACGTTTTTATTTACGATATCCTTTTAATGTGCTTCCACTTGCCACCACTTCCACTTGCCACCACTTCCACTTACTTACTCAAAACATAAAGTAGCAATAATAGCCTCCTAAAGTAGCAATACCGTTGACTGAAGACACACTGCAACTATTTGCCTTTATTGTTTTATCAGGCACTTTTCCTTGGGATAATTAAAATAATTGCTACATCCTTTATTTAACATATGTTTGAAGATACAACTAAATTAGATAAATGAAGCAAATATGTAGCAATTATTGACGCAATACATTTCGGGAAACTCTGCATGCTTGGCTTTAAACTAGGAGGCGACCAGCCAACCAAACGTCAGGATGGCTGTACAAAAAAAATATGTTATTTCTAAATATATATAGTATGTAGCAATTATTTATTAAATGTAGCAAATATAAGCAATTATGTAGCAATTTTCTAATCAACTCTCATAGACCAAAGCCACAGGCAACCAGCCATTCTGATACACATAATTATTTTGCGAGCGTTGTATGGAGTGTCCGGGGTGTGGTACTACGCAAAGCCTACGCTGACCATGCGTAGCACTATGGCGTAGCGTACTACGCAAGGCCTACGCTGACCATGCGTAGCACTGTGGCGTAGCGTACTACGCAAGGCCTACGCTGACCATGCGTAGCACTATGGCGTAGCGTACTACGCAAGGCCTACGCTGACCATACGTAGCACTGTGGCGTAGCGTACTACGCAAGGCCTACGCTGACCATGCGTAGCACTATGGCGTAGCGTACTACGCAAGGCCTACGCTGACCCTGCCTAGCACTATGGCGTAGCGTACTACGCAAAGCTACGAGTGAGATTACGCCGCGGTCTACGCTGATCCTAAGGAGCGTCTAGCCTAAGCAGGCCTTGTTATGCGCCAACAATGATGCAATATTGTTGTAAGAGTTCGCTCTTGTGAAATATTTGTATGCATATAGATCTATTAATTAATCATAACTAATTTAAAAAAACCAGCTTGAAGCAGTCATTTGCTTTATTACTTCATAATAAAGTATTACTTGAACTTTTATACACAAAGAAACACAATGGGGACAAGTCGTAATTTCCAAAACAAACTTTTTATGAAAACTGCCAAGCTCAAGATTCGACTAGACGTCATTTTATTAAACTATTAATATATTCAAAAAGCGATAATAAATAATAAAACCCACTGAAGTCGCGGAAACTCTGTTCATTGTGTTGATATCCACCGTTGTCACAACTGTTGATACATAATACATAAGTAGTAACCATTGCGTTGAAAATATGTGATCTAGTTCAACAATCTGATTCATTTCCTATTTCATTTTTATCATAAATCTGATTGTTATTGTTTCTCAAACAACGCATAAGTTCTTAAATACGATAAAATGTTTTACAAAAAAATATTGCATCTTAATAGATGTATATGAAAATATAAACAGTTGAAGATTAACACTGCTTTTGCTCGTTTTAACTATTGTAAACTATAAAAATGAATTACAAAATGCTCAATGTGTTACGGGATAACATTATGGCACTTTGATGATCTAACACTTACATCATGAAACTGTAATCTTAATCACTATGACACCGCGGGCGCTAGTCGAAGTTCAACAATTATAAAACAGCAGCTTGGCAGTTATAAAACAAGGAGGCGATAGAAATTAAAAATCTCAAAAACTTTGACAAGCTTTACACACTGGCATCGATAAAAAAAGAAAAGCAGGTACACCGTCAACTTTATACACGACTTGTCCGCGTGTTTCGTACAAATCTAGAGAAAAGAGATTAAAGAGGAAACATTAGGCAGTGTTTATAAAATGGCACTACATACAAAGACAAAAAAGAGTGGTCTATAGTGTTCTATACAACATTCGACGGTGATCAGTACCACTTCGAAGAGAAAGAGTTGCAGATGTAACTAAATATTGTAATAGTAGAGGTGCGGGGGGAGCTTCAGTACACTTTCAGTTGATTCTTGTCATCGAAGCCGGCCGAGTGGCCAGCGTTGCGGACTATGAATGAGTTGCCATCGAAGTGCATCCGCCTCTCGCCGCGTCTGTCGGAAGTTAACGTTCATTTACTGTAGAGGTATAACAGGTAGCAATCGGACCGAACTGTCTTATTGTAATGTTGATTGTTAGAGAATTAATAGAAAGGGGCCATAGCAGACATGGCATGACGGGCAACTTAATTATAACCGTTAGATCAGATTGGATAAAAACAAGAAGACGGATCGTAAAAATTGAAAAACAAGCCTAAAAGCAAGATGTAAAAAACGTTACAAATTGACAGTCGATTGTTGCCAATGGATCTTACGGCCGAACCCAAAACCTATTTTCAGTTAAGACATATTGCTACTGATGGTAGTCAGTATAATCATATCTGACCTTCGCCCGACAATCATCAATAAAGGCTGTCTAGGGATAGCGATAGATATGGTTCTATAAAGGTACTTTTCTCCTCCGATGCGTTCCGTTACAGAATGTTAATAAAATAACTTCTTTGAATTTAAATTCTTAAATGACTGGATTAAGCTTAATTATATTGTTATCGCTAGAGAGGAGGAATGAAACGTAATGGACAGTTACGAGGTTACTTTTATAAATCAGGTTATATATTTCGGTAAGTAGATAACTCACTGCTGTTTTATTTGAACGAAATATATTATTAAGACACACTAGCAGCTAATTAGGTGATGCGTGCAGCGTATGTATCGTATAGCTTGGAGATATTTATACTTATGTAAGTTCATAACAACTGAATTTGTTCATAATTATGGTCAATTCGGCATTTATAAGTCCTTTTGATTTGAAGGTTTATGAGAGTTTCATCATAAAATCATTCAATAATCATTAACAATCATTATTTTAATCCAATCGGTACTTAACTGTTACGATTTCAAAATCAATTTCGCTTAATATAGGTCTGTACTTTCACTTGAATCGGACATGTTTCAAATGATTATTAATAATTTGTTTTCTCTTTTAATAATCATTGCTTAGGTAGATAATGTATTAAGTACCTAGTGATACGCTCCCATCGATAGATAGCGTGGGCCGGTAAGATTCCTAGATTATTGGGACGTTAAAACTAGATACCTACCTACAGGTTGGTTTTTCTACCTCCAGTATACCAACACTGGTGATAGACAGGTTATTGGGTTCGGCCGTTAGTGCGGTTCTGATTTAGAAAGGTACTCCGAACCATTGATTAATCCAGAAATTTGTATTAACAAAAGGCTTTAAAAGCTAAAGCCTATACAGACAAGGTACAGTCTAGCCACCAAACCAATACAAAATATAATAATTGAAGTGTCTCACCTTACAAAGAGATGTTGAGTCTGACCCAACGAGGCGGTGCAGTGCAGAAACGGGCTGGTGATGGACGCCGACCCGTTGCTAGGGCTGGTGCGAAGCTGGTACTTGTGGCTGCAACGGTGAATCCTGCAACAACGGCAATAATTTACAAAACATTTAGAAAGAAAAATGTTTATTTGGTAAAGTAATGCACGAAAGGAACAGTATTTTAACAAAGTTAAAAACTATCGAATAGTACCTACTGGATATGTGCAATAATCTGATGAAAAAACTTAGAAAAATGAAGAAATTCAATGAGAATGCTATTTAACCCTTATCCGCGGGCTCCACACATACAGATATGCCACGTAGAATTTAAATACAGTTATGATGTTCGTAAAGCACTGCAGAATACATAATGGGCAAAAATAATCCTAAATCATTAAAAACAAACATGTGGTTAAAATATGCACTCTGCCCGTTTTGTGCACCTGTGTTGTCTGAGACTCTCGTTTCCACTTACAAAATAAATCTCCTCCCCAAAGTCGATACAGTAGAATGCATAAAAAAATTACAATGCATAAAAACGTTATATAAATAGATCGTAGCACTCATCATTGTACGAGGAGGTATCAAAAGTAGGTAGGATTAATGGAAACAATTACTATAGTTTAAATTGACCACATACTCTCGAGACATTATTTCACACAAAACAATTATGTAGAAAAAAAAAGAAGAAACTACAATATACAAAATAGAGAATTGAGTAATCTTATTTATTGTAACTTAAAACTGTAATTGGTTATCTAGTGTGTACTAGATAACCATTTACGTTTTTAAGTTATCACCTAAACCCTTATCCTGACAGAGGCTTTTTATCAACCACATTATGTATTATATAATGTGGTTGATAAAAAGCCTCTGGCAGGATTATTTATTTATTTATAATATGCAGGGTTTATTTATTTATTGAATCTCCAACAGAGGCTACAGAATTAGATGCAAGTTTACACGAAAAGAAAGTGTGGGACCACCTCGTTCGCTTGACAATCTAGATACATTCGAACATACATACTCGTATATTTACTATACGGATGGGCAGCTTGGCAATAATTTCAGATTTCATGATTCATCCATAATTATGTGTCGTAATGATGTCGATGACGTGATCATTTGTGAAAGGCATATACAAGTGACCTATGTCCAGCTGTGGACTGCGTTAGGCTGAGTTGATTGATATAGGTATAGGTACACGTGGCAGCACAAATATGTGACATCGAAGAAAAAAAACACCAGAACTCGTGACTAAATATTAGGTATGTTCGACAAGGAACAATAGTTAATATATATAATAACATCAGCCTAAAAGGAATTAAAAAAAATACATAAGTACTAGGTATAAGTACACCTATTTATTAAAACAAGTCGCACACAATTATAAGAGCAGCGTTGGCCCAGTGGCCATTTACGAAATGTATGTCGTGGGTTGGAACCCAGACAGGGCCTTTGTGTAAATAATTTTCATCACCACTGCTCTCAAAACGGTGAAGGTAAACATCGTGAGGAAACCGGCATGTCCTATATAGAACCCAAAATTCGAAGACATGTGACATCTACCAACCCGCACTGGGTCCGCGTGGTAGATTATAGCCTACTCTCGTATCTCTCTCGAAAAGAGGAGGCCTGTGCTCCAGCAGTGAGAACATTATAGGCTGATAATGCTAAGATAGTAAACTCTTCTTGAGCTTTGTAGGTAAATAAAATGGGCTTAACTTTTTGCTCGAAACGATAAAGCTTGATAAAATAGATTATGCTGATTTGTTGGGATATGTAATGTAATGACAATGAAAACTGCAAATACATGCAAGACATCTTGCTGAGAACTAAATATTTTCATCAGTTTTATTCAGTGCAATAAGAAATTACACCTCATTATAGATGTGTGAAGGATGCAAAGAAATTTCCTATAATAAAAAAACGCTAATAATAAAATCTATTGATTAAATATTACTCAAGTATAATTAAAACCAAAGTTGCTAGAAAACTTACCTCCAATTCATATATTTGTATGGGCAATGTTTTGGTTCAATAAAAGACAGAAATAAGTTTTACTTCCCGTTCTCGCCTAGCCTAGCGCCTGTCTATCGTTAAATGGAAGTTTATTTACATGAAGCGTATAATGCCCCATTTTGTTTACGTGTGAATTACGCATCGGTGACAAGAATTTTATTTTTTAACCAACTGGTCTCAAAAGAATCAATTAAGAAAACATTAATTGCATAACTGCAGTATTTTAGCCATGAAAAATATTATGGAATTCCAGTACATTTTTATTGTTCAGTTCAGTTCAGTGTACAGCGAACCTATAGCGAAAACATTATTTGACACTTTTTTTTAAATAACTCTTTACGCTCAGGTTCTTCAAACATTTGATAGTTAAGTACTTGGTTAAACCTGACAAGTAAAGGAGTGATGTAAGCCCGTATTAAGTCGGATTAATTAAATAGAAGTGAGCTGACTAACGCGTCTCTTAAGTAACGTTTGTCTCTTGTAAAGCTTCTCTAATTGCACACTTGGTGTTCCGATCGTAAGATAAGTGCGATATACATACATACATAAACTCACGCCACCTTCCCAGGCCGAAACCGCAGGGTAGGCAGAAACTACAGAACATCACCTCCTCCTGCTACAATCCTTACATCCTTTGGCTTCGTAATGGCGATATTTATAAGCTTAGTAGATACCGCAGTCATAGCATGCAAGCTCGAAAGGCGTTGGGCTGCTGACTTTTCAGCCTATGCAAATTCTGCAATGCAGAGGCATCGCAGATTGCAAACACGTCATACCTTCCAAAGCTGAACACGTCAACGCCGCTTGACGACAAGGGTATAGTGACGGTAAGTGCTTACTTTCCCAAAAGAGTTCCTTGACAAAAAGTAACTAAGTACCTACCTACAAAATATGATAATGGTGTAGTTTAAGTTACCTGACGAGTCCATCCGCGGTCTGGCTGACGCGCACGTTGTTGATGATCCAGTTGTCGATACTGTCGTCGGTCAGCCAGTACTGCGCTGCCTGCAGCAGCGACAGCGCCTCGTTCACGTACGACGGCCCGTGGCGGGACTCGCTGCACAACAATCCCTCACCACTTAGGCCCGTTAACAGTCAGAGCAGAGAAAAGTGACTCAAGCATCCAATAGGTTTGAGACATTTCTCCCCTTAGGTATTAACTCAAATTAACTTAGGTATTAATTACAAGTATTGGTTGTTTAAGATCTGTGCCGTGGCCATTAATATGACACACCGAGTAGGAGAAATTAGAGTACCGCTTTGTAGAGCAACCTCACTCACACTGTTTTTCTAAATACCGATGTATTTTTATCGCCCCGATTATTGTGCAGTTTGTGCTTTGTGTGAACAAATGCCCTTACTTGTAAAAGACATTGAGAGTGAAGTCCTGGCTCATGTCGAGGAAAGTGTCGGTAGTGGTGCGCGTGCCGGCTGCGTCGACTAGGTATACTAGCGCACACTGCTCCGCCGTGAACGACACGCCCTTGTACCACATCTTCGCGTATCTAAATAACAAAACATCATGCTTACATTCCCAGGAAAAAGGTAGAGGTGCGTAGTACACCCACCACATTATGTATATCAGATCAGAACGTTCGACCAGTCGAGATAGGGAGCTGGCTGCTACTCGTTTTTAGTGTCGATTATGTGACGCTTAAAGATGCCAGTCAAAGAATTTGTGACGGAACAGTTCGAAAGTTAGAAGCATTTATTTATGGCCGAACGACCTGATATCAGGTCGTTCGGCCAACCTGAATCTCCATAACTGAGGACCTTAGAGAAACTGTTACTGAATAAAGATTTAGTGACGATTTGGTGACAAACAACCAATGCTTTACTTTTACTCGTAATGCCAACGGTTAAAAGTAAAATGAATTTTGGTTCCTGGAACATCAGCAGCCTAATTGCGGAACGCCAAATCGTCAAATGATTCTGATCAGTTGGCTTCATTTCTATCACAATTGGCTTCATTTTACGATTTTCGAATTGCGAAACTCTAGTTTATTATGAAACCAATTATGAACGTTAAGGCCCTGCGCAGAAACTAGAGTTTCGCAATTCGAAAATCGTAAAATGAAGCCAATTGTGATAGAAATGAAGCCAACTGATCAGAATCATTTGACGATTTGGCGTTCCGCAATTAGGCTGCAGGACGTTCGGCCAACGTAATCTATGGAGATTACGTTGGCTAACTGAGGAGCTGAGAGAAACCGTTAATGAATAAAGATTTAATGACGAGACTGAAACGAATTTTTATTGCTTTATTTTTTTTTTTGTGACGGCCCCTTTAAATAGTAAATTGAAAATTTAACATATAACCTCTAAACATTGGGATTATCGATTCCTCCACAGCGAAGAAGCCTAGAGAAACCGTTAATATTTAGTGTAATAAAGATTTAGTGACGACACTGAAACGAACTTTTAGTGTTTTATTTTTTTTTGTGACGGCCCCTTTATATAGTAAATTGAAAATTTAACATAAGTATAACCTCAAAACATTGGGATTATCGATTCCTCCACAACGAAGAAGCCTAGAAGACTCGTAAAACCCCTGATGTGTTATAGGTTTTCAGTGCAATGGTGTCAGTATTTTTGTTGATTCAATATTCCGCACTATGGCGGATGGCGACTGAAATAGGGTGACCATGTATTCCAACGAAACAAGTATTTATCAAGTACTTAGGGAGGGGGGGCACATAGATACATGGGGCACATTTGTACAGTATCGATATCTCAAAACCGGTAAACGCAACTGAGCCCGAAACATCACTAGAACACTCAAGGTCAGGCACAAGAATGACAGTTGTGACACCGCTCGCCGCCAGTTCGCCGTTGGGCTTCAACGGTCACTAACGTATTCAAACTGCCTTATTTCGGTGCCTACAGAAATATTACGTAAAATGTGATTGTGTCTCAGGAGGATACTCTTAGTTATTTTAGTTATTTTTTGTTACCAAAGGTAAGTAAATATATTTATTAGTGTTTTTATACATGTTTTTGATTGCAAGATTATTTTATATTTGATAAAATTAATTGTTTTTGGAAAAAGTCCGTTGGGGCAGGTTGATACGGTAACGTACGGGGTACAATTATACGTATCAATCTACCCGTCTTGTGTATTAAAGTGCCCCTATAAAGTATTAAAGTACCCCGTCAGAAATAATGCTAGTTTTTTTCTTTTATTTTAGAAAATGGTGCGCACGTATAAACCCAAAACTGATAGAAAATATATCAATGAAGAAAATATAAAGGATGCTATACGTGAAGTATTGTCCAAGACTTTATCTATACGTAAAGCGGCCGACAAATATGACATTAAAACTGCAACACAACAACATCGCATAGAGAAATCAAGAAAATCATTTGAAGCTACCAGAACAGCATTATCCACAAATGAAGCATCCTCTTCATCACAATCTCCTTTATCACAAGCAGGACCATCTTCACCATAAATAGCACCGTCCATGGAGATACTACAAGTAGCATCATCTTCATCACACACTGCTACTGCAAATTCAGTAAACATCTATGGCTCTAAGTATACCGTTGCACAGGTTTTTACAATCGAACAGAAAAGGCATTGACTCAATATTTATTGAATTGCAGTAAAATGCACTACGGCCTTACATTGAATCAACTTCAGACCTTGGGATACGAGTACGCAGAATCCTCTGGGTGTAAATATCCAAAATCCTGGACAGAAAACAAATGCGCTGGAAAAGATTGGGCAGCTAGCTTCAGGAAAAGAAACCCCGAATTGAGTCTACGAAAACCGGAAAACACAAGCGCAGCTAGAAGTTTTGCTTTCAATAAAGCTGCTGTAGCTCAGTTTCATGACAATTACGAACGCATAATGAGGCGATACAATTTTACATCTGATCGCATAATAAACTTAGACGAAACCGGCATAAGCACAGTCCTTTCTACTCCGAAAGTTATTGCTGGAAGAAAAGAAAGACAAGTGGGACAAATGGTTTCTGCAGAACGCGGAGAGTTAGTTACTTTCTGTGGAATTGTAACTGCAACTGGCTGTTCTCTTCCTCCAGTCTATGTCTTTCCAAGAGTTCATTATAAAGATCACTTTCTCAATGGTGCTCCTGACGGAAGCCTAGGATTGGCAAACAGAAGCGGCTGGATGTCATCAGAATTGTTTATAAGAGTTTTAAAACACATTCAACGCCTTACTTCGAGCAATACGGATAACCCATGTCTTATCATTTGTGACAACCACAAATCTCACATTTCAATAGAAGCTGTTAACTACTGTCGTGACAACGGTATTGTTGTTCTGACTCTTCCGCCACACACGTCACACAAACTGCAACCGCTTGATGTCAGTGTGTTTGGACCATTCAAAGGCAAAGTGAAGATAGCTTTCAACGACTGGCATATTCAAAATGTTGGAAAAACTGTGACCATATACAACATTGCTGAATTAACAAAATTAGCATATTTGGAATCATTTACACCAAAGAACATCATAGGTGGTTTTTCCAAGCCTGGAATATGGCCCATTAATAAGCTGGTATTTGGCGACGACGACTTTGCACCAATAGACATTTTCAGCACAGGTTATCACGATTTAACAGACGAGAACACACATAACACACAAGATATTCAATTTGTAGACACGGAAACAAGTCAAAATAATGAGGTTGTTACTAGAGAACAAAATAAAACTCCTATTTTGGAAGCCGACCCAGTATCAGTGCCTGATGCTGACGATCCTCTTCAAGGTTTTTCATCAAACGCTATTCTTTCTCCTGAAATAGTTAGACCTTATCCAAAAAAGGCGATTACTGAGAGTGTCTCAAAAGGAAAAGACAGAAAAGGGGCGATCAAGAATATACACTGAAACACCAGAAAAAAATAGGTTAGAAAGCTTGCGTAATGAAAAGGACAGAAAAAGAGAACTACAAAAAGCAAAACAACATGTTAAAGAATTGAAAACAGCGAAGAAACTATTGGGATTAACTGAGCAAAAAAAGAAAAAGAGAGTGACATCTTTGCCAGCAGAAATATATTCTGATTCTAGTGTCGATGAAGTTGTGATGACCAGTGATAGTGAAGACATTGAAATGCCATCGGAATCTGAAGAAGAGGTAATTCATGAAGAAGTTGACCCTGAACACATAAATATTGGAGATTTCCTGATAATTAAATTTGAAAAGAAGAAAACTGTGAATCATTACGTAGCCAAAGTTATATTTTAGTATGATGTGACAGAATATCAAGTATTGTATCTGAGAAAAAAAGCAGGGTCTTTTAAGTTTGTATTTCCAATGGTGGAAGACAAAGCAAGCGTTGATGTAAGAGATGTTATTTAAAACGTTATGTTAAAACCAACTTTTACCAAAGGCACATCTCGAACATCGTCGCTTTATTAATTTTCGGTAGATTTAACTGGTTATAATTTGCAATAAGTAGGTATTATTACAGATTTAGAAAATGTTTTGTTAATAAGAGTTTCTTGATTATTTTTGTTGAATTTCTGATGTTTATTTCAATTTTGTAAGGATTATGTTCATTTTGATAGGAGGTTCTATTATGTATCAACCTAATATTTTATTAATATTGTTCAATGTAAAAGTCTGATTTCTTAGTAGGTAAAGAACCAATTAGATAATTAAGAAAATAACAAAGAACTAAACATGTTCTGTGATGACAATATTGTTTTTTTGTGATTGTATTCCTTAAGTAATTTAAGAGACTGATTATGGCTAATATGTGCGCTTAATAAAGGTTATTTTGCGATCTCAATTAATAAAATGGTTTTCATTTCTAAATATTAAGTATTAATGCAGTTTATATTAGGCTATGCTTGCATTTCATATGAATTTAAAATACGCATCAAACTGCCCCATCCTATGTATCAAAGTGCCCCACAGGTGGGGCAGAATAATACAAAAACGATTTTTTATTCAAATGAGGTTATCCCTATACTTAACCACTTTTTGCGGTTATTTCGTAGACAAAATGTAAACTGACATATTAGCCAATGCACCCATCGAAATAAGTATTTAAAAATAATGCCTGACCGTCTTTAAAAACAAGATTGAATTTTTGTGTATCAAAGTGCCCCCCCTTCCCTTAAGTACCTACCTTAACAATGAAGCAACACACGTCGTAATATTAAATTATATAAGTACAAGCAACGTTGAGCTGATGCCTGCATACCAGTGTCCACTTGTGAGGTTTTTGTTATATTACTTGAGTCTATTTTGGCTAAAAGCAAACGAAAGTGGAAAGGTGACTGACATTGGAGATTGGGAAATTTGAGTAACACACACACAGACAGACAGTCGGTTATAGCAATTAACTGACCCCCTTAAAAATTAAACGAATTTGAACCAGTAGGTGTAAATTGGGGTTTCTGGATCAGAGGAGATCCAGAAACACCCAATTTACCCTACCATTCATTGTATTCAAAAATAGGTACTATTTGCTCTAATATTCAATCATTCATAAATCAGTCATTTATTTATTCTAATATATCAATTATCAGAGGAGATCCAGAAACATCAAATTTACACCATCATTCATTTTAATCAAAAGAATGATCTAGTGACTCCTATGTTTTTCATTCAATATGTGCATTCTAATTTTTCATTGTTAAATTAGTACGTTCATTCAACAATTTTATTTATTGACACGCGCATGAAATTCGAGCAACAGCCGGTATACAGATTATATAAATATTAAAATGGTTTCTGCAATCAGAATCAGCTGGACGTTTTTTTGGTAGTCGACTTTATGCCTATTTACCCATTAGTTTTAGACAGTTATTAATATAATATATTCCTTTCGCCAATTTACACCATTCACTCATTCTAGTATTCTAATATTTCAATCATGCATTCAATCATTCTAGTATTTCAATATTTCAATCATTTAGTTATTAAGATAAGATCCAGAAACACCCAATTTACACCATTCACTCATTCTAGTATTCTAAAAGCCAGGTACTTTTTCGTTCACTTTTGGTATACCATATGGGTTTTCAACGTCAAAATTGCTAGTGTCAAATTTATGTATATTATCATGCGATGTGCATTTATAAAAAATCAGGTGTCTGGGGTTGCCTGGATTAAGGAGATCTAGGTCATGTCAATTTACTACTAGTTTCATTCATTTTATTCAAAAGAATGATCTAGTGGCTCCTATGTTTGTAGGAAACTGAATGATTTGAATAATCATTTTATACAATTTTTACTTTTTGTGGTTGGGTTGTGGTTGGTATCATGATAAAACAAACAAAGTTTGCTGTCAACTAAGTAACACATTTTATTATTATTTATAAAAAGCATGAGAAGAATAAAAAACGCACGACCCCCGCGTAAAGCTTCCGGCAGGAGGTGTTTGGCCCCCCCAGGTTGGGCAGGAGCCGCTTGAAGGCGGCCCCGGTCCTTTCCAGTTTGGGGGCCAAACGTCGGAAGTGTTCGACGAAGTTCCACCGGCTGTCGAGGACGAGACCCAGGTATTTCATCGTTGTCTCGACGCCGATGTGAACCCCTCCCACCGTTAGTTGGGATCCCGATGGTGGCCCGTTCCGAGGCCCATGGAAAGACATGGCCTCGGACTTGTGCAATGCCACCTCGAGACCTAACCGCCGGATCCTTTCCATGACTATCGCAACCCCGCGTGTCACCGCGTCGGCCGCCGCCTGATACGACCTCCCTTGCGCCAGGACCAGCGTGTCGTCAGCGTAGCAAACCACGCTGACGCCATCAGGGAGGTCGGCCCGCAGCACCCAGTCGTAACCGATGTCCCACAGGAGCGGCCCCAGAACCGATCCCTGTGGGACACCGCACGACATCTCTCGCCGGTTCCACTCCCCGTTGTGACAAGGGTAGATGACGGCTCTGTCCGTCAAATACGCCCCAACTACTCGACGGAGGTAGGTCGGCACCCGGTGATACCGGAGTGCCTCCCCAATACAGCTCCAGGGCAGGGTATTAAACGCGTTGGCGATGTCGAGTGACACCGCCACGACGACCCTACCCCGGGTCACCGCGTCCCCCGTCGTGAGGGCTTTCACGCGCATGATGGCGTCCACTGTCGAGCGCCCCTTGCGGAAGCCAAACTGGCTATCCGCAAGATCCGGCCCCGTCCTCACTAGGTGTCCGACGAGGCGGCCTGCAATCACTCTCTCAAAGAGCTTGCCGACCTCGTCGAGCAGCACTATGGGCCGGTATGCGGACGGAGAGTCCGCAGGGCGCCCTGGCTTCTGAATGAGGACCAGCTTCCCCGTCTTCCAACGGAGTGGAAACTGGCCCCTCTCCATACATGCGCTTAAGAGCGCCTCTAGTCGAGGCCCGAGAGCCCTCGAGGCCAGGACCCAGACTTTACCCGGCAAGCCGTCGGGTCCTGGGGCGGTATTTTTTTCTTTAACCACTTTATGTAATTACCCATATTAGCAAATAAATGATTTTGAATTTGAATTTGAAAAACCTACCCCAAAAGCCATTTGTGCGATTTGGAAATCGAACGCAGGAAGGCAGAAACCCATGCGCTTGCTTCCACTAGCACTAGCTGTGCCAACGAGTCAGACAAATACGTAGGTACAGCAGTCAGCAAGCATCAGATAGATTGAAGGTTTCAAAGTAGTCAAAATCATGTGATGAACATAATTTCAATTGGAAACACCCAAATATTCCGAAATATTTTATTCCGAATTTCGATGTTCCGATTTTCAAAAGTCAGAATTTCATAATACGTAAGAATTACAATGTCTATTATTAAAAAAAATCACGAAATTTATTTTACCTAAAGCCATAAATGGGATTGGTTTCTTTTCCGATTTTGATATGTTCGAAGAATCAAACGCTCGATGGGTTCTCGGAAAACGATTTTCAATACTTCGAATTATTTCCGAATTATCTTTTCTTCTTTCGCTATTATATTTAATGTTACCGTTACCGCACCCGAACTCAACGAACGCAATAGGCGACGTAGGATGCAAGAGTGAGCGAAGGACACCTCGAGGTTAGGTTTGGTTAGGTTATTTTAAACCCTTCACACAGAAATAGGGGAAGATTTTCACTGCGATACTACTTCACTTCGATACACGTAACCGCGAAAGATTTTTACTGCGATACTACTGGACTTCGATAGGTATGCACGGTAAAGGTAGGTATTTTTACTGTCATTCGCTTGCTCTTGCATCCTATGTCGACGGAGCCCCGCTTCGCGGGGCCCCTACTAGGTAGTCGGGGGTACTTTAGTTACGGGTATTAACGTTGACTTTTGTTAATTGTGAAGATATTTTTGACTACTATGACTGCTTAGATACCATTGAACGAACTATTCGCAAATATTAATTTAAACACACTGACAGCTTACACAATATTGAAAACTGATAGCTAAGATATTTTCACCACTTTGGATGCAATTTGAATGCAATGTCTGCAAATATATAAAGTGTAAAAAAATTAACCTTAAAAACTTTAAGAGGTGCTTTAGACCATCGAACTGAACAACTTTCACTATGGGACCAATTCTGAAATCACGAAAAAAAAATGAGCTGTTTCATACATTTTGGCCGAGTAGGTATCGAACTTTTGGTCCCATAGTGAAAGTTGTTCACTTCGATGGTCTAAAGCACCTCGAAGTTTTTAAGGTTAATTTTTTTACACTTTGTATAATTGAAATTATGTTCTTCACATGATCGCATCACAAGAATTATATTTCTGTATTTATTGATAACTAGCAGTGCTCCGCGGTTTCACCCGCATAAATGTCGACCCCGTGGGAATACCGGGAACAAGTATCCAATGTGTTAATCCTGGTTAATAAAACCATCTGTGTGCCAAATTTCATCCAAACCCGCGGGGCAATTGCGTAACACATTATCAATCGGAATCGGTTTCATTTTGACAGTTGAACAACATTCATTGCGCTATTTACGTGTTGAGCAGACAAATTTTTCGAACTTATGAAGCAATGGATTAGCAATTTGCTTCAAAATGTTTTCAGATTCCGATTGATAGTGAGTTACGCAATTAGGCAGTGGCGTAACTATAGGGTGGCATTGGGGCAAAATGCCACGGGCCCCCAGCTAGAGGGGGCCCCCGGCCCGAGAGGGCCATGACCACAGGAGATTCCTAACAAGGACAGAAGCAGTCAGGTGTTAAAGTTTACGTTGGTTGAGCTTCTTTACATTGAGAGAGGGCCCCATCCCTTGAATTTGCCACGGCCCCCAAACGGTATAGTTACGCCACTGCACTTAGGGTACTGTTCAGCCGTTTTTGTGTAAAGAAGTAACAAACGTACAAACACACTCACAAACTTTCAGGGGAATATAGGGAAGAGACCTGAATGAGACTCTCAGAGCTGGTCTGTGCCAGTCTGGTAGAAGCATAGCACAAAAAGAAGGCCTATACTATACTCAGCAGTGAGTGGATCAAGGATGCCAGTGATGATGATTGATAATAAGTAGGTAGCATTTAGAGAAACAGTTCAGTATTTTGTTCTTATGTGTAACGGTACCGCTATGAACAACAGTTTCACCACAAGACAGATTTATCTTTAGATTTAGTAGTTTTTGGCTAAAAATACGAACCGGATCTGATGTAAATCTATTTGTGTTTTCCTAGAAAGAAATCTACCTGCCGGTATCAAGTTCAAGTGAAAAATAAAATAAAGAACATTAAGAATATTAAGTTTAGATTTTACCATGATAAAAATACATGCGATATATCCGAGCTCAACGCATAATTTTTATGTTATTGATTATTGAGCTCTAAGCTAGTATCCCCGGCCGTCCAGGCTACGTGTGAGAACTAGGTCAGGTCAGGCATATAAAATAATACTAGAATATGCACTTTGTATGTGTAGGGACCACCGAATTCTATATAGTTACCTACAGCTACATTCCGAAATAATTATGAAAACTAACTTGCCACCAACTCACTAGCCTCAATAACTAGAAAATAAGTTTGGTAGCTCATCGATCATTATCTTAACTCAGAATCTGAAAGTAGATTGGTCTTGTATCCAACTTATCCTCAATTTGAATTGCTCCACATACTGTTGGTGTAATTAGCCAGTAGGTCTTCACCATACAGTTAAGTGACACGATTAGGTTAAGTATTCATGGTAAGGTCTCACAGACAAGTAAGACGTTTTAAAATTTTCAAGTTCTTAGTTCGTAAGGTAGGATGCAATTTGAAACGACTTTTCTACTTTACCAACCAGGACAGCCTGGCTTAGCATTAACTACCGAGCACTATATTCTTAAAAGTACTTTATTTCCACATTACTTCGTGTCTCATGTCATTTATTTTACCCGACTGCGCGACAGCAAAGGCAGGGTTATGTTTTTCTTGTATCTACTAAACAAGCGGCCGTTAGTATCATGGCACATTGAGTATTACAAAAGGTTCGGCTTTGTACAGCGCGTATTCTGTCACGAAATAGGACGAGCATCCATTCGTAACTGCGCGGCTGCGTTAAGCGTATAAATAAGTACGCGCCTTCTTGCGACTTCTTCGGCCACCAGTAACTCTCAGAAATTACAAGTCCCGACAGCCGGCCTTCCGTCCTCGGCGCCGAGGCCCGTCGCGACGCCCTGTACCATGTCCACCCCGAGCATTGCTCGACCCACCCGCGCCGCTAAACCTGTAGTTTTAAATTTGTCCCTAAATAATTCAGATCCAGCCTGTCCCTTGCTGCCCTCTTCCAGCGACGTTCTAAGCCGAGGTCCGTACCCCACAGGGGATGCCCTTAGCGTGTAGTTGCTTAGTTTTTAAGTTTTTTTAAACCCTGGCTGGAGGTCTTAATTTATTGAGGCATCCACAGGCAAGCCCGGTTAAGCAGGCGACAACCTCATAGGTTGAATTGCGAGATGCCACAAACAAAAAAAAAAAAAAGTCTTCTTCGATACACGTCGCATGCCTACCGTCGCGGACGTCTCGCCTGGCTCAGCGGGCGGACTAAAGCTCGGAGTATCATAGGCACCACGGATACTACTCGTCACTAACTTGTTATTGCCCTGCTGGTGTCGGGCCTGGATCTCGACTCGTGATCCGTAGTGGTAGACGCGCCCGTTGGGGTGGATGAGCGCGGCAGCAGCGCCCGAACGCGACAGAGCCAGGATAATATTATTCTTAGCGTTGGTTACGCGCACTGCACCGTCGATCGTCATGTCCACTCTGAATAAGAAACTTTCTTTAAAAACCGATCCACTCTATTTCAAATTAAATGGTTTATCTAGGATAAACCATTATTACTTTTGGGACCAACCAGTCAGCGTGGAAGCCGCCAAAACAATTTGTATACAGTCACTAGCTATAAACGTCACAACACATAACATAACATAATCAGCCTATAATGTTCCCACTGCTGGGACACAGGCCTCCTCTCTGTGAGAGGGAAATGTCATAAATGTTACTCAAAATACTTTCAAGTCAATCAATGAAACTTTGCTTGCCCTAAGCCTGGACAGTTCAAAGACATACGATTTTCCTTTTTCCATTAAGGTTTGCAGAAACTAGGACGCCGATTCCTACCATTAACTTTTTTCCTTCTTTAATCACCATAATTCCAGTTAGCTTCCGTCTCGCAATCACGACGTCTCCCGTGACCTATTTAAGTTATTAAAGACTGCTGCTTTCCTTAGAGACCTAAGTAGGTAATTATACTTACTTAACTCGGTCTCTCAGGCGCAGGCAGACGGTGCCGTGAGGAGTCACTGAGGCATTGTATCCAGCTCCACCCACTACATCCGTCATCTACGACAAATTCAAGGTAAGTGTAGTTTTGGTTTTCCATTGAATTTTACTTACAATTTTAGATGCAAACGAACGTCAACAACAAACGAATAAAGTTATTTTTACCACATAGTGGTCGTGAACACACGCTTTTTGTTTTGATTCCTAGACACTAGAGACCGCTAGGGGAAAAACGCTTCGCTCTAAGTGTGAAGTAATGATGCGGATAACGTTACAGCCAGTCTACAAAGCTCACACTGCTGGGAAACAGGCCGCCTCTCTGCTAGAGGAAGTGAGGTGTAATCCACCACACGGGCCTACTTGGGTTGGTAGATGTCACATACGTCTTCAAGTTTTCGGTTCCAAGACATGTCGGTTTCCTCACGATGTTTTCCTTCACCGTTTTGAGAGCAAGTGGATATGAAAATTTACACAAAGCGGCTGTCCGCGTTCGAACCCAAGACCACAAACTCGGTAAGTCGCAGCCGTCACCACTGGGCCACCGCTGCTCTTGTGCACCACCTGCGCCTCTGCTCTCATCACGTTCGAGTGTACGTAAGTTAACTTGAAAGTAGCATGCTTATCTACTACTTAAAGACTGTGTTGTTTTCCGAAAACACGATCACATTTTCGTATGATATTAAATTGATGGACGTATAGATGCGTGAGACTTGCCTCAAGCTCACGCCAGGTATCAGCGTGGTAGATGTCATCTCCCGGGTAGAAGGGAGCCTTGCGCTGCAGGGGCGCCCGCCACGGTGGCTGCCATCCAGTCGCGCCCACCAGCTCAGCTTGCCCTAGACCACCCTCGAGAAACTTGCTATAGTCTTGGAAGGCAGACAAGTTGGACTCCTCCTAAATGAAGCATAAAAATACAATCCAAAAAATACTAAAATACTACACCAAGTTCTGTTCTAGTTTTCTGCTTAATTAAACTGCACCTATCATGAAAATGTGACGGTAATGTAATCTTTTGACAAATATATCGCATTATTAGCTAAATTAAATAGCGCCCAGCCCAGTCTTCCAGCACTTCAGTCTCAATTGAAAGCGAAATATACTAAACAAATAAATAAGTAGATACTCTGGATCGGAGATACTTTAGGTGCAGAAGATTTGCTGTTGATTTAAGTCCCGGAATTTTTCGACAGAAGGTAGGGAATCCTTTCGTATGTGGCTTACACAGCACTTGGCTCATATTCTCCCATCGAACAGTCGGCAGCGGCTAAACATGCAGATGCTACAGACAGACTTAGCAAAGCGTACAGAAGATTAGATAGCAGTTTTGAAAGTTGAAATAAAGTCGAAAACAAATACTTAAAAATGTAAACAGTCGAAAATGCGAGCGATGTGACGATGATTGATTCACACCAAGCTTCGGGAAAGAAATTAGGTACTTATTAGGCACTCCAGCAAGAACTGTTAGTCGGACTGACATTTCTTTAGTATTTTATATACTACTACAGACGCTCCTCACTCGAGTGACTATTCATTTTTGCTCCATTGCATGCCCATATGACAACGACAATTCAACTCCTCATTTCGTTTCAGTTTTCCAGCAATCTGAGCTGACAAACATTCCAAATGCTGAAATCCAAAGTTGTTTGGATTGGTTCACCAGAACAATTTTTTTCGTTTTTTATTTGTTGTGTTCAGATGGTACAGACGCCAGCACATCAAGCTACTACAATCTGTCAAATTTCTTTAATCGGTCATTCTCAGAAGGCACAAATATGCGTGTCCGGGTCGAAATCCAGTACAAAATGGATAACTAACAACTTGATATTTTTTTCTATAATAGGTAAGATCAAAATATTAGGAGGGGCCTGTGATGTTTTTTAAATAAATGAAATGTAAGTTAGTTTAAAATAATAAAAACCTCCAAAATATTGACTTCGGTGCCGCGTCCGGCCCCGTATTGCGGCGGAAATTAATTTTTATCTTTTTTTCTGCAATACATGTCGCTATTTTTCATGTGTTCATAAACAACTAGATAGATATTAACTCAATTTATAATATTTCTACGCCATAATATGCCTTAGTAGACAAGTTACAACTGGTTGTCTTCACGTCCGACGTTTAGAGTTGATATCAGTGGCGCGCACTGATCGGTTCATATAACCTGTATTCATGCGCGGTCCGAGGGGAGGGTCGTGGGGGTCATGACCCCCCCCCAAAATCATTCAAGCTGTCGAGAGTCTGAATGATTTACTTGCCTTACTAACTTAGAACTGTACTTGAGCGACGAAAACCCCGATTGGCATATTCAAAAACATTCGCAGACATGGGGACTGCCGACTGAAGTAAAAACTTAAAACTATGAAATGACTGAGTTTTTTAACGCGCCTAAAAATATTTTCCTTTAAAAAGCCTGTTATAAAAATATAGAACCCAGGATTCAAGAGCGAGCGAAGCAAACTCGGGATATTCATGGGCACCCCGCTCGTACGAGTACGTAAGGTTGAAAGGCTTAGGTAAAGCCAGATTCCAAAACCTAAACTGCTGTAAAACGAGTTTAAGCTTTTCGTCATAATTCGTATAAGTAGGTAAGTTCTCTTTTTGTATGATGAGTAAAAGAAAACAGACTATTCAAGGTGGGGTGCTAAAATTTTCAGGCTCGCTACGCTCATTCTTATAATTTACATTGGTTCTTGAGCTTTTCTTCAAAAGTCAACAAAGCAAGTAATTCCTAGTCTTTTTGGAATGATCGAAACTCGAAAGAAAATCGAACCTCCGATGGTGTACAAAATTTTCGAGCTCGCTTCGCTCGCTTTTGCATTTTCGGTTCTGCTAGCTGCTTGAGCTTGCCTGCACAAGTCGACAATGTAACTCCTATTTCTAATTGAAAATATAAAACAAAACCTAACCAAACAGAGGCGGGATGTAAAATTTTCAAGCTCGCTTCGCTCGCTCTCCCCACCCTGCGCAATCTACCCGTTCTATACATACGACGAATTTGACAGCATTTAAATAACACCCCCGCCTATGTAAAAGCTGCGTCCATGAATAGCATAAGTAATGTGGAGCTGGAGATGTACATGAACCTTAACATATCATCACGCCTTTAATCCCCAAAGGGTTGGGCAGGGCGGGTGTACCTTCATATAGTACTTTCCACATTTCGCTAGTTATTAAGTGAAATGTCATAGAGGGCGAGCCTACTGCCGCCAACCAGGCACAAATCCAGACTCCAGGCTGTTTCTGAGAAATTTCTGATGGAAAAACCCTTTAACACTTTACCCGACCTAGGAATCGAACCCAGCTAGGACCTCATGCTCAGCAGTAACGCTTGCGACCACTAGACCAACGAGGAGATGTACCTCCCTTAAAATATTCCTCGGCACCCATGATGACCCCCCCCAAAACTTTGGGCTGCGACCGCGCCTGCCTGTATTCTAGTGACTGTGAGAATATTTGTTCGAGTAATACATTACCTATACAAACTGTCAGTCGCGCCGCATTGGTGGTAAGGATAACACGTCTGTGCGTCTCCTTGCCACTCTTTTATTAAGGTACGTAATCGTTTTCGGTGGCTTGGTATACCTTTAAAATTGATTTCGGTGAATCCCTTTATCTACAACTATTTGAATTAATATTTTTTAATTATAATAAAAGCATGTCTTTTATGTATTCGATTTCAATAAAAGAGATTAATATTCAAAATTCGGGTTACTTTTGAAAATATCTAGGATTTTGCCAATTATTTTGATTTCAGTGGCATTGATTTCGGTGTTTTCGGTGGAAATAGGTGCTCCGAAATCAATTTTAAAACCACCAAAATCAATCAATAGCTATTTATTTACATTTTAAGATCGTTTATTTAGCTTTCTCATCACCTCTCATCTTGTTCCAGAACTGTGATTATGGCAGATTCAAAAGAAGATCGGTTGGTTAAAAAAAGATTGTCTGAACGACGACGTTGGAAAGCTCGCATGAAGAGTGATCCAGAGCTTTTTGCAGTGCACAAGGAGAAAGATAAGCAACGCTATTCTAAAAGGAAGAATGAAGGAAAGATAAAGCCTGTAAGTGAATTAGATCCTCGCCAACAACGAATTTTTAGGGAGAGAAGTAGAATGTCTTCCAACAAACACTATTTGAAAAAAGGAAAGAAAGAAACCTAATGAACCGTGTACTCATTTGTGATTCTTTATTACGACGTAATGAAACCGAACCATTTTTGAAGAAGCTGATAACTGGTGATGAACAGTGGATCACGTATGACAAGAACGTGCGAAAAAGGTCGTGGTCAAAGGCCGGTCAGGCTTCACAGACTGGCGAAACCCGGGTTAATTCGCAACAAGGTGATGCTGTGTGTGTGGTGGGATTGGAAGGGCATTATTCATTATGAGCTGTTACCACCAGCCAGGACCATCGATTCTGAACTCTACTGCGAACAACTGATGAGATTAAAGCAAGAAGTTGAGAGAAAGCGGCCGGAATTAATCAACAGAAGGGGTGTGGTTTTTCATCATGATAACGCTAGACCTCACACATATTTAGCCACTCAGCAAAAATTAAGAGAGTTTGGCTGGGAGGTGTTAATGCATCCGCCGTATAGTCCTGACCTTGCACCTTCAGATTTCCACCTGTTTCGGTCTCTTCAGAATTCTTTAGGTAGTGTCAGGTTAACATCACGAGAGGACTGCCAAAACCACTTGTCGCGGTATTTTGATCAGAAGTTCCAAAATTTCTATAGCAATGGGATCATGTCCCTACCTACAAGATGGCAAAAAGTTATCGAACAAAATGGTACCTACATACTTTAGTTAAATGTAAATAAAATATATTAAAAATGTTTTAAATTTTCTAAAAAATGCGAAGAAACTTTTTCACCAACCTATTATATTGTTAGTTTTAGACTACCTACGATTTTTAATTACATTTAATGTAGAATATATAGCTTCCTTTCAAAGTTAATTTTTGTAAATTTTCCTATAACTTAATAAATGGGACATGTCTTGATAAAATAAAATGTTTTATTGTAAAATTTACCTGCAATTTCTTACAGACCATATTTTCATAGTAAAACTTAGGCAGTTAATATAATATTTATAAAACAACAGTATTTGAAATATAAATTATTTGATATATTTGATTTCGGTGATAAGAATATTGATTTCGGTGGACACCATTTTTTAAAAATTAAATCCCTTCATATCCATTCGGTCTATACGATTCCCTCTACTACTAATATTTTTAAATTAACTCTAGATTTGAT
Source organism: Amphipoea lucens (assembly GCA_947508005.1). NCBI lineage: Eukaryota > Metazoa > Arthropoda > Insecta > Lepidoptera > Noctuidae > Amphipoea > Amphipoea lucens. The sequence continues at coordinate 19,660,641 of OX382355.1, forward strand.
ATTTCATGATAATATGCCACAAATTAAAAAAAAAATGTAACCGAAGTCAACCAAATAATGAGTCTCCTGATAATGACCCTAATAAATCAACTTTATCACTAAAGTATAAGGTTAAAAGTTGATTGGGAAAATTTTACAGTTCCAGATAGCTTGATGTGCTGGCGTCTGTACAACGTACCTAAACATGAGATCAGTTTTTCCACCGATTACAACAATACTCGTGCTGCGTGCATAGGTAAACATTTTTGTAAGTCTAACGAGTATAACCTGCTTATCTATTTACTTTTTAATTATTTTTATAAGTAGATGGTTATTGAGGTCACATCACCTGATTGTAGGAGTGCGCTGTATAGACACTTCTAGGTCGGACAGGCATAGTCACATCCTTTCTAAAATCTGCATTTGCCATTTTAATACTTCTTCAACTTATAACTGTTAAGGTTTATACACTATTTAAAAAAATACATGAACAACAGTGACTATCGACACTGGAAAATGCTACATAATATAAATCACACTACACGGTAGGAAAGTAACGGAAGAAGTCATTTGTCATTTATTTTTTCCTAGTTCAAAATTGTATTTACTTCTCTATGGCAATGACTAAAATAAATATTTAAAATAGTTGCTGGCCACATTACACAAAAAGGTTTTTTGCAAAAAAGACCTATTAGATAAAAAGCAGTTAGAAAAGTTAGAGCGCCTAATCACGTTGGGATGCACACAGAGGCCAGGGTCCAAATATCTAGTACCTAAGTACTGCTACCTACGCTAACTGGTCACTCATCTTCAAATCACCCTGGTGCAAATGCAATACCAGTTCGCCGCACAACTATGTTTCAGCATGAGAGAATAATACGCATTGAAACAGCCTGCCCCGGCTAAGACCTAACCGTTAGGTAGGCAGGTAAGGTACCACCACCAGTGCTTCGCCGAAAATCACAAATTATGTAGCTATACAGGGTCAAATTAAATTAGCTAGCACAACTCTGCTGACGAGATGGATATAGATATCTTAACACGATAAAACAAAATAGAAAATAATTTGGCGATGTTTTTGTGGGGTCATCTACCGCCGGGTAGTGTAGTCACTTGAAATATCAATTTACATCCAATTTTTTTGTGTAAATTCACAATGTGTGAATATGTGATGGGTATTAATATTTCAACACAATAAATCAAAAGAAAAGAGATTTTCTCAACTCATACTGCATCACTACAAGCAGTCGTCGACCCTACAAAAGACATTGTCAAATTATTATTTTTTTTTGTTTTTTCTTGTTTCTTAGGATATCGATACCCATTACCTACGTCTGCGGAGTTTCGCTAGCTAATTTCATTTGACCACCACCTGGTTAAATTCGCCGTTTAGTTAACCGCTTGGCCTTTGGAAATAGTGCTCGCCTCGCTTCGCTCTCTCGGCTCGCACGCGGTTGATCACAGTTCTAATCTAACCGAACCCATTTGGAATTGAATATCAATCAGGCTGTTAGTTGAACGGCCGCCTTTTAGTTAAAAGGCTAAGCGGTTAACTAAACGGCTAATTAAACCGGTTGGCTGCGACGGCTTATTCCCAGGAGCTCCAAATCTATTGTTCTCCAAACAATTTCACTCCATACATTGATTCCCAAGAGCTCTATAATTTGATTAAAATATTAAAATACCTACTAAAATTGTCCCCATTGCTTTTTTAGTTTGGAGCCGCCGGGAATCAAATTATGGAGCATCTGGGAATAAGCCGCTGCGACATATAGAATCCCACGAGATAAGTTCATAAAAAGCGTACGTATTTTTTTTATTACAAAGCGTTTTTCTAAAATAATTTTTATTTAGATTCGCCATCATAATTATTAGATTAATTATAGTAAGTACCTAATACGCACTAATTTAATAAAAGTGCATAGTTGCTACTATCTGACTGTGTAATTCAGTGTAGTTGGTATTTACTCAAATGAGATTACGCGTTCCACGTTGTATCACGTGTGCGTTTTTTTTAATGTGTCGTCATTTTTACCAAATACGGTTTAGTCGATTTTATGATTATCTGATTTTGTAGTTAATATGTCAGAGTGAGTGATCTCTGAATATTCAATTTTATTGATATTCTCGTAAGGTTATCGTGTTCAGAGCTATAAAGCATTAAACATTTCTGTAACATAATTTTAACCTCCTTGAAAATATTATGTAAGAAAACTGGTAAGCGGAACACACAACAACGGAAGTCAAAATCGCTAATAAAGTGAGCCATTTAGTTTACAAAAATTTTGAGAGAGATTGTAAGATAAAAACATTACAAAGAATGTTTAATTCCGGTTTACATAAAATGAATAACAAATTAAAAAACGCAGTATTTCAAATTAACTTTAGTCGATTTTTGCTAGTGTAACCTTTTCTTTATTTTTCTCACTATTGAGCTCACTAAAAACTATTCAGTGTTGCCGAGAATATCAGCCATACGTATTGCGGAGAAAGTATCAACATTAATATCAATATATAATTTACAGTTCTCAAATGTGGAAACACTAGCGCGGCCACGTTTCGCCAATCTTGTTAGTTGTTCACTCTTCAGTCATTTTATATCATCATATTCATTTGCCGGATTTTCGTAAGGGAAATACATTAAAAATGAGTGCTCCAGCACCGACGCCTGCTTATAAAATTGGAATCGTGAAGCAGGTAATTCAACAATAACATGTTTTTTTTAATTCTCATAAACAGTAAGCCAAGATGCCTCGTGCCGATCTCGTTAAATCTGCCCCGTTGGCACCACATCGCGCACAAGATTTGAAGCGTATACCAATTTCATATTCCCCTATACTTGATTACAACTGCTCATCATAGTAATTTGTATTATTGTAGCGATAGCTGCTGCTTGTCCATTTTGTGCCAGCTGGCAGGTCGAGATAGAGTCGTGAGATATAAACGATACCTAGATATAATTATGTTAAAACGTGAATATTACTAGAAATATCCATTTGTGCTAAACAGGTACTATCCGGTGACACGATTGTGATAAGACGACAGCCTCAAGGAGGGCCACCTCCAGAGAAAGTGATCGCGCTGTCTGGCATCACCGCGCCCAAGCTAGCGCGCCAGAAAACCGCCAACAAGTCAGTATTTACACATCAAGTAAACAATTGTTGATTCAATACACAAAAAAACGATAGCTTTATGTCATTAAATCAAATTTACATGCCTAGAATATGAATCACAACATAATTAAATCATACTGGGTATTTAGTTACTGTAAAATGTATTTTATGCATAGTAATATTGTTCAAAATATGGGATCCTGAAAACAGTATTTTTAAACAAGCAGTGAAAGGTAACTCAACTCCATAATTTATGAGAGTTTATCATAATATTTACCATTTAAACACACATTGGTCAAAATTGGTTCATTTTTGTGATCAATATACAATGCAGTATGAAAGGGAACATAAATAATCCCTTCTGTTCACAGAAGCTAAGCGATATACTATGTGTCAAAATCAGTTGACCATTAAAATTTTTAGCAGAGATGATTGCCTAGAGTAAACACTTCAAGCAAAGCACTCAAGGCTCTTTTAATGCATTAAAATATATATAATACAGCTTTATATATTTATCATTTTGTTAAGTACTCTGCGAAGCAATGGCGAATTTAATATGTAATTTAATATCTGATAAAATAGGGTTACAACTCGAAAAACCTGGAAACTCACAGATTGGTTAATCAGTCTTTATTCTTACACCCTTACTAATAAAAGTTGTATAGTGTCTGTATAGTTACACCACACTTTGTCTTCTTTCGAAAGTCAAATTACTGACTACTGAAAGAGAGAAATCGGTGTGTAACTATTCATCTGACATACTTAATACGTTTATTAGTAAGGGGGTTTCACTATTATTATTATGTAATCAAAATTATACATACTTGAAAAGCTTATAAAAATAATATGTTTAAATGGCATAATTATGCTGTTTTTCAATTTTCTTTATATATTTCTGTATTGTAAACTCAAAATCGACATTTTCGAGTTGTAACCCTATTTTATCAGAGGTGCTATATGTTCTCTGGCGTGAAAATACTATACACTTGTCATACATTACATGATTAGATGCCATGACGAGTGTTGCATAGATGATCATTCCAATCATCACGAGAAAGTAAAAATCATAGATTGTTACAACCTTTTTCTTCTGTGTGTTAGCTAAGTACTGCTAGTCTACTGTGGTGACAAAAAATCAAAACACATAAGCAAGCTAGCATTCTGCAAATACATTTTGCTGCTGTAGGTACATAAGCTAAAGTTGTGCACACACTAAAATAGTTGCTTGCTTTCATCTTTCTGCCTGTTCCATAATTATGGTATGGTGATAGGTACTTAGAGATTTTAGTGATAATTTAATTCAAATAATTGTATTGAGGTTAAGTATGAATGAATACAGTTCATAAAAATGATTCTATTATTTAGTAACAGTTTATGATGTTCTGACTGAGAACATAATAGTACAAAAACAGTCTGAAAAAAAAGGGAATTTTTCCTTTCCTTTCTAATTTCAATGTCAATACTTTTAATGCAGGTGACTATCACCTAACAGTTGAAATGCTTCAGAGCAATGTTAGCCTAAGTCAAAAAATAAAACCTATGTTTATTGAAGTTACCGTTAAGTCAGTAAGTACTGAAACATCTATTTCATTCCAGTGTTATCCTTGCTGCCACATATTTCTCTTCAAGGAGTAGATGTTACAGATCAGCTACTGATGATGTGGAACATTTTCTCCTATTTACTAGAAATAAGAAGTAAACGTCTTTCATAAATGGTTACCACTTATTAGCATAATAGCATCCTATTGATTCATGTGAAAATTGTTAAATGCACTTAATGTTTCACAAAAAAATACAATTTAGGGTTATTATTTACAAAAAAAAGACCTTTAACACACACATAACAGCACCCCTGTATTCCCTGAAGGAAGGAGGAAGGGTAGGCGTGTGCCCTATAGTACTTTCTCTCCGGGGTTGCTATAGTAGAAGAGATAGTGTTAAAATTTTACTTTGTATTTTTAAATTTGGACAAACAAAAAAACTGGAAGAAAATGTACATATACAAGCTTCACATAATATACTGCCTTTGAATCACTCATTATACCAGGACGTAATTTACACTTACACGTAATATGTATTTAACTAGGGCCTGGATTAAAATCTAACCAACCAAGAAATACAGAAAATAAGCATATGCAATTTTATTAGTTTTTTGAAGAAAATTTTGGATAAAACCTCAAGAATAGTAATATTATAAGTTACTTAGTATAATGACGTGTGTATATTCTAAAATATTCATCCAATTTTCAGTCATTATAGACATAATGACAGAACTATAGTATACTTTACACATTTCATGTATGAGGATCCTAGTTCATTTGATGTTAAGTATAATGCTTAAGACTTAATAGTTATGTATGCACACAAAATAACATAGCAGTGCATGTAAAAACTAAATTTCATCCTGATGGTCTAGTTTTACTTAAAGAATATAATAAATACATATTTAATGAACCTAAATATCCAATATCCAGGCCCTACTCATTGCTAGGGTTGCACATAGGGTCATCATCCAATCCTATAAGTTATCTACATTTCATTATATAATTATTAAGCAACATTACTGACGCGCATTTTGACTTGACAACAACCATTAGCTTATTTTCTCTTAAACCTATGAATTGCAAGATAACTTAGTAACAATGATCCATAATTGAAACTTAAAAAATAGTACATGATGACTATATTATTTAATAAAAACTAACAAAATCGCGCAGCTGTTGTAATTTTTATTATTTACTGCTGAGCTTTTATTATTGGTTACAAAATTAAATGATCTTAATAGGCGATATGACTTTAACACATAGAGCATAATATGTAAAGTTGCAAAAATTCAGTTTATGTTTTTAGTTTCGTTTTGTGGATGATGATGACCCATGTTAACTGCTACTCATGCCATGCAAGTACTCTGTACTTGCTACTTTAACATTATGTCAAAGATTTAATCTGCTTTTCACTTAATTAATTATTTCCATTATTTTATATTTCATGCATATGATAGGGCAAAAAAGAAAACCAAGTAGGTATATCTGCATTTGCTACTGTTGCTTGTTGATATTGTATGCTGATGTATTTTAAATGGTACCTATAACAGCAATGCGAAACATTTCTGTAGAACATTACAAGCAATCAATAATCAGCCTGAGGCCAGTGGGGCCTTATATTTTGTATTACAATACAGCTGTATTACAATACAACAATCAACTAATAATTGCTACGCTGTTTTATTAATCTCTACACTAAACGTACTGTTGACCATAAACTATAAATTTATTTTCATCTTATCAGTGATACGGAATCAAAGGATGAGCCTTATGCGTGGGAAGCTCGTGAGTTCCTCAGGAAACTAGTAGGTCGAGAAGTGATTTTCACTGCTGAAAAACCACCAAACTCAGCAACCAGAGAGTATGGCAGTGTATGGGCTGGCAAAGACCCCACTAAGGATGATAACCTGACCGAGATTCTCCTTGCTGAAGGCTTGGCAAAGGTCAGGGACGGTGGCAGAAACATACCGCAATTAAAAAGGCTGGTAGAAATCGAAGATATAGCGAAGTCACAAAACAAAGGCATCTGGGGTACAGACCTTCAAGTAAGTTATTAAAATGCAACTTTTTAACTGTGAAAATATCCTCGAATTTTTGTTCTTTTTGCACCAAGCAACTTATGCTTGATATTAGTTCTTTCTGGTGAAAATTTGGATTGAGTCATCAAAACAGGTAAGGGTTGTATACTAGATCATTATGTGAAGATAATGTGACGTTAAATAAAACTGTACTACACTAGGTACTTACAAGTATCCGCCAAACTTCTATACCTCCAAATATAGAAGTACGTAAAAAAAAAGTAAGTAAATATAGAAGGTGGACCAAAGAAAAAAATGTTAATTAATTCAAGGCGACAAAGTCCAACAAATATCATTAGGGCACTTGCTTTACAGTGGAATCCCAATCTCAATTAAATAGAAGACATCATATGCAAATGGTGTTTGAATTTGATAAGTTTAAATTATATTTTGTATTATTCACAAAAAATATTTTTGTTTTGGAAGTTAGTGGCAAAAAAGTAAAACAATAGAACACCAACTTTCAAAACTATTTTTTTAAACAGTTAAAAAAGAAATCCTTTTTCAAACTCTCACTTTTGAATTGCATCAAACAGGATCATATTCGAGACCTCAAGACTCCCGGGGAAAACCCGAAGGCGTTTGTTGCTAAATTCGGATATCAGCCGGTCAAAGCCATCATCGAGTATGTACGTGATGGTTCCACAGTCAGACTTTGCTTGCTGCCTGACTATTACCAGATCACGCTCATGCTGTCAGGTATTCGAGTAAGTATTATGTAATTATAATCCTTAGTACTCTACGGAACTACCTTTGTGGATTTACACTAAAGGATAAGTTCCAGTTATGAATATGAACTTTATAATTATCATCAATTGCTTTTTAGTGCCCTGCAGTGAGACAAGATGGTGAATCTGAACCTTACGCTGAAGAAGCTCGCTTCTTCCTCGAGTCCAAGCTGCTGCAAAAAGATGTGGAAGTCATTCTTGAGTCAGTTAACAATAACAATTATGTGGGAACTATCTTGCACCCACAAGGAAACATAGCTGAAGCTCTGTTAAGGCAGGGCTTTGCCAGATGCGTTGACTGGTCCTTGGCGGTCATGAAAGCTGGTTAGTATAGTTTAATTCCTATCAGTTCTTTAGATAGTATCCACCAGGAAAATCATATACATGTTGAAATTAGTGAAGCTGGCGCACAGTGTTCGGAATGATTATATTACGAGCTACTTTAGGTACAAACATCATGGCAATATAAATTGAAATTTGCAAGTAATTAGGGTACACTATTAGTCATACAACTCGTTCCACGAAAAATTTGCCGATTCTGAGAAATGTTCACCGCTCAGCACTGCTCCAATCCCACGCGATGACAATACCGGTCAGTCGCTTTTGTTAGCCGCTACTTATCGCACGTGTTTACGTTCTGTTCTTACAACAGTTTTTGAGTTTTTAAATAAAATTTTTGCTTCATCATGTGTTCCACATCCACAGGTAAGATATACACCAATTTGTTAATCATACATAAATTCGTATTATGAGGAAATAAATAAAATGTGAATTGAAAAAAATAACTAAATTAGCAAAAAGTTTAAACTTTCAATAGACTCCACCTTTTTCCCAGCCAATTCCAGCCGTCCATGTTTTTTTGTGAAAATCGAATATTTATTTAGCTCTCGAATGAATCTAGTTTCAATATTCGACTCGCCTCGACTTTTGAGTGATGTAATTTTTTCGTTCACCAGGTGTTACCCGAGGAATAACACGCCTTCACCTTTTCGACCTTTTATGTCGGCATAAACTGGTCAATCAAGCGAATAAGGGATCTTCTATTGCTCGGATGGTTGACTATGTCTCTTCAGAGATTCCAGGACTTCCAGCAGAAGTTATTAAAAATAAAATAAAGGTGTTTTCTGCTGTGCTAACCAAGAAATGGAGTGCTATCAGGAACAAAGAGAAGTTTGTTTTAAAATGCAACGACTGGCTGCAAGCAGAGCTTTGGTTAGTACAAAATCAAGATTCCGGACAACCTGAATGTACACCTGCTCGATCTGCTGTAACTCAAAAGATGGATTTTGTTGGTTTAAGTGCATCAGCAAAGAAAAAGCGGACGAAGATGTTGGTGGCGGGCCATTCTCCGGAAGAGCTTGCCCATGCCACTCAAACAAGTTTCACAAAAATTGGTAAGCGGAATATGGCCACCGTTGTAAAGGCAGTAACTGTGTCGTCACCTAAATCACTTCGGATGATTAAAAGAAGGAAACTAACGCCAAAATTTATACGTCCATATACTCCAGATGAAGCATTAGCTCTGATAACAAATTCCAAACTGAGCGTGGACCAGTATAAACAGATTCGCAGAGGAGCTAAAGAGAGAGGGTGTGATATATACCCATCATATGATAGGGTTCTGACAGCACGAAAAGAGTGTTACCCGAACGACATAACAATAACTGAGACGAAAGGCGAAGTTAAGCTGCAGAGTTTGCTTGATCATACAGCACAAAGACTAGTTAAAGTTCAGCTAGATGTAATAGCAGGTGTAGTGATCGATGATGGAAACAGCAAACTCTACCTTAAATCAAAGTGGGGATTTGACGGAAGCAGCAGCCAGTCAGAATATAAGCAGCGGTTTACAGAAGATGCGGCAGCGTCAGATGCAGATATCTTACTCACATCACTAGTTCCACTACAGCTAGTGATGAAGAGAGAGGAAAGTGAGACAATTCTTTGGCAAAACCCGAGATCTTCCTCCACTCGCTTCTGCCGCCCGATACGTTACCAGATGTTAAAGGAAAGTCACATGGTTCTTAAAGATGAAGACGACTACATCAACAGACAAATAGCTGCTCTGAACCCTACGCAAATAGAAATCGGGGATCGAACGGTCAACATTGAGCACATTTTAATAGAGACAATGCTAGATGGAAAAGCCGCCAATGCACTCTCTGACAATAAATCTTCCCAGACTTGCAACATATGCAAAGCAACACCTAATCATATGAATGACATTGATGCGGTCATTCAGAGGCCATGCAACAAAGATTTGTATGCATATGGGTTGTCAACATTACACGCCCATATTCGACTGTTTGAGTGCGTGCTCCACATATCGTATAGGAAGGAACACAAAACATGGCGCGTGTCTAAAAACATCAAAGAAGCAGTGGAAGAAAAAAAGCGCACCATTATAGAAGAATATCGTCGTCGAACTGGGCTCCTTGTCGATACAGTAAAGCAAGGTAGTGGCTCAACCAATGATGGGAATACTGCGCGAACATTCTTTGAAGACCCTACTCTCGCAGCTGAGATAACTGGGGTCGACAAAGATCTCATTACAAGATTCTCTGTTATACTCAAAGCGCTTTCGTGCTCGTACGATGTAAATCCAGAGGCCTATAAAGAGTATTCACTTGACACGGCTAGACTCTTCGTCACCAAGTACCAATGGTACAAAATGCCTTCTAGTGTACATAAAATATTAATTCACGGAGCTGATGTCATCGGATCCCTTATGCTTCCTATAGGTCAGCTTAGCGAAGAAGCTCTGGAGTCTAGACACAAAGACTGCCGCTATTATAGAGAGCATAGCACGAGAAAAATTGGAAGGAAGCAGACTATTGAAGACCTGCTACATGCTCTGCTCATCTCCTCCGATCCATTAATATCCAGCATCAGACAATTGCCTAAGAGAAAATCGGGTACTTTGGCGCCAGAAGTTTTACAATTATTGAAAGCTCCTGAAGCGCCTGAAAGGACGCACTCATCCGATGAAGAGGCAGACAGCGAGTAGACAAAAGCCAAAAGCCTTTTTCAGGGCCGCCTATTTAAAAATGTCTTAAAGTTAACTCTAATAAAATACTTTTTTTTATTTAAAGACTATATGTACACACTATATAAATACAACAATACTTAGTAATACATGTGTTTTTCTCATATAAGTCCACACGCATGTACCTGCCTACATTTAAATTACAATTTTCATTAAAAAAATAAAAGTAGCTCGTAAAATAATCATTCCGAACACTGTGTGGCGGTTTCACAAAAATAAAATGAATTAATAATGCAAAATATAGAATAAGTGAAATATAAAAAAAAACATGAATAGTTTTTCCTATAGCTTGGACACCACCCTTGGAATATTTGGCACTTGAATCGAATGTTGAGTGCCAAATGCTAAGTACTATGGTACTTAGCATTTGCAACACTTCCATTCCATTCCCTTCATTAATTTCCTTCATTCTTCCATTTCCTTGTTGCCACACTATTACAGTCTCACTATTACCTTTATAGCTATTTCCATGAAGAACCGGTACCTAAAATATTATTGTGTCTTAATAATGATTTTCACATTCTTCTTTCAATTTTAAGGCGCGGCCCCATTAAGGGCTGCTGAAAAATCTGCGAAAGAAGCCAGACTCCGTATCTGGACCAACTACGTAAGCAATGCTCCCATCATCGCGGCCAAAGACAAGGACTTCACCGCCACAGTCATGGAAGTGGTGAACGGAGACGCACTCGTCGTCAAGATGCCTAACAACACCCAGAAGAAAATATTCTTGGCTAGCATCAGACCACCGCGTGAAAAGTATGTTTCGCACGTTACCCAAACAATATTGAAAGGGGTTTGAAGATCCGTGGCGTACCTATCCGCCATTTTATTTTTATTTCTTTCAAAATGGCGGCCACCCATGAAACCTATATCAATAGCTTAGCAACGCAAACTGAAAAAAATTCCGTTAATATATTAGAAATGTGACACTTTATGGAGTATGGTCTTAGTATGTTTTCTGTTTGCATTGATGTCAGCTATCGATTTATATAGGTTTTATAAGTAGCCGCAATTTTGAAACATAATCAAAATTTTACACCAGTACGTATGCCAGGCTCCATTTAAAAAGCTTCAATCCTCTTTTTCCTTATTAATACCATTTTCATGCGCAGGAACAGCCCAGATGAGGAAGGCAAAAACTCGCCAAGACCAAAAGGCTTTAAACCCCTATATGATATTCCATGGATGTTCGAAGCGCGCGAATTTTTACGGAAAAAAGTAGTTGGCAAGAAAGTTAACATCACTGTTGATTACATTCAGCCCGCTAAAGATAACTTCCCCGAGAAAAACTGCTGCACTGTAATATCAGGAGGAGTGTAAGTATTCAACTAATTCTCGATGGTTGTAAAATTCATTATCTAGCTCTAGCTAAGTAATAATATGCTTTTATTTACTTTACAGAAATCTGGCGGAAGCTTTAGTCTCAAAGGGTTATGCCACTGTTGTTCGGTACAGAAATGATAATGATCAGAGAAGTTCCCACTATGATAAACTTTTGGAAGCTGAACTTAAGGCTCAGAAAGCTGGCATCGGCGTTCACGCTAAAAAAGACATTCCCACTCACCGCATCCAAGATACCAGTGGAGACTCTGCCAAGGCCAAGAAATTCTTCCCATTCCTGAAGAGAGCTCAAAAGACTGAAGCGACTGTAGAGTTTGTCGCCAGTGGATCTCGCATGAGAATATATATTCCGAAAGAATCCGTGTTGGTTACCTTCCTTCTTGCTGGCATCAATTGTCCAAGGGGATCGCGCCCAGCTATCGGAGGTGGCGGCGGCATGCAGAATGCGGAGCCCTACGGCGAAGAAGCCCTGCAGTTCACTAAGGAGAAGTGTCTGCAGCGTGACGTTGTCGTCACCATTGAAGAGATGGATAAGGCTGGCAACTTCATTGGTTGGTTGTGGAACGAAAACGAGAACTTGTCGGTGGCTTTGGTTGAACACGGACTTGCCACGATGCACCACACTGCCGAAACCTCGGAGTTTGCTCGGCAGATTAAGACCGCTGAAGAAAATGCCATGAAGAAACGTGTTGGATTATGGAAAAACTTTGTTGAAGTTGAGAAAGAAACTGAGAAAGAAAGGAATGCCCCTATTCAAGATCGTACTGTAAAGTACGAGAAAGTTTTGATCACCGAATTGACGCCTGAAGGCACCTTCTATGCTCAGAATGTTGAATTGGGCGGTAAGCTCGAAAATTTAATGGAGAGAATCCATCAAGAATTTAAGAACAATGCTCCCCTTCCTGGATCTTACATTCCCAGAAGAGGCCAAATATGTGCAGCTCGTTTCACGATGGACGATCAATGGTACCGGGCTAAGGTTGAAAAAATTTCAGATGATAAAATGGCCCATATTTTCTACATTGATTATGGAAACCGTGAGGTGAGTAGGATGAGGTGGAGACTCGCAACTTAATTAACTACAAACAAAATCATTATACTACAGACAGGCTAAGCAGTAGACATGTAGTTTAATGATTTTGCTCTCCACAGTGCCTGAGGTAGTTGCGCGGTGCGGGAAGGGTGACAGTTATGTCACAGTGCACACAGGTAGTTTTGACAAGATTTTTCTGACTATAGCTAATAACAAGGCCTAGCTGTAAGTAGGTATTGACCAAAGTCAATAGTATTGTCATCTATACCCATATTATGTATATTTGCTGCTCCATTAGACAATATTTTAGCATTCTATCATTTTTTATAATTGGTAACTTTCACATAATTCATATCCAAACGTCAGCATCAGAACCCTTATCTTCTTTCAAAGATTGTCTGAGTTTATTGTTTGTGGGAATTTATTTCATAAACATCATAAGACTAATTCATTCCGTTTAGCTTTAATCTCGTGTGCGTTTTACTTAAAGCTGCCGTAGAAAAAAACGTGTTGAAGCCCGTTAAACGGGCGCCTGACTGAACTGAGCTATCACGTTACGTTACCACACACCTTTCTCGCACCGCACTCTTACGTCAGGAACCGTCTAATTTAAACGGTAGGCCTGTAAAATCATCATTACCCTTCTGGCCTTACGACTTTTGACTTGAGAAGACCCCATAACTTAGAGACGCTTCATATGTGGTCGCGATCCTAGGCATTGAGGGAACAACGAAGAGATTACAACGTTTTCTTCCACCCGTCCATGATCTTCGCCGCTGCGCCATTTTTTTACGTCTTTTTGTGTTTTATTCGAATTACAAAAAACCAGCGTGTTCAACAACTTTTATCTTGATAAAATTAACTTGGTAATTTTATCAAGATAATTTACATAATTCTGTTTCATTCATCCACAATCGTACGTTGCTTAAATATTAATATGTTGACAATATAACGTAGGTCGTGAACGTGACGCGATTGGCTTTGCTGCCGGCCGGCACGGAGACGGAGCCTGCGTACGCCAGCGAGTTCTCACTGTGCTGCGTGAAGTTCCCGTCCGACCCGGACGACCGGTCCGAAGCCGTCGCCGCCTTCTCCGCCGACGTGCTCAACAGGAAGCTACTGCTCAACATTGAGACTCGCGGCTCCCCGCCCGCAGTCACCCTCGTCGATCCTAACACCAACGTCGATGTTGCCAAGGTATAATTTTTTTATTATTTTTGTGCCTTGTTATTTCTCATTAAAATTTCTTCCATCATCAACAATACCATACATAGTGACGCCTTCGTATAATATGAGAAACTTTAGTAAGTAGGTTTCACAGTCAGTAATTCTTGCCTGCAGCTTGAGCTTCTTGTTTTGTTTTGGGGTCCCTTATTTGCATGAAGTCTTTATAATGTACTGGTAAATTAAAAGGAAAGAGTTGTCTTCTTCATTAAGTATTTCTGTGAACGCTCGAATTGCTCAATGTTTAAAAAAAATTGTACTGAATGATCGTAAATCTACAATACAGCAATTAAGCTAATTGATACTGTTTATATTTAGAACCTTATCAAAGAGGGCTTGGTGCTGATGGAGTATCAGCGTGACCACCGTCTGGCGACACTGGTGGCGGAGTACCGCGCGGCGCAGGAGCACGCCAAGAGCTCGCGCCTCAACTTGTGGCGGCACGGAGACATCACCGACGACGACGCCGTCGAGTTCGGTGCGCGTCGCTAGCGCAACGCCCCCGACTCGCCCACGCACGAGCTCCACTGTGGCACATGCACAGCCATACACATCCAAACTGTCATATACAGTATCATATACCCCTTTCTGTAAATGATTATAAACCATTTAACCGATTTCTAATACGTAATTTTGAGTATCTGGTTGTCTTATTCCTTCTTAGACAATTTAACCTATGGGCCCGCCTCATATGCTTGTACCCCTCTGTCAAGGTAAAGGATTTGAAAATCCAAGACGTTAAAAACTGTTTTAGAATTGACTTTATCATAGTCATAATCGTTTTTGCTAAGTAATGCGCTTCGTCAAAAATGTAAACCTCGGTCGTTAACGCGTGTAAGATAATGTAAAATCCTACTTAAATATTATAAATGTGAAGATGTTTGTTACTCAATCACGCGTAAACCGTTGAACAGATTTGGATGAAAATTGCCACATAGATAGACCATTTCCTGGATTAACACATAGGATACTTTTATCTCGGTAATGTGTTCCCTTGGGATAATAGTTCAGTTACTTTTTACGCGGGCAGAAGCTAGTACCTAAAATTTCCAAAAATATGGAGTAACACTCCATATACATATTATATATTGCAGTATTTTCTGTTAAAACAAATTTAAAAAATTATCAGAGAAATGCATCGAGAACTTTACTGATTCAGCAATTGAGTGTAAATTATCAGTAAAAACCTAAAGCACGTGACCTTTCCTGCTTCAATTTTCGAAAATATTTTGAACAATGATGTGACTGGTGATTATTTATGACTATCGATCAATATCGATTAAATATATTTTCGTGTTAGTTGTAGGAGCAAATTAATGTATGATTTTTTTATATATTTTTAGAATTTACTATGGCATACTATTAACTGACCTGAATTGGCCATCCCGGGGGCTCTACAGACTTGTCTTCTTTTTACTTAGGTACCTAATGTATAAAGTTAAAAAGTACATGCTAATTCCATGTTTAATAATAATAAGAAGTGACAGCTAGAATCTGTTGGTTTTCTCCCATGAATTAATAATACAACTTTAATATATAATCAGTCTGAACAGAGATGTGGATCAATAAAAAAAACATTTTAATTAAAAACCTATTAGAATCAAGTGATATGATTGCCATTACAATCACTAATAGAGTTGAAATTAGAATTGTCTGTATATAATGTCGAATAATAAAAAAAATATGTCACAAGAAGTATGTAAACCCTGACGGAAAATATAAGAACGTGTGCGCTAAAGAGAACATTTTGTATGAAATGCGTGCATCCGGGGTCTCCTAATTTGAATTCCGAATCAGGAAACCGGATGTATGCGGGCCGCCTTGAAGTCACAAGATTTTTTTGTCCATTGGTTAAAAGGTCTAAGTATTCCTTGTGTACTTATTTCCTTAGGAAAAAACCCTTTTATTCTATACTTTTTAGAAATCGTGAAAATAAAAAAATAATCAAACAAAAATATTGACGTAAACATCAACTTGTGTAATAAGCATGTGTGTGCAGCGGTGCAATGTGGGTGTGAATCGGACATTTAATCAAATGAACACTTCACGTAACATGATACTCGTGGCATTATATGCCTCTTGTATTTACAAAATATACTATTATTAAAATAATAACTTTCAGGTTCTAAGCGACATAATTATTATTATACTCACATGAATTTTAAACTATACAATTAATTATTATGTGACAAGAAAATATTAATTTGTCGTAAACGCAAATTGTTGATTTATTTACTTTTTTTAATTTTGTATATCTGAAAATAAAATTAACATTATATTTCGTTGTTAATTTAATTATTTATTTTACACGACAACATTATGAATTTTATCTAGACCTGTGCTTTCTATCGTTGTGATTTTCCATTTCTCTACATTTCTATTTTACATTTTATAAGTACCTATATTTATTATTGAATGATGTATAGCTGATGTTCTTCAAAATGTAGCTAGTGAGGTTTCTAATTATGCAAGTTCGAAAATGAGTTGTTTCTTTTGTATCTTTATTTAATTAATGGATAATTGTACGAGTGTTCTATTTCTATAAACTTTTAGCTTCGTATATATTTCATATTGTGTAAACCTACCTTCTCAACATTACAAGGTAGGTATATATTATTCATAACAGTACGTGGAATGTTAACTTCGTATATTAAAATAAAATATTTTAGGAATTAATTATTGTTTTATTTTTTAGTAGTATAAAGATAATTTTGAAACAGCGCCATCTATGAGATTTCATAAAAATCAAATCAAGTTACATGTTAAGGCGATTATAGATGTATATCAGAACGTTCGGCCAGTCGAGATAGGGAGCTGGCTGCTACTCCAGTTTTTAGTGACGATTATGTGACGCTTAAAGATGCCAGTCAAACAATTTGTGACGGAACAGTTCGAAAGTTAGAAGCATTTATTTATGGCCGAACGACCTGATATCAGGTCGTTCGGCCAACCTGAATCTCCATAACTGAGGACCTTAGAGAAACTGTTACTGAATAAAGATTTAGTGACGATTTGGTGACAAACAACCAATGCTTTACTTTTACTCGTAATGCCACCGGTTAAAAGTAAAATGAATTTTGCTTCCTGGAACATCAGGACGTTCGGCCAACGTAATCTCCATAACTGAGGACCTGAGAGAAACCGTTAATGAATAAAGATTTAGTGACGAGACTGAAACGAATTTTTATTGCTTTATTTTTTTTTTGTGACGGCCCCTTTAAATAGTAAATTGAAAATTTAACATATATAACCTCAAAACATTGGGATTATCGATTCCTCCACAACGAAGAAGCCCAGAGAAACCGTTAATGAATAAAGATTTAGTGACGGCACTGAAACGAACTTTTAGTGTTTTATTTTTTTTTGTGACGGCCCCTTTATATAGTAAATTGAAAATTTAACATATATAACCTCAAAACATTGGGATTATCGATTCCTCCACAACGAAGAAGCCCAGAGAAACCGTTAATCAATAAAGATTTAGTGACTGCACTGAAACGAACTTTTAGTGTTTTATTTTTTTTTGTGACGGCCCCTTTATATAGTAAATTGAAAATTTAACATATATAACCTCAAAACATTGGGATTATCGATTCCTCCACAACGAAGAAGCCCAGAGAAACCGTTAATCAATAAAGATTTAGTGACGGCACTGAAACGAACTTTTAGTGTTTTATTTTTTTTTTGTGACGGCCCCTTTATATAGTAAATTGAAAATTTAACATAATATTATATAACCTCAAAACATTGGGATTATCGATTCCTCCAAAACGAATAAGCCTAGAAGACTCGTAAAACCCCTGATGTGTTATAGGTTTTCAGTGCAATGTTGATTCACTATTCCGCAATATGGCGGATGGCGACTGAAATAGGGTGACCATGTATTCCAACGAAACAAGTATTTATCAAGTACTTAATTACCTACCCTACCTAAATAATGAAGCAACACACGTCGTAATATTAAATTATATAAGTACAAGCAACGTTGAGCTGATGCCTGCATACCAGTGTCCACTTGTGAGGTTTTGTTATATTACTTGAGTCTATTTTGGCTAAAAGCAAACGAAAGTGGAAAGGTGACTGACATTGGAGATTGGGAAATTTGACTAAGTACAAGAATACTTAAATAAATAGGTACACAAATTAAAAAATGCTTTATTTGTAATCAATCATCCAAAAATAGCGGTAGGTTGTTAGGTACATAATAATTTGTACTTTTTAGAATTACAGTTAAATTGGTTCACCACGAGAGAAATTTGACAGCTTCTTGTGTTTACTGCTAGGTGATTGACTTAAAACTTGTCAAATCGGATTTCTTTCGGTGGTGGCCCGACAATCATTTTACAATTAAATAACAGTTCTATAGTTAATCACAGTAAGATAACTACACCGATTCTATTTTTATTCTGCAGAAAAGAGCCATATATATTATAATCTCCGCAGGCGCGATTCTCTAAAGGAACGGTTTAAGGAAATTAATATAGTATTTTTCAGCGCTATTTAAAAGGTTGGTTGGGTATGGACCTTTTAAATAGCGCTGAAAAATACTATATTAACTTTCGAACTGTTCCGTCACAAATTCTTTGACTGGCATCTTAATGCGTCACATAATCGTCACTAAAAACTGGAGTAGCAGCCAGCTCCCTATCACGACTGGCCGAACGTTCTGATATACATGATTATAGCCTCGAATGTCCTTGAGCGTTTGGGCGGAGCATAGGCGAACCCAGTGCCTCACCCCGCGCGCCCGCTTAGCTCCCCAATGTCAAAGAGTGTCGTACTCGTACGTAGCGCATGCAGATGCGGCGTGGGACGTATTTTGTCTTAGGGTGTTTTTAATATCGTGCGGATTTCATCACGCACGCGGGATTGCCCCGCATGCGTAACACCCGCAAGTGTCCTTTTTATACAAGTATTTATTGTAATGCGTGGAATACGCACGCGGGACGCGGGGTGTGATCCGTGGCAACAGCCCCGCGCGGGGTCTCCGCGCGCGTGAGCACTTCTATGAAAATCAGTGTGCGTTTTACTGTCATGCGGGGTGCACGCGCGCGTAGTACAGTCACATTTAAAATGAAAATTGACACAGAACGTGTTATAATTGAAGTGCATCTGCAGCCGTGCTTATGGGATAAATCCCATGAATTATATAAAAACAGAGATGCTAGAGACGCTGCCTGGAAAGAAATATTAAAGGAACTAGCACCAAATTTCGAAAGTTTGAGTATATGATCAATAATTTTCCGAGTTTGTCATTCATTGTACACAACCACAATGCATGGCAGCCCGCAGAAAACTAAATCGTGGGGTTGCGTGTCTCACGCTGCGTGAAATTTTCCGCATGCGGGCCAATCCCGCGTGCGTGATGAAATCCGCACGATATTAAAAACACCCTTAGGCAGTTTTATGACGCTACCTACTGAGTGTAGATGGATCGAGAATACGTACAATATTTATGTTGTGAGTATGAATGCTATTGTACCGTAAAAATATTGCTTTCTTAGAGACAAAGATGAAATAATAATAATATCAATAAAAAACGTTTATTCAGTATACAGTTCGTTTTTTCACGTATACAGATTATAAAAAAAATACAATTACAAAAAAAAAACTTACTTATGACTAATACCGCTTTTAACAGTGGTAGTTTTTAGGGCTCCGTACCCAAAGGGTAAAAACGGGACCTTATTACTAAGACTCCTCTGTCCGTCTGTCTGTCTGTCACCGGGCTGTATCTCACGAACCGTGATTGCCAGAAGAATACCATTATTATAGTTTCAAACTCAAATGGGTCCCACCTGCTTCCAACTTTTATGTAATTTAGAATGGAAATATATTAATATTTTGAGCTATTTAGTCTTAGCGACACTTGTTGTTTTGTTCGATTTGCGACCTACTACTTACTACTATTATATTTATCGTTAATAGTTAATACAGATTACGATATTTTTGATTTGTTTATTTTATTAAAGATTTACTCAATTTATGCAGAAGTTTTTTTATCCATTCTCACGTGGAATCATGGTCACCCCATCAGTTGCATGTTAGGATATTTTTGATCCAATTTATCTTTTAAAATACTAATACACCATAATCGCAATTTATTTGGAACGAATGTACTCCTATACATAATTCAGGAAGTCGAATTTTGTAAACAAACATGTCATATTTAAAAAGATATAGGCAACTATAGAGGGCCGTGCTGAATAAACTAAAATTGGTTTATTTTTTTAATTTAGCAAGTTGTATGAGAAACCAATGCGGTACATATGTTACTTGCCAAACATGAATTACTTTTATATAGTTTTTGGCTAAGGTTGTTTTGTCTTTTTTAGATATTTTCTCATTTCTTTTTTTTTTCAGCACGGCCCCCTATCCACGTCTATAAATTATTTGTTATTACGAATTCACAATATCTGTTACGGTACATAGAACGTGTTAATAAAGTACATTCCTTGAGTTTATGAAACTTTTTAATACGCTATATATTTTTCAAGTTACACGAGGGCCGTGCTGAAAACGTTTGGCTGGCACGGCCCCCTTTTTCTACATATTTCTTCAAAAGTACAGAGGTACATTGAAAAAGAAAGCGGTACATATACTCCTAGAGGCGAGTACATTGCATTGGTGTATACCTAAATCGCAGATTCTGGGGGGCCTAGCTGGGCAAACGTACATGAGTGTTAATACTTTTGTTCGGTATTTATCTGTGTGATTATTGCTTGGTTTTCATGTCGTATACCTAATTATAAACTTAAAGGTGATGTAAAACGAGCTTTGAGGCGTGCTACTGGAGACGAAGTCGAAGTAACTGATGAACGCGTTCTGAACACCTGTCTCAGTTCCAGTGGCGTAGCGTGGCTTGGCGGGGCCCCGTATAAAAATTTGTTTGGGGGCCCTTAAGAAGGGTAAAGATTTCTCACAAAAGAAAAAAAAAATGTTTGCATAAAATTAAAAGAAATTCATCATAATTATTATCTATCTGTCACTTTTTCCAATTTTTTTTACAAACAATTCAAATTAAATATACACTCTCCTTGCCTTATTTTCGGCAAACTAATTTATTAAATCATTTATAGCTGATTTGCTTTTTTAGACTTTTGTCATTTGTGAAATAAAAAATAATTTGGGAAGTTTTTATTAATTTTTGCTTACGCACGTTGGGGGCCCCCGTGGCCCGGGGGCCCCGTATAATTGATACGGCAGATACGGCGGTAGCTACGCCCCTGTTCAGTTCACTTCAAGATGTGGTCATTTCTATCGGCCGCGGCGGCAACCCACTGATCGAATATGGGTTACCAGCAGTTTTCTATATTTATGTCTGTAATTTATATGGTGTACATAATAAAGAGTATTCTATTCTATTCTATTCTACCAGCTCCCCAATCATTACCGCATCAAGACCGTGGAAATCGGGAGTATAACGCTGAGACAAATTACGATCCGGGCGAAATGACCACCGTACGAAATGACCATGTCGCTTTGTTCTCTTCAGAGCAAAAACAAATTTATGACACCGTCCTTGAAAGCGTTGGGCAAAACCAGGCTATAATGTTTTTCTTGGCTGCTCCTGGTGGAACAGGAAAATCATTTGTTACCACTGGCATACTTGCAGAGGTCAGGAGGCAAGGCAAAATTGCAATTGCTGTAGCGTCGTCGGGAATCGCTGCCACACTGCTTCCGGGTGGCAAGGCAGCACATGCCATGTTTAAAATTCCCATCGATTTAGAGAGCGCCGAAACGCCTGTTTGTGGTGTGTCACGTAACAGCGATAAGGGACACGTGCTCAAGGATTGCTCTCTGATCGTATGGGATGAGTGTACGATGGCCAATAGGAAGGCAGATGAGGCCGTGGACAGAACCCTGCAGGACATCCGCAGGAACGAACATTTGATGGGTGGTGTCACAGTTCTGTTCAGTGGCGATTTCCGGCAAACGCTTCCTGTGGTGACGCGGGGATCGAGAGCTGACGAGGTGAATGCTTCGTTGAAACGATCTTCGTTGTGGTCACGAGTTTGTACGCTGCGCTTGACCATTAATATGAGAGCTCGGCTCGGCGGCAATACACGTGCTCAAGAATTCTCCGATGTCCTTCTAAGTCTTGGCGAAGGCACTCTACCAGAAGAGAGAGGTGGACAGGTGGTGCTTCCAGAGTCTACGGGGACATCAGTCGTATACCGCACCAGCAGAATTCTTGGGAGTGTGAGCGGGCCATTTTGCCGCCCAAAAATGATCAGGCTGTAGCAATTAACGAATGCATTCTTTTGCAAATTGAGGAGAATAAAGTGGTCTACACCTCGATAAACACTGTTGTCGAGCAAGATGACGCCACACATTATCCCGTGGAATTTCTGAACTCCCTGTCAGCAAGTGGACTTCCAGCGCATACCATCAAGCTAAACGTCGGTGTCCCGATTATGCTTCTTCGGAACCTATCTCCTCCGAAGTTGTGTAACGGTACCCGCCTTAAAGTCATCTCGCTCCACAGACACCATTGAGGCGGAAATTCTTACGGAATGTGGCATCGGCGAGGCAGTATTGTACCACGCACTCCCCTCATACCTCATAACTTCCCGTTCCAGGTTCAAGCGCGTACAGTTCCCCGTGAGTGTTTGCTTCGCGATGACCATCAATAAGTCGCAGGGGCAGACACTGAGGGCAGCGGGTGTCGACCTCAGGACGAGTTGCTTCTCACACGGGCAACTGTACGTCGCTTGCTCTCGCGTTACCAGTCCTGACTCTCTTTACATTTTGGCTTCTGGCAGCATAACTACCAATGTAGTTTATAGGGAAATGTTGTAAGGTATGATACCTTTGTACGTATTTTTACTCTTTTGTGTCCTGGAATGTATTCCTGCATTATTTTCTCTATTTCCTTCAGTCACATCTTATGACTGAACTCAGCAGGATTCCCATATAACTCTCTTCACTTACTTCGTTTGCAAAAAAGACTTACCCCCTTATTCATAAAACTTATCAAACCTATTTTAGTTAAAATGGGGTTTGTCTCTTTCTTATACACAGAAATGTCAACGTGACAGATAAAGACAAACGTTCTATAAACCTATTTTAGCTAAAATAGAGATAAAATAGTATTATGAATAAGGGGGTTATATTTTAATGCTATTTTAAAAGTTGTTTACTTATAATGCTATAGCGACACTGGCATCTTAGGTATTTTTGGTGCTGTAGAGCCTTCACGCAGACGACGTCGCGGGCAGCAGCTAGTTTAACAATACAAGTCTGTTTTTTCCTCGCAAGAGTGTTGAAAAACGTCGTATGAAACGCGTGTACATTGATCATTACACTCTCGGCTTCCTTATCGCGCTCGCCTACGGCTCGCGCGAATAATACCGCCTCGAGTTTACTGATCAACATAGCACACATGTATCATTATGTAGTAGTAATAGGTAATTATTTTGCGCGCGTTATGGATTGTCCGGGGTGTGCTAGTGGCCTACAAGTTAAAATAAAACCAAGAGGTAATAAAATATAATTTATTAAAATAAGAGCAGATTTAATTTGTTACAAGTAACGCAAAGTCTATGCAACTCTGCCAATTAATACATTGCATTACACAAACATTTATGGAACAAAATGCTAACTATTTTATCAAATAAGATTTTGGCACCATAACAGCCAAATATTTAAAGCAGCTAAACATTTAACAGCGAAGACCACATGTGTAGGTACTTAGATATAAGAAGGTAAGAGATGTAATAATTATTTAATTTCCATCAAACAGGTATTGTACTTTGTATTAAATAATATATTGCTTGTCATCGTGCGAAAATTTTTTTTTCAAGAAAAGGCCATACTTACATAATTATAGTCACATATGTATAATGTCAAAGCAATACTTAGTTTACTCTTAGGCAACATTAGACTATGACCTTCTTGCTTATTGATTTAGGTAATTGGCGTTTAATTGAGTTTAAATTACAATTAAGTAAATGGAATCAGTTGGTAGGTATAATAATACCTGTCGTAAGTGATATACCTACCTACATTTAAGACAAGTACTTAAGTAGGAAATTATAAAAATACGGCAGCTGATCGCTTCAGCAATACCGCAATAGGTACCTACCTACGTTGTCGAATGACTACTGCGATTCCTATGAGTCTCATGTGGTTAGGGTACTAGCGCCGAAAACAGCATTTTATTATTTAGGTACTTACAAAATATATTTTTTCATGTTGAATACTGACTGACTTGTCTTATGCTAACAACCTGCGTAGTAACATAAATACAATTAGTTTAATGAAGACGAGTGGCATCATGTTTATAAAGATGGAAGCAAACCTGCCTACCTAGATAACCTAGCTAACAGGCGTTTTGTGCCCCATGTTCACATGAGAAAGTTAAAGAGGAAATTACATGGATGGAAGTGGGAGTAGGGTTTCCGTCTGCAATCGTCGTTATATTTATAATTATGACCTCTCAAGCTCCGCTAATGACACACAATTGATTTTCTATTGTAGGTATAGTACCTACTACATAGGGCACGCGCGGAGCTTAGTGTGTCTCTAGACCCGGATCACCGGTTGATGCAATGCTGGATGGGTATAGCGTGCAATCCTTTTGGGTAACACGAAAACAAACCACAGGGCACGGAGACGCCACGCCGGCCGCTGCTAGAGGCGGATCAGTGTGAACATGAAGACGGGTTAGTCTAAGAGGTGATGGAATTTTTCATAACGATCATGGATACGGTTAGATTTAAGTACTTTTTATGGTTTGTAGTCCACTAATGTGAATGATGTCGATCTGCCTGCTCTCAGTGGTTGCAACTTCGAGGTATAGCGCTTAGAAGAGGCTTCATTGTTGCGAAAAAAAAACGATCAGAGAAATGGTCAGTTTTAGTACATATTCAAAGTATGGCGTCTCCGCAGATGAAACAAGTTGGTCTGCCGGCTCTCAGTGGTCGCATTTCAGAGCTATGATGCACACAAGTCACTACCTACATTGTTGGAAAAAAAAAAGTAGGTACTAACCCTCCAAACAATGTCGAGACAACTTTGATAGACATCTCGCTCTTGGTCTATACTGGTCGTGGCCGCGACGGCAAACGCAACTGCCCGTGGCCGTGCAAATGCAAACAGCTGCGTAGATTACGGGCGGCGCCGCCGCGCGCCGGTCGCGACGACGCCGACGACGCCCTGTCCCGTGGCCAGCGGGCTACCTAAACCGTATCATGTAGGTAATACAACTATCTAAATATGTTTTAGGGTTTTGTAGCTTTTCTTGTTATTCTATGCAATACCTATTAAAATTCTGGCTTATACTCATTAGGCTGAGGCTACAGTACCTAGGTAGCGATTTGCGATGCGACTGGAAGAGCGAAACGAGATAAACATGGTATGGCTACATTATAAGCGAAAATCGATATTCGGCGATGAAGTGGTTACAGCGGGTGCGCCAAAGTTCACCTAAATTTACAAGTCCGATAATTGGAAATCCGAAAATGTACTTCCTAACATTTTTCATCCTAACAATCACAATTCCTAACTACTCTGTCTCTAATGTTTATAATTCCGAAGCATTCAACTTAATAATGTCAGTAAGTAGCAATAAACATCTATTATACTTTTATTTGTTTTCCTATATTTTCTCAACATAACCATCTTTTACACTATTATTCAAAGTCATATCTTCTTTGTTTAGATTCCCCGCTCCAGTCATTCAGTCAAGTTCCAGAAACGAATCGGTCCTTTTCATAATATTATTGGTTTAGGTTAGGTTAGAACTGTGACCACAACGCACGAGCCGAGCGAGCGTGTCGCGGCAGCGGCCGGCGAAGTGCCAGAACCGAATCGGTCCTATAGTTATGGGTTTACATGCTGGTCCTGCTCCATAGGACAATCTAGAGTCTAGACAAAATCAAACTGGTTGCTAATTTAATTGTAAATTTTTTTATTCTTTTTTTTTACATTTATTAGATACTCACACCCTGACTTATTACTTGTATTTTGTTTTTTAATTAAAATCGTTTTGCTTGTACCATGTTTGTAAATATGTGAGCACCATGTATCTATCAGATAATTAATTTATATGTCATGGTTTCGTTTTTAATTCTTTTACCTATTGTGGTATAGTAATTTTATTGTAGGTGCATCGTCCTCACATGTTATTATATAATTAATGTACCCATGCAAAATATTGTACATTTTAAAAGAGTAACGGTGGAGTTTCTTGCCCGTTCTTCTCCATACGAAAACTACCTTTTGGAATGGGCGACTAGAATCAATTCTATTTTACGATAATTTTTGACGTTCAAAAGTGCCTTTTATGTGCCTATTTGAAATAAATGCTTTGACTTTGACTTTGTTTAGGTACGGTTAAAACTGCGGTACTCCTAGGCCATGAAAATATTATGGTAATTATGTTTAGGGATAAAGGCGTTATGATAAAAAACAGTAGGAGTTTAACAACTTCCCTGTCCCCATACAACTCATTTTGATAATGCCCTACGTCCACAGGTTAGGCTTCAGGCTTTTTGCTATACGTCCACGTATGATTTAAATAAATATCATGTCACGTTCATACCAAAAAATGTGCCTCAAATTGTATAGAGAAATGAGTCACCTGCAGGGTTGGATTTTGTACTATAATTATAGTATTTATACTATAATTTCGCCCTTTGTACTATATACTATCCACATCTAAGGATAGTACGCTAAAATACTATAATTTAAAGTTTGCTCCCGAATAAAAATTTGTCCTAGATTGTTTAGTACATCCACACGATTTCGAACGAATATTCAGTAAAGTGAACCTTACCAAGACTACAATACGAAACAAACTGGTAACATAATCCATAAACGGCATTTTATTGTCTTGTGACGCTATCAAAAGCGGTAACCGACGAAAAAACGGAGGAGGTTATCAATTCGACGCGTATAGTTTTTTTTTTTTTTTTTTTTTTTTTTTTGTTATGTATGATCATAAAAAACGGTCTTTCGGACGGTTTTCCGTCGGTTAATTACAAATAATGTAAGTGTACTATAATTTTGTTATAAATACTATCCTTTTCATTTTTTTGTACTATCTTTTTCAACGTACCTAAATCCAACCCTGGTCACCTGTGACTCATGAACTTATTCTAGTACGTTCCTATGAGTCATATATGACTCATTGGACAGGGAAGTTGTTAAATATATTTACATTAATGATATTATTAATTACAATTTTCGGAAACATGAGTGTTATGAACATCGCCGGTAGCACTACAAATAGTATGAATGAAAACTTTAGGATGAAAGATTTTAGGAAGAGTGATCATTCGGATTACAAATCATTAGGAAGAACAATTTCGGGTAAAGAACTTTAGGTGAGCCAATATGGACCCAAATTACAGTTTGGTTTGACGGAAACCAATTATTTTTCCTGCCTGTTGCATCTATCCATTTATTTTTCATTTCTGGATCTTTCGGGAAACTGAAATGAAATGTGTTCTTGTAAAATAGGTTCTTAATATAATTTCGTATTTAGACAGACTAACAATAATTATCGATAGCCATATCTCAGCGCTCTGCATCACTAGTGCATTATTTGACATGGGTCCGTCTCCGTTGCTAGGCAATTTTCTTAAATATGTTATTTCAAAAATATTTCACAACGAGAGATTTGTAAAATACTTAAATAATATAATTAGTGGAGTGATTTTTTAATTACCGGTGGTAGGACACGCCACTTGTCTTAAGGTTTGTTGTGATTGTTCTATTTTTGCAAATAAAGACGGAACAATTCGGCATTTTGTTAAAATAGGAAATGACACTACACGTTTCGATACAAACATATGACTAAGGCGCTTACCGCCGTCGCGCGTACCAACACACTGTGTTCCCAAATATCCTTGGACCTGACATTTTGAGTTAAGTTCAGTAAGAGACGCATTTCAATACGACAAACTTCGGACAAGAACTCCCATGTGCTAAATCTTTATAGTTTTTGAAAAAAATACGTCTAAAGTTTATTATTTTTTTTATTTAGAAAATTTAAAAAAATATATTACTTGGATATAAATAAAGCTGATATGTTTCTGGTATTTTCAATTTGTTAAGAATATAGTGAAGGATTTAATACACTTTACTACGGTCCGAAAATGTTAGCTTTTAATGAGAAAAAAAAGATTTCAGTTTTTCAGATTTTATTTTTTTTCATTTTAATTATGCGTTAGTAGCATCCGCAAATAAAGCTAAATGGTAGTTAAATACGTCACTTATCACCATAAAAAAATCAACTGCTAATGCCATGGAAAATGGGAAATAATAGCTTCTAAATATTTTTCATTACAAAACGCCTGTTATTTAGATATGAGCAACGTGTTCAGACGTCGTTGCTATGAATGAGTGATCAGGCACTGTAAGAGTATTTTGCTTTTCACTTTCTAGTAGGAATTTTTGGTGTGATTATGTATTGTATGTAAATGTAACCGGTTCAGTGTCAGGAAAAGTTAGTTACCTAAGTAGGTATAGATACGGTGACTAAGTACGGTGTAGATAACTAAGTAGTTATCTACATAAAATAAAAAATCGCGGCCAAATCGCGTGACTTCTAGATACTACATCCTGTTTTATCAATATCCGACTAAGTCGGATATTGATAAATTCCTACTAGAAAGTGAAAAGCAAAATACTCTTACAGTGCCTGATCACTCATTCATAGCAACGACGTCTGAACACGTTGCTCATATCTAAATAACAGGCGTTTTGTAATGAAAAATATTTAGAAGCTATTATTTCCCATTTTCCATGGCATTAGCAGTTGATTTTTTTTATGGTGATAAGTGACGTATTTAACTACCATTTAGCTTTATTTGCGGATGCTACTAACGCATAATTAAAATGAAAAAAAATAAAATCTGAAAAACTGAAATCTTTTTTTTTCTCATTAAAAGCTAACATTTTCGGACCGTAGTAAAGTGTATTAAATCCTTCACTATATTCTTAACAAATTGAAAATACCAGAAACATATCAGCTTTATTTATATCCAAGTAATATATTTTTTTAAATTTTCTAAATAAAAAAAATAATAAACTTTAGACGTATTTTTTTCAAAAACTATAAAGATTTAGCACATGGGAGTTCTTGTCCGAAGTTTGTCGTATTGAAATGCGTCTCTTACTGAACTTAACTCAAAATGTCAGGTCCAAGGATATTTGGGAACACAGTGCAACATAGGGTCTTTTATAGAGGCGACATGCGCCACGCCTCCATGCCATATCTCTCGATATCCGTGGTTCTTTCACTGATAGACAATTACACTTTTCTAATATGTACTTTTTATGCCAGCAAAATGCACAGGAACTCGGGGAATCTCCACGCGAATAAGCTGCGGGGTGCAGGTACCTATGTAGTTTAATATGTTTAGTTGTGATTAATTTTGAACCGTCTCTTTGTTCTAATTAGGCTATACACAAAGAGCGCCAACGGGGCCCTATTACTAAGGTTCCTCTGTACGTCCGTTTGTCACAGGGCTATGTTTATATCTATATATATCTTTGAATCGTAATAGGTAGGACAATTATTATTGACATTTTTTCACAGAGATAAAAATAAAGTTCAAAATTAAAAGGGAGTCCTCATACAAAAAACGTCAAAGAAATATTATGTAGCTTTAAATTTTGTGCGGTGGTACGGAACACTTCGTGCGCGAGGCCGACTCGCACTTAGCTGTTTTTTTAAATCACTAACGGTACAATAACCAACCTGAATTTCAAAGTGGCGACCGCTTCAAGCATTTACAATGCACCTATAACTCATCGTTGCCATCTGCTAGAAGTACAATAATTGACTCTGTTCTGACAGCGTAAAAGTAACTGAACAGTTTGGTTTATGAAGGACGGATGAGTGCAAATAGCTACAAAACCCTAAGGCTGCTGCAGTAAGAAAACAATCAACGGCTAAAAATGTCCACTTAGTAGGAGTACTTACTGAATAGAAACGTGTTGTGAGCGTTAGCCCAATCATGTTTTGAAAGGAGCCTTCCCATCACTCGCAAACTATGCGACAAAAGCTGCGTAACGCGCTAACTATCAGCCAATAATTTGTGGACTGAGTGCGGACGCAGGGCGAAACAGGCTGGACGAGTAGCATCTGCATCGTCCTGCGAGCGGAACACCGCACCGCAAATGGTTCAAAATAATTTATCAATATTACAACATTTTTAGCATGACACTTGTCAAATATGGACCAGCTCTAAGAGCAAGGTACTCAGGGACTAAACACCCTAATTTTGTGTTAGCCAGGTTCGCACAGGTGCGTTTTTCCCGTGGCGATTTTTTTTTTCGCGCACTGGATTTTCAACACACTACTTAGCGCCGAGAGTTGAAAATCCAACAGTTTTTTTACGCCCCCGTCATAGCAAGGTGACCATTCAATCCAGTCCCTCCGCTCCCTCCCCGTTTTTGAAAACCGCCGTCTAAATGACATCGTAACGGGCTGCATTCTGTGTATGTCACATGAGTAAATAGCCCGAAAGTTTAAATTATATAAATGCATATATCGCTTATTAGGAGAAACATCGACGTAACTGCTACTTTTTTCTTTTTTTTTAAGTCTGCTTTCCTAACGTAAATACGCTTTCTAATTGCTTTGTCATATTTAACAAATTTTTGTGAAAAAATACATTTGCGTCTATGTTTTTTTTTCCAAATGAGCGATATGATAAAATGCCGTTCTCCTGCTATTAAGTATACTCTAAAGCTTTGTATCGTATTGATATCAACATAGTATAGTACGCGCCACGAAAGATGAGACTAGACTTTTATTTTCGTAATAAATAAGTATCATAATATTGTTAAGAATTTTTATCTTAATGTCATCGATAAATCCCTTACACATTATGGGTAACTATTTCGTACACGACTTACCTGCGCAAACTACCTACTACCACAGTACTTATATAATTATACTGTGCTACTACTGAGCTTGTCAAGTCTCCTCTTTCGTGGCGCGTATTATAATTGCTTTGACTATAAAAATATGTTAATTCTATAACGAATTGATTTAACTAAAGCTCCTCACACACTAAGGCAGTTCTTAGTTAAAACATTGCTTATAAATACTGGGGACATAACAAAATCAGTCGAACACATGGCAATGAGTATATAAATATGTTAAAGACCAGGAGAACACAAGAAAATTTGGGGACCCTCGCGACTATAGATGGTCAATCCACCCGATTTAAACCCGGCGCTTTTGATAAACACCCGTAAACACTTATAAACACCCAGAAAATTGGGTGTTTACCAAAAGCAACGGGTTTAAACCCGGTGGATTGCCCATCTATACTCGCGACACGTCACCCCACACGCCTCCTGCACTGCGCCGCTACCTCAGGCACCGTCTTAGTTAGGCGGTAGACCTGTATATTCATCAATGCACCATCGAGTATTAAGATGATCTCAAGACAAAGGTGTCACGGAGTGATCTTGCTTCATCGGCTTCATACATTAGCTTCACTACATTAGTAGGTACTGGAAATCTCCTTCATCACTGGCCAGTTCATGCGCAAAAAGCTTAAAAAAACTAAACCAATCTAAATTTGTTCTAACACGTTCAAAACGAACCGCGAATGAAGCAGTTGCACTTACTGTTTATCACTGATAATTGTTTCTTCGTTACTCAGGCATGGTCTTATACTCTACTAGCTTCTGCCCGATCCACCCCGTCGCATCGCATCGCCTGCCTGCGCTATTACTTCGTTTTCGTTTAGCGTTCTTTCTGACTTTTTTCGATTTGCGCGGCTCATCACGCTAGGACACTAAGTGCATTCAAAATTCAAACGCGCGCCGCGCTAGCGATGCGCTCATAGGCGCAGACAAACCTGCGCGCGCACGCTAGTGCGGCGCGCGGAAAAACAAAGCCAGCGTGCCATTTTCCATACAAGTTAATTAATAAATTCCACGCAAGTCTGTTGAGAAACGTCGTATGAAACGCGTGTATCATAATGTACTATTATCGCAGCAGGTAATATTTTAAACAATGTTCCAAAGGAAACTTCCTCTATAGTAATTTAATCTGAACTTCATAAATGACTCATATGTTATACTTTTTATAGCATAAAGGATTTTTTAGAAAACAGTAAGCGGTAAATATTGTTTCCGATTTACTGATATTTAATTAGATACTGTTTCGATTTAGAAGGTTATAGACAAGGTGTTGGAAGCATATTGTAAAAGTGGATATATTGACTCAAACAGTCTCAAATAAACAGTTATTATTGGTGTTAAGTATATAATTATAACTTGTTTTTTGTTTTAATATTTGTAGAGGGGCTCGTGGCTAAATAATAACAGCCGAACAGGTCGATCGATCAGGTTAAGCCACGCTTACCGCGGTTGGTCTGTGGATGGGTGACCATCTTTACACACCCAGAACACTCCGTGCCTCGAAAAGCTCGTTAGGCCGTTGGTTCCGGCTGTCATTCGTGGATCTTTGACAGTTGTTACGGGAAGTCAGAAGCCCGAAAGTCTGACAACCAGTCTTACCAAGGGGTATCGTATTACCCAGTAGCTGGGTTGTGGAGGTCAGATAGGCAGTCGCTCCGTGTAAAATACTGGTATTCAGCTGCATCCGGTTACACTGGAAGCCGACCCCAACATAGTTGGGAAAATGCTAGACGGATGATGATTTGATGTTACACAACACCAACGCGAATTTATTTTAACGTGGTTTTACATTTCATGGTGTACTGCATTGCACGTACGCCAGGTTCGTTTCATTGTATGTTACATTTCATGTTACGTTTCACAAAATTATGTATAAGTACCATTAGACAGAGCTGTGATTTATAGGTAAGTCTCAAGTGCATCACGTGTTGGGATGGGAAGCAAGCGAGGCTGTCCTTCTCACACAATCGTAACAACGTTCTTAATGTATACCACAGATATTATGATACATACTTATATTTCTTGCGCAGCATCTTTTTGTCGTAGTATCTTGTCACAGTATCTTCAGTTCGTAACATATTGTTGTAGCGTCTTCTTGTCGTCGTACTTTCTTGTAGTAGTATCTTCATGATTGTTGTATGTCTTCTAATTGTAATATCTTGTCGTAGCATCTTCTTTTCGTACTACTTTTATGACCTAGTATCTTCATGTCGTAGTGTCTTCAGCATAGCTATTCACAACCATACGACAGGTTATCGTATCGAAAACCTGACATTTCGATAACCTGATTTGACTTGCCCTCAACAATAAATAGCTGTTGGAAGAATAGCGGGCGTCTATTTGATTTAAACTGACAAAATTTTCGGGTTTTGGACTTGTGAACAGCGTTTAGAAGACTCCTACAATCACACCCCGGACACTCCATACAACGCTCGCAAAATAATTACCTACTACTACTACATTAACAAATGACGTTTGTATACGTATGAATGTATGCGTGAAATCTAGTAGGGCTGGCTGGCAGTAGTGCGTAGGCGGCGGCGCTGCCCGAACGTATGCAACAATGGGGTGCCGCGCGCCGCGACAAAGTTAGTGCGCACTACTCACAGAAATCTAATTAATTACATTTCTATTGTACTACTTTTCAAGTCGAAGAATAAATAGAACGTGAAAGAAAGAGACATAACTAAGACAATAAAGAGAGAGAGCAATAATTTAATAGTCGGTCGGTATGTTAATAATATGGAAGTTTTAATTGTTTTAAAACGAAGAAAATTTGGAAAATAAATGAATAATAGAGAAAATTATGAAAATAAGTTATTACAACACTGGCTTAACTTGTTTGTCTGTAATATACTTGCTTTTGTTTTTTATGGGTTTAAAGGATATTTGAATTGTTGTTCCATACCTTCTTTCATGTTTCGGGAACCGAAAGAAACTCCTGTCTTTATCGTTCCTCGATGAAGATAAGCATCCAAATAATGCACAATATACAACCACCGTGATTAACACAAAATATAGAACTAAAAAAATAATGTGTTCGTGTCAGCAGTAGGTAGGTACAGCGCTGCGGTTCTTGTGTTTGCGAGCGCCCCTTGTTAAAGAGTCGGCGACGAATACCTCGAAGTGCGGGGTGAGGTGCGGTAACTGATGTTAGTGCGGGGAAGGGAGTGTCCTTTCTGTACGTAGTACTTTAAGTATCCTGTGCCTACAATAACAATTATTAATGTTCGATACGATACGGAAGCGTATCGAGTGTTTGTGAATAGCTATGCTGATCGTAATATCTTGTCGTAGCATCTTCTTGTCATGGTACTTTCTTGTAGTAGTATCTGCATGTCAACTGCCTCGTTGGTCTCGTGGTTGCAAGCGCGACTGCTGAGCGTGGGGTCCTGGGTTCGATTCCCAGGTCGGACAGTGTTATTGGGTTTTCCGTTAGGAATTTCTTAGTAACAGTCCAGATATTGGAAGTAGGCGGTTCAATACCCCGTGCTTCGGAAAGCACGTAAAGCCGTTGGTCCTGCGCCTGATCTCTCCCCGGTCGTGTCGGATTGCCGTCCCATCGGACTATGAGAGTAAAGGAACAGAGAGTGCACCTGTGTTTACGCCAAAGAGAATATAACCACTAGAGAGCGTATAGGCCAATTTCTTCGAAGCACACGACTCACTGCTGCGGGCCGGGGGACGAGGCAGAACGCAAGGCTGCAATCGGTCAGTTCTTGTAGGTATGCCTACCGTTAGGTCTGCTCTACTTCATTCAGGGAAAATAGTCGATATCGATAAAATGGATTTTAACATTATGAAAAATACTCAATCAAAATCTGTGTATGTATTTAATAATAACATATAATAATATTTAATCAAAATACATCAATTACAAAAAAAAATGTAAGTATCCTGTTATTACTGATTCTTAAAATGAATAAATTTGGTATTATGTTTTTCGAATTATATTCTTAGGGTCTTGATTGTTCTTTGTAAAAATGTATAAACGAGCGTCTACATATTTTTGAATCCGAATCGATCGGTCCCAGTAGAGGTGCCTGACGACATAAAAATCCCGGAACATACTAAAAAAATACCGACTGTTTTTGATTTTGAAGTCGGTTAAAAGTAGAAAAGTATTTTACTACAGTATTTGAATTGAATAAAAATTGTATTAATTTTAATTTTATTATTTTCGATATCTACTTTCGGCTATTAAAGGTAACAGCATTATTTTTTACGATAAACATACAAAGGGAAAGAAAGGGATAGAAGCATTAGAATTGTCTAATACAAGAACGAGATTTTTCCATAAGACATAAACGCAAGACTCAAAAGTGTGCTCGTTTACCCAGCCACCATTTTAAATAGACCCCTGCGGTGGGCTCATATCAAAAATAATTTTTCGCATGTTTTACTTACCGATGAAAAGTTATGCTATCTTTTTTGTAACTAGATGTCTTGGAAAGTTTCCCACACCACTTCACCGCGCATGAAGGCATTTTGATGCGTTATAATAGCATATAAATTATAAAAAATTGTACTAATTTAGCGTGCACACAAGTCTAACACTTGGACATAACTAAAATGGTCAGTACCGTAGCATATACATAGGCGACAAAATACTAATAACTTTCGAGTGTCGGGGCACTGTATGCGCAGTCAAGTGGTTATAATAGTCTTTGGTTTACGCACACACTTACGTTTAGATAGGCCACTGTGACCGAATTCGGTCGGCAGGCTATTATTCTTATTATCTGCATGTCGTAGTGTCTTCTAATCGTTGTATCTTCTTTTTAACCGACTTCAAAAAAGGAGGTTCTGTATTTGTAGCATCATCTTAAAGTAGTACCTTCGTGTAGTAGTATCTTCTTGTCGTAGTATCTTCTTGTTGTAGTAGTATCTCTCTCAAACTCGGATATATAGACGAATCTTTGTTTTCTTTAATTCTTTAGATATGGGAACGAATTGTTGGGTTTCCCCCACGGGATTTTCGCACGGATATACTGCACCTACAGTTGTGTTTTGTTTGTGAAAACTTAGTAATTTAGGGTCAGTTCACACCGCGACGCGACGCGGCGCGCAGTTTTCAAGATAGCAATACAATTATAGACCTTATCTACTAGGTAGGTACACAAAAAGGTACACAATTCAGTGAGGTAGTACGTGAAGGTTCCGGTGGTGTAAGAGATTGCCAGTAAATACTGAAATAATAATTAAGGAGGATCACTTCGTCACGAAGGTAATCCCCACAAACCAATTCCGGGCGATATCGCTATTCTAAGGTTAGTGTCGTGGATGGACTGCACCATTCACGGTCTGACCGCAGCAATTAAAGTTACAGATCGATACACCCGCGTGGATTTTTATTTAGTTTTTCGTAGGATTGCTATCCACATCCAAATAAATCCAGACACAACATTGTTATATTTCTAATGCCTAATAAAGTCAATACCTAGATGATCTTCAAACTCGATGATACTTCAGATATTTTGGTCGCGGATTCTTGCCCTTAATACTGTTGATATAGGTACACTTACACATTTTGTGCGAAGTTATAAAATATTTCATAATATATTTCGTATTTAAATACTTAATGCTGTGGTTTTATACTTGTTATTAAACGATGAATGTACTATTATCATCACAATCACTCATTTGCATCGCCATTTTGTACGTTAGAAAACTCGAAAATATTATCTACATATTAAGCTACGGGAATTTAAAAACCTATTAAAATATGTTTCTATATAAAATTTGTAAAATTATAATGACATACTATAATATTTTATCTAACTATAACTATAAAAATAACAATATATACTATACTGTATGTACTATAGTATGTCTAGTGGAATTTGTATCGTTGTCGAAGAATGGACCTATTTCGTCAGGTAACGGCGGAACATTCACCAAGAATTGTTGTACGGACGTGTAGTAGTCTCTGCAGGTCCAAGTGTCGTCATGTCCGCCGCCTGCCATCACCACTAACTTCTTGCAGAGAGCTCCGCAGCGCATGTACAGCTCTTTGGCCATCGCCGGTGGGACCAGAGCATCATTAGAACCACATAACACCAGAGTAGGCGTCATCACGTGACCCATTTTCTTCAGTGACATGTACTAAAAAAGAAAAGAATTGTTCTATATTTTACCACAAAATTAACTAATGAAAAACATATCACCGTAATGTTAGCAATGGCATCAAACAAAGTTTGGCAGTCAGATTGAAGATGACTGACTACATTCTGTAGTGAAACAACACGCAACAGAGGCAACAGCAGGCAGCAGTTAGTCATAATGTAAATCAGTAAACACAAACCTTGTTCTTATGACAGAATTGTGGGAGCCAGTTCAAACACTTCCATTTTAGTATAACGTGTGCCATGTCAGGTATGCTAGTAAAGGTATTTTCTACTACCAACGCCCATATTTTGTTCCTATACTCAAGCCTTGAGGCTAAGTCAATTGCTATAGCTCCACCTGGAAAATGTAAATTATTTTTGCTAAATTGGTAAAGATATAATGCAAGTTAAATTACCTAGTTCACTTTTGAGTTCTTAAAGAATGAAAGCCGTTTAGGAGAAGTTCAGTGACTACAGACGTACAGAAAAATTATACAGGATCAATAGCGAAACTCTGCAATCGTGATGGATATCGATATCTAAACACGAGAAAACTAAATAGAAATAATCTCACGATGTTTTTTGTAGGGTAACGGCCGCTTGTAGTGTTGTTACTTGCAGTATGTATGAGTAGAGAAAACCCGTTTTCTTTTAACTGATGTTTACACTGATACTTCATGTGAATACACTTAACAGCAGGCAGCGGTCGATAACCCCATTTAAAAAAAAATCATCAAAATTAACTTCCTTTTTGTTTGATCGTGTTTAGATATCGATATCATCAAATTAACTTCCTTTTTGTTTTATCGTGTTTAGATATCGATATCATCAAATAAACTTCCTTTTTAGGGTTCCGTACCTCAAAAGGAAAAAACGGAACCCTTATAGGATCACTTTGTTGTCCGTCTGTCCGTCCGTCCGTCTGTCAAGACCCTTTTTCTCAGGAACGCGTGGAGGTATGAAGGTGAAATTTATATCAATTACTCAGGTCTACTGTCCCTTGAAGCTGTGAAAAAATCAAACTTCTAAGCCAACGCAATCAAAAGATACAGCCGTTTATGCCGCAAATTTCTGCAAATTTTCGAAACTCGCACGGGAATCAAAACCTACAGGGTACTTCCCGTGAACTTAGAATCTTGAAATTTGGTACTAAGTAACGTCTTATAGTACAGATAAAGGAAAAATTGCGAAAACCGTAAATTTTTAGTTACATCATATAATAAAAAATATTTTTGAAAATTTTAAAGTTACTTCTTTTCTCATGAACGCGTATAGGTATTAAATTGAAATTAATATCAAATACTCAGGTCTATAATACCTTGAAGCTGTAACAAAATGAAACTTCTATGTCAACGCAATCAAAAGAAACGGCAATTTAAGCCGCATATTTTCAAACTCGCAACTACTCGCAAGGGAATCAAAACCTAAAGGGTACTTCCAGTCGACCTAGAATCTTGAAATTTGGCATGAAGCAATGTTTTATAGCACACATAAAGGAAAAATTCCGAAAACCTTAAATTTTTATACGGAACCCTCGGTGCGCGAGTCCGACTCGCACTTGGCCGGTTTTTTGTTTTATCGTGTTTAGATATCGATATCATCAAATTAACTTCCTTTTTGTTTTATCGTGTTTAGATATCGATATCATCAAATTAACTTCCTTTTTGTTTTATCGTGTTTAGATATCGATATCATCAAATTAACTTCCTTTTTGTTTTATCGTGTTTAGATATCGATATCATCAAATTAACTTCCTTTTTGTTTTATCGTGTTTAGATATCGATATCATCAAATTAACTTCCTTTTTGTTTGATCGTGTTTAGATATCGATATCATCAAATTAACTTCCTTTTTGTTTGATCGTGTTTAGATATCGATATCATCAAATTAACTTCCTTTTTGTTTGATCGTGTTTAGATATCGATATCATCAAATTAACTTCCTTTTTGTTTGATCGTGTTTAGATATCGATATCCATCACGTAAGCGGAGTTTCTCTAGCTAATTTAATTTGACCCTACAGGGTAAGTAAGTAGTAAGTGTCTATTTTTTGTTATTAAATCGGCAGTTTTAATTGTCACGAACCCCAAGCTCGTAACAGTATCTTATTATGTCGTAACCCAGGTCATGGTCCATCCGTGTGTGTGCGCCTTCTATCCAAACCCGCCAAGCCGTTAAGGCGTGAAAAGGAGTTACTTTCGAATTTAGATATGAGTGGCCAGCACATCAAGCTACCCCAATCTGTCAAATTTTCCCAATTGAATATGAACCTTATTGCTTTGTAGTAAAGTTGAAAATCTATCAAAGAAATTTGACAGATTGGGGTAGCTTGATGTGCTGGCGTCTGTACAGCGTCCTTCGCGTTCAATATAATAATGCGTTCAGGATATTGATGGGGTTGCCCCGCTTCTGTAGTGCATCAGGGATGTTTGCTGAATCTCGAGTCGACTGTTTTTATACAAAGATGAGAAAACGATGCGTTTCCCTGGTGCGCCGCATGCGGGCCAGCCCCAACCTTATTCTGCGCTGTGTGGCGAGCAGACTCGATTGTGTATATGTGAGTCGCTGCTGCAAGCTGTCCACCTCGGTGTTAGGCGTGTGGCAGTGATTCATATATATTCATGGTTTTAGGCTAGGAATAGAACAGAAATACTAACATAGGGTAAGGAATATTGTTACTAACACAAATGAGTTACTACTACTTGCTAATAAATATATTATTATTATTATTATCTAACTGCGAGTACTTTACCTAATGATCTTCCAAACACCATGATTTTACTGACATCTATGTCAGTTCTCTGCATGATGTACTCGAGAGCAGATTGTGCATCAACATATAGTCCTCTTTCAGACGGAGTTCCTTCTGACAAACCATAACCCCTGTACTCCACCATGAGGATATTAATGTTCAGCTTGTGGTAGAAACCAGATACATTTGACAGTCTGTAAATATATTTTATAATTAAGTATAACTTTTGTGTCTGTTTCAAATATGGCAGTGTTTTGGAGTTATTGACTTCCCATATCGTGAATAGAATGAACCTCACAAACAACGAAATCATTTTACACCATGATCTTTGCTTTCCATATAAAATTAGGCATTAGGCTACTCTAAACTCAAAGTAAAACCACTTAGCATAAAATTGGACAATAAATACAATTTAATTGACTTTAACAAACACGGGCTTGGAACACCAAATAGATATTTAATTCAGCAGTAAGTGCAAACTCACCTTTGGCCCATGTTACCAGCATTGCCATGGAAAAATACCATGGTTGGTTTATGATTGCTATTCACAGTTTGTTTTATAAGGAACAAGTGAATTTTGAAGCCATCTTTGTTATTAATTTTAATACTTTCATATGGGAGTTTGTAGTTGCTGGGCTGAAGAACAAACACCCTAGAGTCGGGTGGGTCATTGGGATAGTACAGCAATAGATCTTGAGCACTGTACAGAATTCCTGTGGACAAACAGGATCAATTAATAAAAAATATTTACATGCTGTATCAATAGTGAACAATAACGTAGAGATGTTATTATCAAAACTCGAAGAAAAGTTGAATCAACAAACTTTAGCTTTAACAAACTCTGTATTTGAAAATATATTGGAAGCGTTAGACGAGTAAATAAAACATATTGTAGAGGAAAATAATGTGCTAAAAACAAGTAATAAACTCTAACAGAAACTAATTTTTATAGAAAAAGAAAAGCGTAAGAATAATTGCGTAATTTTTGGAACGAAAGAATCAGGAATTATATAAAAGACAATTTTATTTTAGACAGAAAGACAAATAAATAGCCATGAAATAAACAATGTAAACAGAATTGGGCAGTGAACCTCCTGTAACCAAAACCGTCCCGTAGTAGTCTCCTTCATAACTACTTGGAAAAAACACATACAAGAATAAGTCAAGCCTTTCTGCCGGCATCTACATCAAGGAAGACGTCCCTATAGAAATATTTTAATATAATAATTTTAAATTAGCGGGCCCATTTAGCAATAAAAAAATATTTAAAAAATTGGAAAAGTGTAGGCAGTTACAGCTGCAAGTTGTAGAATAGAAAAAGAAAGGAAACAGAATTTCTGAAATACCACAAAATAATAATAAAAACCATCGCACCAAGACTTACATCGAGACAAAAGGAAAAGATAGGAGAATGTTCGCCGACACAATCTCTCAGAGTAGTCCAGCAATTGAGAAGACTAAAACAACAACAAAAGAAGTCTCAAAACCTGGTAAAGGTGCTTAATAATTATGCTGACCGTGGTAGATCCGCTTCACTAACAGAACAGCCAAAAACTAACAACTCACATTGATACCCGGAACCGAAACAAACAACCCAAGACAACTGATTTGCAATAATCAACACAACCTAATCGTCTCCCGGCACGGCACGGTTGATCCCCGCGGAAATACTAGACCAAAACCCTCCAGCAAAAAGATGTGTAACATTCAAAATTATAAGTATAACTCTCAACACAAGAACCTTAAGGCGCGTCGCCCACACGAGCTAGAGTCGAGGCGGCGTCGAAGCGCGGGCGCACGTTTTCTATAGGAATAAATGGCAGTGCGCTCACATACCTATTTATTCTTATAGAAAACGTGCGCCCGCGCCTCGACTCTAGCTCGTGTGGGCGACGCGCCTAAGAAAACAAAAAAGCTTAAACGATTTAGGAAGGGCGCTAGAAAAGATAATTTACGACATCCTAGGCATAAGAAAATGAAGAAATTGAAAAACGGTGGTAAACAACGACTAGGTACATATTGCACCATAAAAAGAAACAGCGGTCTCAAAGAGTAGGCGTTTTCATTAATCGATCATTGAAAAATTACATACAGGAGCTGATAGGAATCACAGACGGACTAATATTCAACATTAACTTGCTAAGCTACAAGAAACCATGGACAATTAATTTATACAAGTATATTCACCCTCAGAAACATACGTATTTACATCCAAATGCGACATTGAAAACTTCTACATCAATCTATCGGATATTATAAAGAAATATCACAACAACCACCTCATAGTTATGGGAGATTTTAATGCCCAGATTAGCACCCGAGAAGCTGGTGAAGAATTAAGATTCGGAAAGCAAGGATACGGAAAAGAGGAGTTATAACGGGCACAAATTGATCGATTTTTTATTACTAAACAACCTGACACTACTCAATTCAATCCTCAGGAAAAAACCTAAAACCAAATGGACCTGGTTATCATCCGATAGAAAATAAAAAAATGAAATTGATTACATAATAACTAACAAACCAGTTCTTCAATTCCACATTGTACAATATTTAAATTTTAATATAATACGCGTCAAGAAAGATGAGACTTGACAAGCTCAGTAGTAGGGACTTTGCGCAGGTAAGTCGTGTACGAAATAGTTATGACATTTAGATAAAAATTCTTAACAATGTTTAAAACAGTTTGTTTTCGTCTAAATCTCCGAGCTAACTAGACGAAAACAAACATTACCTACTTAAAATAAATACTCTTGTTTATCGAGTTTATTCAATTTCGAGCGGCCATTGTTGTTTACATCTTTGGCAAATTTGGTGCGGTCGGACAATAGATATGAAACATATTGAAGGAAACTTTGCCAGAAGTATTAGCTAGAAAAATATTGCACGGCAGTCTTAGGCCGGCCGCAAACGTCCGGTAACCGGTTTCCTGATTCGGAATTCAGTTTCGGAATTCAGATTCGGAGACCCCGAATGCACGCATTTCATACAAAATGTTCTCTCCAGCGCACACGTACTTAAATTTTCCGTTCTGAAACCCTGAAGGAAAATTTAAGTACGTGTGCGCTGGAGAGAACATTTTGTATGAAATGCGTGCATTCGTGGTCTCCGAACCTGAATTCCGAACCAGGAAACCGGACGTATGCGCCCAGCCTTATAAGTAGGTATTCAAATACCACACTGCAAAAGTTTTAGGTTTAAAGAGGTTTTATTTCTCACAAGAAATTATTTTTTTTTTATATCCACGTCAGTCAAGTCAATATTGAACATAATTATATTGAATGTTGGGGTCGGCTTCCGGTCTAACCGGATGCAGCTGAGTACCAGTATTTTATATGGAGCGACTGCCTATCTGACCTCCACAACCCAGTTACTGAGTAATACGAAACCCCTTGATAAGACTGGTTGTCAGACTTTCGGGCTTCTGACGACGCGTAACGACTGCCAAAGATCCACGAATGACAGACGGGACCAACGGCTTAACGTGCTTTCCGAGGCACGGAGGGGTGTTGCTGTTGGTATGTAAAGATGGTCACCCATCCACGGACCAACCGCGGCAAGCGTAGCTTAACCTGATAGATCGACCCGTGCGGCTGTTATTACTTAGCCACACGCCCCTCAGCGACTATGTGACCTAGGACAAATTATCTCCCCCAAAGTCTCAATGTCCAAGGAAATCAAAAAAAGGATTGCTTGTGGATGAAAGAAATACGAAGGAAATAATGAAGAATATAGCACGCATATTATGAGGAAAACGTTCAACATTTGCATTCTTTCCTACATAGCATATGGCAGCGCACTAGGTTGCTTGCTGACAATCATAGAGAGAAACTAGGAAAATTTCAAAGGGAAAGAAGCGTATTAGGAGGCAAACTAAGGGACAAAATCAGGAACAAATCAGAGATAAGAAGAAAAACCAAAGTTACAGATATATTGGTTTATATAAACCATTTAAAAGGGGGCTAGCCAGGACACATGCTTTGATGTAAAACAAATAAATGGTATGTCACAAGTAACACTGGTATGCAAGAGACAGGACTAAAAAACAGGGGCATCCTAAAACAAGATGGGAAGACGATATCTGCCTAACCTTTGGGCCATACTGGACCGATTTTTGTGACTATTTTTTATGTGGACAATGATAAAAGTCACTCAACTTCCTCATTGTCGTAGTGCTCAAAAGAGTGATAAAGAATTTCTCAATAGCAGAATTGCGAAAATTATGACTTCTGTAGGCAGCATGGGATGCAGTAGGTTTGCGGCTAAAAGTAGATTCCTAAATGTTACTTTTAATAATGTACCTACTAGTTTTCGAAAAAATATCATTTCACTGATTTTGATCAATGACAGCAATGTTATTGTTTGGTCAACAATACAAGGCTTAATTTTTTAAATACTATTTTCTATTTACGCAGAGATGGTTTTCAAAATCATTAATATACACCAATGTTTTTGATTAAATATAGCCATATCATAGCAGATATGGTAATATCTTATCCGCTCCGATGTCGCGAAATCTCCTGAAGATTGGTAACAATAGAAAAAGTAATTGTCTCACTAGTGACAGTTGAGCTACTACCCATCAAATCTGTCTAATCTAAAGATGTTTCTATACTTCTTGTAAGTGTGGGTATTAGTAATATATCTATGCCAGCATTTAAGTACCCTAAAACACCCAAGCAGCAATTAAGTAAGTACCCTAAAACACCTAAGATCCGACCGCTCCAAATTTGCCAAAGATGTAAACAACAATGGCCGCTCGAAATTGAATAAAATCTATAAACAAGAGTTTTTGTTTTAAGTAACATTAGTTATCGTCTAAATCTCCGAGCTCACTAGACAAACACAAGTAAGTAAT
Organism: Amphipoea lucens; assembly: GCA_947508005.1. Taxonomy (NCBI): domain Eukaryota; kingdom Metazoa; phylum Arthropoda; class Insecta; order Lepidoptera; family Noctuidae; genus Amphipoea; species Amphipoea lucens. The sequence goes on from OX382355.1 coordinate 19,705,336, forward strand.
GTTTGTTTTCGTCTAAATCTCTGAGCTAACTATACTCCATTTACTATAGCATTAGACAGAAGTTAAAAAAGTCTCTTTTAGGGGCACACTTTGTAATAAAAGTACAACAAACATTATTACAGTCAAGATAGATGTGGAGTTAAATATAATCAATTTAAATAACAACAGTCACACTTAATTGTACTTATTTAACCTATCTACCTTCTGAAATTACAAGGCTTTCATAATTCATTTAATATTAATTAGTTTTTACATAAAATATTGTTGTGTCAATGTTTAAAATCTAAAAGAAGCAGGGGTGGACAGTACCGGGAACGTTTTTCATGTCACTATAACTCTACCAAATCTAAAATGTTCCCTATTCCCTTCATAAGTTGTGGCAGCACGTGTTTTTTTATTTTGTCAGTTTGTATAAAGTTGTTTTTAATAAACTGATTGTTACTAAAAATTGTTTCATTTCATGGACCTATCCAAGCATCGTGACGAGTAGATAGATAGAATATGCTTTATTGTATGCCCTACATTGTTACTTACAAAAAAAGCACATAGATTATTTATTAAAATTGTTTGAACATGACTTGAAAATAATAAGGTTCCGTACTCCTGCTTCTGCGAGCCTCATTTTTCTAATGTAGTATAAATGGAGTATAGTGAAAACAAACATTACTTAAAATAAATAGGTACTCTTGTTTTAACTTTGCCAGGAGTATTAGCTAGAAAAATATTGCAAGGCAGTCATATAAGTATTCAAATACCACATTGCAAAAGTTTTAGGTTTAAAGAGGTTTTATTTCTCACAAGAAATTATTTTATTTTTATATCCACGTAATGTTTTTAATCACTGTCCATTCCAAGGTTGCCTGGAAGAGATCACAGAAAGCGATAAGGCCGCCCATTGTATGTTTTATACTAATAATCTTTTTTTTTTGTTATGTTTTTTCTGGTGTACAATAAAGTATATTATAATAAATAAATAACAGTTTGCTTAAAATGATATACAGTGCTTACATCTAAATAATAATATCATATTTGAAACCATTATCTGCACAATAATTGCTATGGGATGAACTCCCCTAAGACGACCCACTGACCCTCCATAGCAATAAAATAATTTGTTTGTATTTTGTATCAACTAAGTTAGAAGTAGACACTTATGTGATGTTCAATGGAAGCGATGCAATGTCCATCAATTTACTTGTTGATAATTATAGGGTCTCAAGGTTATCGTAGGGGCGCGGCAGCTTTGGGTAGTTATCAAGCAATCCACAGGTAAAATAAAAAAAATTATCATAACTAAAATTTATCTTACCTGATATGCCCAAAGTAAATACAAGAAATGCTGTTATAAATCCATAAAACCAAAATACAACAACACCAGAAAATAAGGTTAAAGCCGAGACAACCCACAGTCTGTATAAGATTATTCTAAGTATATGATACATGTTATTGCACTCAATTTGTAAATCAACTACAGGGACACCTTAGAAATGAGGAAAAATTGATAAATATTTCCATAACCTAAGATATTTATTACTGTCAAATTGGTAGTAAGAATAATATTGTGAACGTATTACATTATTAGATAAGAATTATAGAATCGTAGAAATATAGAGTTCGAATGAGAATTTGAGATGTACAGTTACTGATTTATTGAATTGAATAATTGTAAATTTGTGATTTGTTGACAGATGTTACTTTTTTTTACTATAATGAATGAAGATTTTAGAGATGTTGCCAATAGGGGGAACAAGTCATAATTATTACAATAGTCTATGGGGAACATTCTCATACTAAGTAGGGATTGTAGGGAAAATTACTTACTGCCAATTTTTTCCAAATTGATATACATTATTTCTTATTATGAGAATACGAGACCGTACTATCGTATTAAATTAGGTAATGGAATCAATTGTGTTACAAATATGTTAGATTTTAGTGCATATTACAAGTGTAAACTTCAATCAAGACCTTACTTTGTGGTGTTGCATTGCAAGGTTTTTTTTTTTGGATTTTAACCGGTGTCCATCATACATAGTAGATCCAGAAAGATACCATACTACTTTTTATTTGTAACAGTTTGAATCACTGTCCCTTCCGTCACAGTTGAAATTCCTTGTAAAACTCTGTCTGATAAAACCTCCCCTCCCTAAAGTAAGTTCAGCATAAGTCGGTGGAACAAAACTTTAAAAAAAAAATTAGACATTTATCCCCTTCGTATATTTAATATTGATTATTATCACCCATCCATCAATGATGAGCATTCTCAAGAATGTTTTGCGTCCTTTTCCAACACAATATCCGTTACAGGCGATAATTTCTTCCTATGCTCCCTTCTAAAAAAGCCGTATACAGGCAGTATCACTTCTCCGCCTTGATGGCATAGGCGGGGCCCAATCTAGCTATTTAGCCGCTCCGAGCAAAAAATACATTCGCCGCCCTTTACACTTCCATATCTCAGTTCAAAACTCATTAGATAGCAAAAGTTTGTTCCTTCTTTTCTATTTAGGTATTTCTTCCTCTTTCTTTCGACTTGGCTTGCTTAGTGCTTTCTTATAATGGTCTCAAGAGACAGCATTAAGCTAATTATAAGACCCTAGCACTTTGCCCGCGTGTATTTCGTACTTTTTCTTTTCGTTTCTCCCCAAGATACAGGCACCGCCGCCTAGTTTGGGGACTGCCGTAAAGATCCAAATGATGATCGCTAACAGCTACAGACCGACGGTTAAGTTAATTAGGTATGTACCTATAAGGTACCTAATATTTGTAACAATGTTCAATAAATCTTAAGTATGTTTGTATTAAGATAAACTACGTGTGCCCGCGACTTCGTTCGCGTGGATGTCAGAAACCGGACGTATGCGGCCGGCCTTAAAGTGTTCATTTGTTTTTTTTTTTTCAATAAACAGCTTTCTATTTGCAAGCCAGATCGAAATTTAAATAAAACCTTTGATAAGTTACTCAACTCTCATGGTTGTCCTGCTGAATCCCGAGCGTGACTACCGCCGGACCACCTTCAAAGTCGATTTTCTCGAAAACTACTAGGGTACCTATCAGTTTTTTTTGTTCAAGTACCAATTATTTACCAAATATGAAATTGAAAGCGATTGGTGGGGTGGCGGTAGTCACGGACATGTGTCCCACGTACTTTCAAAATTGCCCTTCTTTTTCAGTGCCCTTTGGAGGGTTACGTACTTTTACGTATTACACAGAGGCCCTGCGAAGGTGCACCATAATCCAAGAGACATGCTAAATTTTTTAAGCGCGCTTCGCGCTCTCCTGCTGCCTAGGTTCCCTTCATTTCTAAAATGTTCTATAAACCTAACTCTTCTAGTTTTCTATGAATTATCAAAAGAAAAATCTATCCCATCCGCCGATTTCAAAAATTTTCGAGCTCGCATTGGTGTCTTAGCTCTCAACATCAAAATCTTAGTAAATTGACTGCCAAACCTGCATGGCAACCGCGCTGGCGACCAAGGGGGCCACAAATGATAGCGGCGGAATTATGTCCGAAGAAAACAACAACCCTATTTTTGCGCTATAAGGTAGGATTAACCTTTTAACCTTTATATCAGTTGTCAGGACCACAGCGCCGAAAATAAAAACTAAAAATAAATACCGATGAAACGAGCTGTGTTGATGTAATAATAATACAGATTAAACGAGCAGTGTTATTTGGTCGTATATATACGACTCTGGCGGAATGGACTCGAAAATATTTGTCGGATTAATCCGACGTAAGCGGTTAAAAGGTTAATACGCCCAATCCCGCTATACGCGAATCCGAGGGCCTTCGTTCTAGGATTATGAGACGACTCGGTCTGGCGGTTTGTAAGGGCCGGCGCTAATGGCGCAATTTCATTAGTCGATAGGGCCCGCATGCCGGGTGCGAGAGATTTCTGGAACGCGTGCCACAGGGCCCGCATTCGGGGAACCGTTTTCATTAGTCGATTGGGTCCGCATGCCAGGTGCGAGAGATTTCTGGAACGCGTACCACAGGGCCCGCATTCGGGGAACCGTTTTCATTATGGCGCAATTTCATTGGTCGTTAACTCGTTCGGTATACAGCATACGGGGAGTCCCCGCAGGCGAGATAACAACCAATGAAAGTAACAAGTCGATACATATTCGTTACACCGTCTGCAGGGATTCCCCGCTTGCTTTATACCGATCGTGATATCGACCAATGAAATTCATCGGTCGATATACAGCTTGCGGGTCGTGACTCGTGAGTCAATACGTTTTCATTATTCAATTTCATTCGTGAGTGCTTGTTGGATTAGAAAGACGCTGCGCAAAATGGCTGATCGCTTTACGGATTCGCAAATGTTAAGACTTGTGGAAATCTATCGAGATTACGATTGTTTATGGAATGTGACTAGTACGTTGTATAGAAACCGAGATGCAAGAGAAAGTGCGTACAAACAAATTGCGGAAAGGCTAAATATTACAGGCATCTCAAATAAAGAAATACCAAAAAAAATAAAAAATCTCAGATCATCCTACTATCAAGAATTAAAAAGGATTGAAGCAAGTACTCGATCAGGTGCTAGCCAGGATTCCGTATATAAACCAAAAGTTTCGTGGTTTACAACTGCCGATGGATTTTTGAGGACATTTAGAAATAAACAAGAAACTCTCTCGAATGTAAGTTAGACTTTATTTTTTTTTTGTTAGTGAATACATCTTGTTTGCCACGGTACGGCACCTACACCATTAAAGTAATGAGTGTATTGATCTCGTATTGTTGTTCCACTTTCATGCGTATATTCTTCTTCTATGTCCTGTAAGCCTACAATACGTCTTTGTCTCCAGGTGCCATTAATTATCATACCCGTAGTGATATCTTCATAATCCGCAAGTCCAGGTTCGATGTAGTCGGAACTTTTCTTCCTTAGCCAATTATGAAGAGTACAACATGTTCTAGTTATTTTCATCGTATTAACTGCATTGTTGGGAAACCTTTTTTCAAAAATTCTAAATCGACTTGCCAATATACCGAATGCGTTTTCGACTATTCGTCGAGCCCTTGAGAGCCGGTAATTAAAAATTTTTTGCTGTAATGTTAAATTAGTCCCTGGATATGGTTTCATAATATTGTTTTGGAGCGGGAATGCAGCATCCGCAACAAAAACACTTTGTTCTGGAATATTCAGACTGCCGTCATCGATTGCACGTTTCAATGAGGAATTACTGTAAACGCCACCATCAGAATATCTGCCTTTAGCACCAATATCAATATAGGTGAACAAGTAATCATCATCTACGCATGCTAGTAATACTATGCTGTACGTTTTTTTATAATTATAGAAGTCAGACCCACTATTCGCTGGAGCTCGCATGATTACATGTTTACCATCGATTGCACCGATACATCCAGGAAAATTCCATTTTAACTCAAATCCAGTTTTTATTTCATTCCATTTTTGTTCTGTGTTTGGTGTCTGAAATATAAAACATAACGCCATTATATAATATGTTGTTTTTACAGATTAATGACAATTCAAGTGTGATTTCTGATAATGACTCGGAAACACAAAATTCTGAATCACTGGAGGATAGTAACACTGAAGAAAATTCCAATGATGCAGTTATTGACAATAATCGCATTGAAAGGGAACAAAACGAAAGTCCAGCACCTCAATTTGCTGTCCCAGCAAAGAAAGCAGTAAAAAAAAGAGGACAGTTGATCCGAAAAGATGACGAAATACATAAAGCTATTGACAAAATTGATAAAATTGCTAAGAGTGTTACTATTAGTACAAATTCGTTAATAGAAAATAAAGAAGATGAATTTGACATTTTTGGAAAATACCTAGCTACGACTCTGCGTTCTTTGCCAAGCGAACTAGCAATTATTGCAAAAATAGACATTCAAAAGGCTATAACAGACATTCAATTAAGAGCGTTGAGACAACAAAACCAATCTCGACTGTTATCGTATGGTGCTTCAACGTCTAATTTCTATGATCCTCAAAATCCGGGATATTTTAGTTCAACATCTGAATCTGGTTTATCCTATAATGACGACATGGATAACGATTTTCATTCCATGTAAAACATTTTATTGATAATTCTATTAGACCTACTTTTCTCGGTCGTTAATCGATTCATGTTGTCGTTCATTCGTAAATCATGCAGAATTTTTTTTATTTCATTTAGTGATTAGGTACTTATGTTTAATTGAAATGACTACCAAAAGTATAAATGTTTCACAGCTGTGTTAAAATTGAAATACAAATACTTATTTTCTAATGATAATGCGTATTATTTTACTACTTACTTGTATAAAATCTGCCAGTGCTTCATAAATAGCGTCACATACTTGTGGTATAAAAGTGCTCATAATAGAAGGAGACACGCGAAATAAGTAATACAAGCTTCTGTAAGAATCTCCAGTAGCTAAATAACGTAATGTGACCTCAAGTTTCAATCGTGGAGATAATGCCTCACGAAATGGAGTGTCTTTTTTCTGAAGTCGTGTTTCTATTTTATTTAATAAATCTTCAAATAAGTCTTTAGATAATCTGAAAAAATTATCATGATCTTCTACATCACACTCCAAATCCAATTGTAACTCCTTACACAATGTTGCTGATGCGCCATGCCTCTTTCTATTTTTTAGTAAAGTTCGCACCCAAAATCTTTTTTTCTTTTTCTTCAGTGAGGCTAATAGTTTCTTCTTCAATAAGACACAGACATTCAAAATTGCTCCACATAACATTAATTGTTGATCCATGACAAGAACGTCTGTTTCAGTGCCACTCTTTTTAATAACTGGCGACGAACATAGAGGTTCTCCTATACCCCGCACGCGGACCCTATCGACTAATGAAAACGGTTCCCCGAATGCGGGCCCTGTGGCATGCGTTCCAGAAATCTCTCGCACCTGGCATGCGGGCCCTATTGACTAATGAAAACAGTTCCCCGAATGCGAGCCCTGTGGCACGCGTTCCAGAAATCTCTCGCACCCGGCATGCGGGCCCTATCGACTAATGAAATTGCGCCATTAGTCGATAGTGTCCGCGTGCGGGGTGTAGGAGAACCTCCATGTTCGACGCCATGGCACTACAGACGTTCTTGCCATGGATCAACAATTAATGTTATGTGGAGCAATTTTGACTGTCTGTGTCTTATTGAAGAAGAAACTATTAGCCTCACTGAAGAAAGAGAAAAAAAGATTTTGGGTTTGCGAATCCGTAAAGCGATCAGCCATTTTTCGCAGCGTCTTTCTAATCCAACAAACACTCACGAATGAAATTGAATAATGAAAAAGTATCTATTTGACTTACGACCCGCAAGCTGTATATCGACCGATGAATTTCATTGGTCGATATCACGATCGGTATAAAGCAAGCGGGGAATCCCTGCAGACGGTGTAATGGCGCAATTTCATTGGTCGTTAACTCGTTCGGTATACAGCATACGAGGAGTCCCCGCAGGCGAGATAACAACCAATGAAAGTTACAAGTCGATACGTTGTCGTTACACCGTCTGCAGGGATTCCCCGCTTGCTTTATACCGATCGTGATATCGACCAATGAAATTCATCGGTCGATATACAGCTTGCGGGTCGTAAGTCAAATAGATACTTTTTCATTATTCAATTTCATTCGTGAGTGCTTGTTGGATTAGAAAGACGCTGCGCAAAATGGCTGATCGCTTTACGGATTCGCAAACCCAAAATCTTTTTTTCTCTTTCTTCAGTGAGGCTAATAGTTTCTTCTTCAATAAGACACAGACAGTCAAAATTGCTCCACATAACATTAATTGTTGATCCATGGCAAGAACGTCTGTTTCAGTGCCACTCTTGTTAATAACTGGCGTCGAACATGGAGGTTCTCCTACACCCCGCACGCGGACCCTATCGACTAATGAAAACGGTTCCCCGAATGCGGGCCCTGAGGTACGCGTTCCAGAAATCTCTCGCACCTGGTATGCGGACCCAATCGACTAATGAAAACGGTTCCCCGAATGCGGGCCCTGTGGCACGCGTTCCAGAAATCTCTCGCACCCGGCATGCGGGCCCTATCGACTAATGAAATTGCGCCATAACGACAACGTATCGACTTGTAACTTTCATTGGTTGTTATCTCGCCTGCGGGGACTCCTCGTATGCTGTATGCCGAACGAGTTAACGACTAATGAAATGGCGCAATTTCATTGGTCGTTAACTCGTTCGGTATACAGCATACGAGGAGTCCCCGCAGGCGAGATAACAACCAATGAAAGTTACAAGTCGATACGTTGTCGTTACACCGTCTGCAGGGATTCCCCGCTTGCTTTATACCGATCGTGATATCGACCAATGAAATTCATCGGTCGATATACAGCTTGCGGGTCGTAAGTCAAATAGATACTTTTTCATTATTCAATTTCATTCGTGAGTGCTTGTTGGATTAGAAAGACGCTGCGCAAAATGGCTAATCGCTTAATGGCGCAATTTCATTGGTCGTTAACTCGTTCGGTATACAGCATACGAGGAGTCCCCGCAGGCGAGATAACAACCAATGAAAGTTACAAGTCGATACGTTGTCGTTACACCGTCTGCAGAGATTCCCCGCTTGCTTTATACCGATCGTGATATCGACCAATGAAATTCATCGGTCGTTATACAGCTTGCGGGTCGTAAGTCAAATAGATACTTTTTCATTATTCAATTTCATTCGTGAGTGCTTGTTGGATTAGAAAGACGCTGCGCAAAATGGCTGATCGCTTTACGGATTCGCAAACCCAAAATCTTTTTTTCTCTTTCTTCAGTGAGGCTAATAGTTTCTTCTTCAATAAGACACAGACAGTCAAAATTGCTCCACATAACATTAATTGTTGATCCATGGCAAGAACGTCTGTTTCAGTGCCACTCTTGTTAATAACTGGCGTCGAACATGGAGGTTCTCCTACACCCCGCACGCGGACCCTATCGACTAATGAAAACGGTTCCCCGAATGCGGGCCCTGTGGCACGCGTTCCAGAAATCTCTCGCACCTGGCATGCGGACCCAATCGACTAATGAAAACGGTTCCCCGAATGCGGGCCCTGTGGCACGCGTTCCAGAAATCTCTCGCACCCGGCATGCGGGCCCTATCGACTAATGAAATTGCGCCATTACACCGTCTGCAGGGATTCCCCGCTTGCTTTATACCGATCGTGATATCGACCAATGAAATTCATCGGTCGATATACAGCTTGCGGGTCGTAAGTCAAATACTTTTTCATTATTCAATTTCATTCGTGAGTGTTTGTTGGATTAGAAAGACGCTGCGCAAAATGGCTGATCGCTTTACGGATTCGCAAACCCAAAATCTTTTTTTCTCTTTCTTCAGTGAGGCTAATAGTTTCTTCTTCAATAAGACACAGACAGTCAAAATTGCTCCACATAACATTAATTGTTGATCCATGGCAAGAACGTCTGTTTCAGTGCCACTCTTGTTAATAACTGGCGTCGAACATGGAGGTTCTCCTACACCCCGCACGCGGACCCTATCGACTAATGAAAACGGTTCCCCGAATGCGGGCCCTGTGGTACGCGTTCCAGAAATCTCTCGCACCTGGCATGCGGACCCAATCGACTAATGAAAACGGTTCCCCGAATGCGGGCCCTGTGGCACGCGTTCCAGAAATCTCTCGCACCCGGCATGCGGGCCCTATCGACTAATGAAATTGCGCCATAAAGCATACGAGGAGTCCCCGCAGGCGAGATAACAACCAATGAAAGTTACAAGTCGATACGTTGTCGTTACACCGTCTGCAGGGATTCCCCGCTTGCTTTATACCGATCGTGATATCGACCAATGAAATTCATCGGTCGATATACAGCTTGCGGGTCGTAAGTCAAATAGATACTTTTTCATTATTCAATTTCATTCGTGAGTGCTTGTTGGATTAGAAAGATGCTGCGCAAAATGGCTGATCGCTTTACGGATTCGCAAACCCAAAATCTTTTTTTCTCTTTCTTCAGTGAGGCTAATAGTTTCTTCTTCAATAAGACACAGACAGTCAAAATTGCTCCACATAACATTAATTGTTGATCCATGGCAAGAACGCCTGTTTCAGTGCCACTCTTGTTAATAACTGGCGTCGAATATGGAGGTTCTCCTACACCCCGCACGCGGACCCTATCGACTAATGAAAACGGTTCCCCGAATGCGGGCCCTGTGGTACGCGTTCCAGAAATCTCTCGCACCTGGCATGCGGACCCAATCGACTAATGAAAACGGTTCCCCGAATGCGGGCCCTGTGGCACGCGTTCCAGAAATCTCTCGCACCCGGCATGCGGGCCCTATCGACTAATGAAATTGCGCCATGGCGCAATTTCATTAGTCGATAGGGTCCGCGTGCGGGGTGTAGGAGAACCTCCATGTTCGACGCCAGTTATTAACAAGAGTGGCACTGAAACAGACGTTCTTGCCATGGATCAACAATTAATGTTATGTGGAGCAATTTTGACTGTCTGTGTCTTATTGAAGAAGAAACTATTAGCCTCACTGAAGAAAGAGAAAAAAAGATTTTGGGTTTGCGAATCCGTAAAGCGATCAGCCATTTTGCGCAGCGTCTTTCTAATCCAACAAACACTCACGAATGAAATTGAATAATGAAAAAGTATTTGACTTACGACCCGCAAGCTGTATATCGACCGATGAATTTCATTGGTCGATATCACGATCGGTATAAAGCAAGCGGGGAATCCCTGCAGACGGTGTAACGAACACGTATCGACTTGTAACTTTCATTGGTTGTTATCTCGCCTGCGGGGACTCCTCGTATGCTGTATACCGAACGAGTTAACGACTAATGAAATTGCGCCATAACGAACACGTATCGACTTGTAACTTTCATTGGTTGTTATCTCGCCTGCGGGGACTCCTCGTATGCTGTATACCGAACGAGTTAACGACTAATGAAATTGCGCCATAATGAAAACGGTTCCCCGAATGCGGGCCCTGTGGCACGCGTTCCAGAAATCTCTCGCACCCGGCATGCGGGCTCTATCCGCGACTAATGAAATTGCGCCATAACTGAGGCCTGGCACGGCATGTTGTGCTGCGGCATTCCGCGTCAATCCGTCCATCTTGCTGAAAGCCCGCACAGGCCGAATTGCGCCCCTTATTTCAACTAGCTTAGCAATCATAATTCCTCGACACAATGATCCACACGTTTCGCGGGATGCAATGGCGCGCCGCGGCAACCCGTGGAATGAAACGGCGTGACACGTCATGCCGCAGCATCCCGCGGCGCGTCGCGACTCGCGTCGTTTCGCGGCATCGAAATAAAAGTAACATGAATTCTAAATTCATTGAAATAGGATTCAAAATAACTTGATTAGTGATAAAATAGTAGTTACTTGCTTGCGCTAGTAACTTGACACCATTTATCTGTCTAGGTTGTGGTCTAGAATTCTAGATAATAATAAGTATACGTAACATAGGGTACCGCTAGCAAAGCAATAAAACGTCTCAATTTTAAATATATTTATTTACATTTAATTGATAAAACTTGTAAGTAGCTTATTAAAAACGTGGTTAGCTGTTAGATTAATGTAAATTAAAGAGGACCAGCTTTGCATTGTAGACGCACCTATCTAAAATATACATTATAATAGCGATCCCCCTGTTTTCGTTGTAAAATATCAAAGGCACGTCAAAGATGTACTGTTAATAAAATTCTTTCGTATTTAACCATGCGACATGCTCCTTAGAACACCTAGTCTTTACTAAAATATTTCAAATATAGCTAAATTATTTTATTAATGGACAGAATTCATTTGTAGCAAAATATTAAAAAAAACAGAAAATGTATGAAGGAAGTAGGAAAAATACTTCGATTCGTGATTAGTGTACTTCAATATCAACTTTTACATCGACCATCGCTGACACTCACGTAATTAAATCTAGCTTTATAAGAAAATGCATTTAAAAGCAATCGTGATATAGGCACATAATAAATAATTTATAGGTATTATTTGATCTTCGCATAAACTTAATTATACAGAAACAGTGTCTACCAAGTTCAGAACAGCTTTTGTACTAAGAAAAGATGTAGATAATATGTCTAATTATATTATCGATTTATAGAATTTATATTTATAATACCTAATAGGTATTACACGTAGCCAAATCGTAACAGTTTATTTAACATTTTTGTACGGTAAGGACCAGTAAATTTGAGAGCTTATTTATATAGGTAATAAAACAAGGTTTAGATTAGACATAAGAATTGAACTAAAATAACATTGAAGTGAATCTGTGTTGTGCACTGCTATAATTATCGCTTAGTCAATAATGAAGTTTCCCGTGCGTAAATTATACGGAGCAGTTTAACAGATATAGGAAATTGAAAGACGACTGAAGTCAGAATTATTAAAAGTGAAATCAACACTATATATATTATTATATTATTATATATATTATTATATTATATATATTATTATATTATATATATTATTATTAAACACATCTCATTATTTTAACATAGGAGATTGACGTACAGTGGCGATGATAACCCCAACTGGGCGATAAATGTCTAGGGCTAGCGGCTAAGGTTTCATGGAGCGCCCCGCGTAGAATGTGGTGGTGTAGGTAAATGGCTGTAGTAAACACGACGTGATTTATACAACGGGCGCGGTTGTTTGCACTTCATGAAATCATAGCCTGAGTCTTGTTTCTAACGTAAAGGCTTCGCTCCTATAGTTTAGTTTATTCACACGAACCAGTTCTATTTTAATACGTTTCCGACGCACTATCAAATTGTATTCGAATAAAAGCACACTTAAAAACATACAATAAAATACACCTAAGCTTATTAAAACATAATTCAAAAGCAGATTTATTGTTATCAATTAATTAAAAATAATAATGTACACTCTATTCTTGAATCGTCGCGCGTCGGTAGCAAAAGCACAACATAATGTGTGTGCAGCACCAGACAGTTTTATTGATACAAAATAAATTCCACTAATAAAGTTAACAATTAAAATAACTAGTTAGAGTAACTGAATGTCTTCAACATGAGGGGGTTTTATCCAATTTCGTAATCTATTTTACACGTACATAATATAAAGACTGTTTAGCTGAATTTGACGGTGTATAACATTTTGATAGTAAACTCATTACAAAAATAATCTTGTATAAATGAATTATTATGAAGAATACTTCAGTTTGATTTGAGTGTTCACTTAGTCTAAAAAATATAAACTACACATTACAACAACAACAAAACTAAAACAATACAAACGCCTGTCTAAATATTGATTTACTTGTTATTCTTGATTCCGTTTTTGAGTTTTTTGTATTCATTAAAGAGGTCTTGCACATCTTTCAAGGATGTCTCTATTTGTTTCACGAAGTTTGATGAACTCTGTAAAATGAACACAATGTTATGGATATAAGAGCTAAACTTGAATGTTGAAACGTTTTTATTAAGCAATATAATTAACTAGTAATTAATATGAATGAACATTTATTACACATACAGTGGCCTCCAAAAGTCAGTTGACATTTTTCCATTTCAGCTGTGATTCCAGATTATGATTTAAAAAAAAAAAATCAGATACTCCTGAATGCTTGCTACTTACTATTTTTTTATGATAAGTCAAAGGTAGTTGAATTAGGGCTGATTTTTCCATCGCCAGATAACTTTTATTCAAGGAATAAAATTGACGTTTGACAGTTTTCGTATAAAATAACTGTCAAAATTTCAAAATTATTCCTCAAATAAAGTTATCAGATGATTGAAAATCCGCCCTTAGTCAAAAAAACGTTATAGCAGTTCAAACATTTCGAACACTAAAATTCTAAATCATAATGTGGTGTGGCACAGCTGAAATAGAAAAATGCCATCTAACTCTTGGAGGCAACTGTAATTATTTATTTAAAAAAAAAAAAAACAATTTAATTAAAGAGAACTAAGATATAATTCGCCAGAGTGAGCATTCCTCCGTTACAGACAAAATTTATACTGACATATGAATCAATAGTGAATGGTCTACGTTAAGCTGTACATAAGTTTACAAAGATATCTCACCGTGATGGGGCAACTCTTCTTGCTGGAGACGTGGAAGAAAAGTAGATCTTCTCCGACGATAATGTAGGAGACTCCATAGCCGTCGTCAGCCACTGGGCCGAAGCCGCCGCCAGCACTCACGCACTTCGGATGTTTCTTTAGATCTAACATTGAGGTTTGACCTGAGAATATAGAGTTCGTTATAATATTTGTACCTGCTGGTAAGTCCTGACTGACTGATATATGTATCAACGGACAGCCTAAACCGCTGGTCCTAGAGACATGAATTAGAGACATGAAATTTGGAGGGTGTGTTTTTTGTGAAGAGTAGGTAGCGACTAAGAAATGGTTTTTCGAAATTCCACCCCTAAGATGGTGAATGGGGGGAGGGTGAAATTTCACGCGGACGAAGTTGCGGGCAGAAGCTAGTAGTATATATACCAAAAGGTCGTGATTTTCCATCAGGAATTTGTCAATAGCAACACAGTCTGGATTTATGCCTGGTTGATGGTAATATGCTCGCTCCCTATCAAGTGATACTTGGGTGTATTCTACACATCTGCATGGGGAGCACAGGACTAATGTTATTTTACGTTACTCAAATTCCTTGCTCTGCGAAAACTCTAGCGTTGACATACTCTATGGTGTTATATATATATATTATAGGTAGAATGTGAAAATACTGACCGTGAGGCGTTTGGCTTGTGGAAAGTCGCCACGGTTCGTTGAACACCTCCTGAAGGAACGGCGACTCTAGCTCCAGATACTTCGAGACGACGTACAGACAGAACAGGTGACGGTCAATGCCTCTGCCGGCCATGGCGTCCTGGTAGCCCAGCTGATGACGGTGGCTGGCCTTCACGAACAAATCCATTCGCTCTTGCACCTAAATACATATAATTTAATTAAAATTATAATCACAATATATCTGAAAAATTATTGAAAATAGACCATACTGCACAATATAACCACGACCTTTTTGTTTGTTTACGGTCCCGACCCCTTCACAGCCTCGAGCGACGTGACTTGCGACAAACGACACGCGCGCGCGTCACTCGTGGATGCTCTAAGCAACTTCTTTAATTTGTTTTCTCCGTAGTCACTTTCACAACACGCGTGTTGATTGAGCATGTAGCTCGTGGCCACGGAGTTACTGTGCGTAAGTATGACTTACCGTAGTATTAGGGTTGTTCATAGCCTTCACCCACTCGGAGCTCTCGATGGTGCAGGAGCGAACGGTCTCGGTGCGGCCCTCGCGGAACAAACGCGTCATAGAGGCTTCGTACGTCAAGCAGAAACGGCCCGCGTCGCGGTAGTACGAGAGCTGCAGAATCAACTGGATGAAAGCGTCCGGAGATATCCGGCAACTCTTCATGAAACCTGCATAGTGAAAGGAACAATTAACACAACTCATGTACAAAATCTTTAACTTTAAGGGAACTAAGGTGGTCTTTTCGCTGTTGCCTGTAGATGTCTAGACAGACAACCTTTGTATGGATAGGAAGACAAGAAAATAATTAATAATATCCTAATAGTGAATTTACGGACTCGCAAACTTGAAAAGTGTGCTTCGATAAGACAATCCGCTAGTTTCGCGGCCATTTCACCGTGGCACTGGTAAAGAAAGGCTAAGGTTTTAAAAGTGCATATAATAGCATCGCACCCTTAAGGTTCGCGCACATTATGTCGGGCCGCAGCGGGGCAGAGCGGGCCGCAGCAGGTGGCACATCGATAGGACCAGACGCCGGGCCCGCTCCGCCCCGGCATTTTGTGCGATAGCTCATATTAAATACATACGAGCGATTTGAATGGATTTTTACGCTGCGACCCGACCCGCTGCGGCCCGACATAATGTGCGCGAACCTTTATGCTAACGTGAGCAGCTACAGCGAATGGACCCTTGTTGGCTTTGTAAAAGCACGAACCAAGCCGTAAAGCTATTTAGAAGCTTACTTACCCTTTCCATATTTAGTGTACATCAGTATCCTGAGGTCGACGTCATTGAGTAACGTTTGTGCGACGTTGTACGATACGTCAATGTTCTTGAGAAGCTCTTCATGCCCAAGATCCCATTGCAAACGAATGGGCGCCGGAGGAGGTGAATCAACCGTGCCTAGTGTGTTGCCGTCTTTATCGTATCTGAAAAGACACTTTTGTTACTTTTTCTAACTTGTTAAATATTATAGGGTATTAATGGGCTTCGGCGAAAAACTTTTTAACAAAAATACAACCGACTTCCAAAAGAAACACTACAAAGTGAAAAATAACTTTAATTTCGGAAGTCGGTGTCTTTGGTTTTGTATTTAAGTTTTTTGCCACCGACTTCCGAAATTAAAGTTATTTTTCACTTTGTAGTGTTTCTTTTGGAAGTCGGTTGTATTTTTGTTAAAAAGTTTTTATTTCACGATTTTTAGTGGGTCTGCTTGTAATTTATCTAAGTTACAATAGCCAGTGTCAACATGCTCATCGCCTTTTACAAAATATTGCTTTTCCCGATGCAGGGAAGTTAATTGTTGAGGAGTTCTCCTGGTCCACCATCAGCTCCATATTACCATTCACATCGTGGCGAGCATAAATTGCTTAGCAACCATATTAAAATAATCGAATCGCAACCCGTGAAATACTTAGATATTATTGAGTAGTTCCGGTGTCCATCTGTGGTCTTCATCATCAGTTCCACTTCACCGAATGGTGCTTTCCGAGAGCAAATGCACGAGTTACTATAAAAAATACCCAAATCGCTATAGGTGTGCCTATAATATTTGAAGAGTTCCTTCGATTTCTCCAGGATCCAATCATCAGATCCTGACTTGGTGACAATGGGACCACTTCAGAAGTATCTCCTTTCGAACAAAAAAATAATTTTGAAAATCGGTCCACAATTGACGGAGTAATCGCGTAACAAACATAAAAAAAAAAAAACATACCGTCGAATTGAGAACCTCCTCCTTTTTTTGAAGTCGGTTAAAAATAACACTTGATTGTCAATCAAGTGTTACAGAGACGTGTGGAAGAAAGAACGTTTTGCACACGAAATATAAAGTAAGTATATATATGTATAATATACCTGTATACTTCATTCGTGGCTAAACCAAATCAAATTGGTTTATGAGAAATGTTTCATTTTGGGGACAACAAAGAAAGTCCTAATAGGGTCAAAATGTAGTCAGTCAAAATGCTCACCCGATTTCCAATTCGCACCAAATAACGTACTCCCATAAGTGTCCCATAACAGGTGCGTCTGCCCTGAAAATATGTTATTTTTGTGTCAGGTAATTATTTGATAGAAGATATTATAGAAAGTATTGTAATTTGTATAGATTTGTTTCCTTACCATGTGTGTTCCGAGTTAAAACCAACCTGCGAAACAAAAAAGTTAACTTTATTAGAGTTCACAGAAGCATGAAGTTGTAGAAATTACTATTATTTTTAGGTAGGTACATAAATTAAATGTAAAGATAACTACATAATTTCATGTCGTATAACTACTTTAGTGCCGTATCAACTACGTTACCGTAACATAGGCATGTGATACCCAGCTGCAAAATAATAGCCACATCGGTATTTAAAAATTCAATTAAATAAAGTACATAGTAGGTAATTAAGTGTTCAATTCTTGACTTTTTTATTGCATTGATCGAAGAGGAAGCACGCAGGCTGTTAAACTCTACATAATCAGTGTATAATGTTCCCACTGCTGGGACACAGGCCTCCATTAAACTCTACTGCCTATATATTTTGCTTTCCCATCCAGTCTAAGCTGGACGGCATGTGACTTATTCCTTTTAAACTGGAACACAGCAACGCGTCTTGACGACAGAAAGGACAGGCTTTAAAATGAACTGGAAGTTCTAGGTACAGACGCCAGCACATCAAGCTACTATAATCTGTCAATTCCTTTAATAGATTTTCAACTTTATCGCTAAAGCATAAGGTTCAAAGATGATTGGGAAAATTTGACAGTTTCGGGTACCTTGATGTGCTGGCGTCTGTACTACTAGATTATCTAATCTAGTATTTCAAGTCGCAATTCTGAAATTCAGAGATAACAGGGAAACTATACATGAGATACTTACAAAACCGTTTTTGCTGAAACAAAGGTTGAATGACTTGTCAAACCATCGATCATGGCCTTTGCCGTGTAGTAGCACGTGACCCATTTCGTCCAGTTTTGAAATATTTTTCTCATCATAGCCGTACTCAAAGTCATCTGCAACAATATTAATTTCTTGAGCAAAGTGTCAAATACTGAAACGACCTATGGACTGTCCCAACGCGTGCTCCTCGCAGACAAAACAATTATAAGATAATGATATGACGTTATTCATTATGCCTACTCAATTTATCTGCGATGTATTGTCTAGACGAAAAGCGTCATTATTGGTTACATATTAATTATGTCTAGCTGTATGGCCCGGCCGCGACTTTGTTAGCGTGGGTATTGAATTTCATGGGTTTTAATTTTTTTGCACGGAACCCTGTTTCTTTTTCTAAAATAAACGTCTAAGTTACTCCTTATTACATCAGCTATTTGCCAGTGAAAGTCCCGTTAAAATCGGTCTAGCAGTACCGGAGATTAGCCGGAAAAACAGAAAGACAGACAAAAATTTTATTGTTTTTTTTTCGTTATACGTACCGTATAAACATCAAAAGCTGTAATTTTGAATTACAAAGAGACACTTCAATTTTATTTATTTGTATAGATCACTATAAAATAATTAAGTACCTACTTTCAGTTTAACCGCGGTTTGTTACATTCGTTGTCAAGTAGATAGAAATATGTGTTTCTAAAAACTAAATATGCATAGTAGTTCTCTTATAAATTCAACTCTTGGCTTCTTTGATCATTTGCTCTACTTCTCATAGCTTCCGATTTCGCCCTAGTCTTTTCCCAAATAGTGATCCTGGATAATTCATATTAAGAGTGGTTCAGGGCCCGGCGCACCATGCCATGTACCCTCAAAATCTATCCTTAGGGCTACAAATAAATTATGAAGCGTTGTTATAAAGTTAAATTGTTTGCAATCAATATGCGGTGGGCTGTACTACGATAATGATTCGATGAGCCTGACGGCTGACGCGAAAGGAACCCTGGTGTAGGAATGAACATTGTATACTAACACGGATCTTGAAATGGGGACGACTACAAAAATGTAGGTTACAAAACTATGCAATCGAGGCACTTAATTAGTTCATGAATCGGTTAGCAAATAATGGACGGTAACTGGGTTTTTATGACCCCGAGGGACATTGGGCACTATTGGGCGGTGCTTTAGAGCGACGAGATATAAATTGCGTATTTGAACCAGTAAATTCTTTAACCTGACCATTCGCAATTTCTGATCTATTCGCATACAGAAATTATGTAAATGGTATTTATTTTTTCTTATCTGCACTCTGCTAGCGTCACGTAAGCGTACGTCTTGTATCGAAACTAACATCGTGTACACGCAGCGTTAGCGTCCCGTTTGCGCGCCGTATATGTTCGTTACATGTGCTCAGTGCGAACTGTCTAACCGCATCTAAGATACGTGGTGTACTTTAAACAATGAGTAAAATATATTAAAAATCAAAAGCCTGTGAAATTTATTGAATTTTAATTTTACTACAATGCGTACAATTTGATAAAATAAAAAGAGGTCAAGGAGATTCACAATCTCCAATGAAGGTCGTCCTCTTATCGGTGTAGGTACTGTATGACAGTATGAAGGAAGTGATTTATCCGCATCTAGTTTTGTGCGTAGATATAAATAATTACGAGATATATTTCGGTCTCTAATCATGCGTGCTTGTGTTGCGTTTTGAAAGGTTCGTTCAAAAATTATCATAATTATAAGTACTTTCTAAAATAGAGCACCACCCATCAAACCCGTTCTCCATACCTCACTATTTGTCGTCTTCTCTTTCTAATCGCACTCATTTTTCCTACAGTCGATGGACTGTCATCATTTCTTTTGGTCTTCCCCTACTCTTATAGCTATAAAATGGAGCATACTATTTTAAATGCCTTCAATTTAAGAATGTAATTACGTGCCCATTTGGCATCCAGATGTCTCTTTAAGTGTGGATTAGGGGGATTAGAGCCCGGGACTCAGGTCAAAATGGCAACATCTACTTGTTTGCGTAGCTAACCATACGTGTTGTTGTCAGCGCGACTATCCCGGTAAGCCATTTTATACCTCTCATCATCATCATCATCAGCCTATAATGTTCCCACTGCTGGGACACAGGCCTCCTCTCTGTGAGGGGGTTTATACCTCTGATTACGTTGAATACGAGTCTTTGTAATCGGAAGCTTCCGTATTTACCACTCTCACGAAAATGTTCTCGATGATCAACGTCAAGGAGTTAATATGGCATCAGTATCCTTACCCAGGCATACGTTGAAGGCGGCGCGCTCGATGCAGTGCAGTGAGGTGCGGTTGTGTCCGCGGTTGAACATGGTCTGTCTGATGTGCGCCCAGTGAGAGCGCTCGCCCGCGGTCAGCGCAGCCACGCGTTCTTCTCCAACCATTGGCTCTGACTTGTCGTCGAGGATTTGTTGAATTTGTCTACAGAAAATAGTTACTTCAACTATATGGTACATTGGTTTTCTTAACATATTTTGCGCAAATAAATTTATTTTCTTTATATTCCCGTCTACCATTCTAGTAGATTGCATAAAGGCAAAAGACATGCAAGTGTTCCTAGCCATTGGGCCACACAAATGTTCTGTTTCACGAAAGCGGGTTGGTCTTATTTGTGTGAGTACAACTATCGATGCACGTGGTGATAATTGTGACTGCGTGCGTAAAGGGGGTTCGACCAATACTGAACGCTCCCGAACTTACGCACATAGAAACAATGTGTAAGTGCCTTCGTGAGATAGAACGTCTTTACCAACTGTTTTCCACATCAAAAGTTGTTATTGCAAAGTTATAGTACAATGGAATGCTATCTCTTCTTACATGAGTTACTGGCATGTATATTTCTGTATTGAATGCAGCCAGTGAACTCAGAATTAAAAAAAAGCAGATGAAAACAAAACTAAATAATCCAATCGTTACTGTTTCCTTATTTGGCACCCTGTCACCGTGGATAGCCCTTATAACTTTATATATATGCAGATAGTGTGGAAAACGGCAGCATTGAACGTCGACCTCAATTAGCTTGATTGGTAAGCAGTTGGATGCTTGACACTACTTATTAAGCGTATTCAACTGACGCAGTGGATTATAATTGCATAATGCGCGCATTGCTTCAGCGTTTAGTTGTGTTTTAACTACTATGTCGAGACTATTTGAATAAAGGGTTATTTCGAAACAAACGCTTTCATTTTCTATTGCTGCAGATGTGTAAGAATTTTTAAACATTTGTTGTAAATGTTATGTAATTTATATTACATAGAATAAGAAGTATGAATGTAATAAACTTACACTTGAATTTCTGCAGGTTTCAATAGGCGTCCCCGTGAGTACACTAGCACTTTGTAGTACCTTCCTTTATGGTAGACCGTGATATGCGTCGAGTCTTGGTAGTGCACGATCTTGTCGCGTTCGATGCCGGGGACGCGCACCGTGTTGAAGAGTCTCTCGTACTGCCACGAGCAAAGAGGCACCATGTTTTGTAGCATTATCTATGAAAAAAAAAATAACAAAGTTTATTTTTTAAACTCGAGCTCCGCTCTGCTCTGCTCCTTAGGTAATACGGGCTGGTGTCCGCAACTCCACGTCAATGCGCGTATTTTGCCTATTTTCCGTGCTCTATAACTCCCTATTTTGATGGAAAAAGTTGCAAGAAACCCTGGCTGTTTATTCCTAGTAGTGAATAGTCCCGGGAAATCCGGGAACCGAAAGTACCGGGAAATCGCGAAATGTTTTTATCTTGCCCTGTCATTTCGTCTTTCTCTTACTTTGTCCGTTTCAACACTTTCAACTCTACTACTACGTAGCAAGTGTATTCCACGCCAAATTAGAAATATGCTAAACGCGAAGTATCATTTCCCGAAAGTATCGAAAGTACCGGGAATCCCGCTTCTTTAGCCAGAAGGTCCCAAAAATCCCGGTTCTGCATTCCCCAATTCCTAGCCATCTCCCGCTTCGTCCAGGCCCAGATCGAAGCAAGCTAGTCACTTTGCTCATATGCACCCGGACAGACAGGCAAAGGTCTGCTGGACAAATTTCCAGAGCAAACGTGGCTAGATTGCTCAAAGTAGTGATTTTTTTAATGAGCAAAGGGAGGCCATTTATCATCATCATCCACAGTCGGACTTCACCCACTGCTGAGCATATACCGCTCTTTTCATGTCCAAATCCCTGCTTGAGACACTTTATACAAAAAAAAAAATCGTTCTTGTAAACAGATAATGCCCCTACAAAAAATTACAATTAAGTCAAGGAAGTTTATTGGCTTATTCTGCTAAGTTTTATTGAGACTTGAATTTTTATAATTTAAGTACATATTAGTTAGTATAATATTACTAATAAATCAGCAGTGCTTTGTTATCGGATAATATGTATATCTGGTAAGTACCTATATTGTACCGAAATATAAAGCAAACACATCATCAGACTTTAGTTGTAGTAGTTGTTATTGTTTAGTTGTTTTCATGATAACCAGACGCTGTTGTTCAAACAAAGAACCATTATTTTACTGGAGAGTAAAATATTGATCCATTTGCATTTCCAGGTAAAGAAGTTTTGAATAAACCTACTTACAGAAATAAAAATAATTTATCCATACTAATATTATAAATGGGTAAATTATAAGTGTGTCTGTCTGTCTGTTACCTCTTCACGCTGAAACCGCTGAACCGATTTAGATGAAATTTGGTATATAGATAGTTTGGAGTCCCGGGAAAGGACGTAGGATAGGTTTTATCCCGATATTCCCACGGGAAACTTATGCGGGTGAAACCGCGGGGCGCTGCTAGTCATATATATAATATTAAAAAATATAGAAGTTACGAACTGGTTCAAGTTCTTGTCTATCGATGAGTCTCCTGAACTGGAGGCACAAGTGAATGATGACGCCGGCGCGCGCCGCCTGGGATCTAGTTGGTCTCAACAAGATGGCGTCGGTTCCGTAGAAGTTCGAGTTGACCATCAGAGGCGAGCGGCCGCGCAGGTACACGTACTCCTCCCACCAATCAGACACGTAGTTACTGGACCACCTACGAGAAAAAGATAACTTTACTTTTGTGACGTGTAACATCGCGTTCGATATGCTGAATCTATAAATAAGGTTTTTTTTTTTGCAAACTAGGATTTATTCGACCATTTCCAACAGACAAAGTGCAGCTTCGTATTCTTGGTTACAAACGAAAGTTGTGCTTGAAATATGTTTTGCAAATCAATGTTCCTCGCAACACAAAAAATATGTTGTAGTAAAAACGCTGCGCAACTTGCTCGCCCAATACAACTCTCTTTAGTTATGTTGAGCGACTATAATTATTGACCGTGAATACAAGACTTAACGAATAGACAGACGACATAGCTCTAAACATGATCGATTCTATGGCCGGTGTTCTTCTAGACGACATCTGCTTGAAGAGTAAATTACACGTCAATTACTGACTCTTGAAGATAAGCTAATAAATTATTATGTCAATCTGAAACTTCTGCGTGATTCCAGCCCTAAGTTTATGATATTTGATAGATAAGATAGTCTATAGTATAATAATTACCATGACTTTAGTACAAGGTATCTCTGTAGCTTCACAGCAATAGTTTCTTCAAATTCTTTAGATAATCTTTCTACTCTCTTATAGTTGTCATCGTCCAAAAGGGGGCGAACACTAGTCAGGTACTGAAACAAAACATACATTTAGGTCAGTATTTACGCTTTCATACTCCCAGTAAGTTTACCAATATACTAGTTTTTTCTCTCCATATTTACATTTAATGCCAATGCCTACCAATGCCTCTAAAAAGTAAGGTAATACTGTGGAGAAAATGTGTCAGTTGGTCACCGCTGCGTCAGTTAGAAGATAACAGCAAATAAATTAAGGGAGAAAAGAAAAAAAAACTAAAATATTTATTATTCAATGCTAATTTTCAAGCCGAAAGCCTCACACGAAATTGTATAAAGATAAGATCTGATTCGATACATATTTGTGTGTGGAAACAAGTTGTGGTTCTCATCAAACAATTTTTTTTAGAAATGGACTCACCCGTTTCATAGTATCTCTAACAGCAGGTAGCGGTAGTCTTGGCAATGATCCTTGAAAGCTATACAACTTGGGTTTGTTCCACCCTGATAATACTTTGACTACACTTATCCAGAGCATCGTCTTAACCGATATCTTCGATCCGGGGGCACGAGATTCGTACATCCATCCCTTAAAATAATTTTTTTTTTGTTAATAAGTGCCATTTATCACTAAACACACTTTATTAACAATTCAGATTTTTAAAGAGGCGCATTTACCTTGTACATTAATAGCAGTTTGAGAAGGTATCTCATGAGAAATATCACACTAAGCCACATAGTAAGAGCTGCCAATAAACAAGCGATGACCTGCCACATCGTGGAGTTGCTAAACAAAACATAAATTTATTGTTACAAAAAATAAAATGCCACTGCGGATGCAGTCTTTACTATATTGACGATACCCTTGAACATCGGTTGTGCTGGCTCTGGGCGCCTTACGTATATGACAATTGAGATCAGCGATTACATGTGTGTGTGTGTCTGGATGGTACTACGAATAAGTACTTATTACTTATTCGTAGGGATGGTACAACATAAAGCAATCTACCAAATATTTGTGCTTAATCCCATATCTACAGGGTGTTACAGAAAGGGTATATCAATACAAACGGATTGAAGAGTGTATCTCGTCTAGAATCTCTGTACAAAATTTCAGCTCAAAAGCAGTAACTTTGAAAATGCTTAATATTTTTTTTATTTCGATAGTTTATAAAATTAAATCATAAAAAACGTGTCACCGCACTACGAGGGTCATTATCCATTATCTGTAGTGTGTCTGTGCGCCTAGTACACGCACATCACGCCGCCGCGCGCCAGTGCAGCGCCGTGATGTCGAAATAAAAAAATATTAAGCATTTTCAAAGTTAATGCTTTTGAGCTGAAATTTTGTACAAAGATTCTAAACCAGATACACTCTTCAACCCGTTTGTATTGATATACCCTTTCTGTAACACCCTGTATAGACGCGTGAAAGACATTATGTAAGCTAGTGAATTACAATATAAGACATTAGGTACTTGTAGTATATTGTAATTCAGTAGCTTACAATTTACACCGGCATATAATTATGGCACAAAGTCTTAACGCAACAAAAAGATTATTTAGCAGAAAACAGACCGCTGGTGATTCCAAACTAATTTAAATGATTATTTACGGCTAGGCTAAGTAACAAAAATTTCATCCAATACTCATACTGCGTTGGTTTAAAACATCTTTTTTACTAAGCATGTACATAATTATGTATCATTAAGCCTGTCCACTATCAAATTAAAATAACTACCGTATCGTCATCGGCTTATTGTGGGTGTGTTTCGTACTACCCTCCGTCTACGAGATAAAAAAAAAAAACATGTTTTATCAGTCATCGGCTATCTCATATCTTTATTAAAGTATTTTACATAAGATTGATGTAGACGGATGTGATTATGTTGCTGGCAGCGCAAGATAATCAATAGACGGCCGTTGGAAATATTGTGGATTAAATTGTATTACAACTAAGCTCTTTGGTTTGCCCGGTACACCAAAGTATGAGTGAGGACAATGCCAATTAAAAATATAAACGATGAAATCCGAAATTTTAACAGTAACTAATTCCATGAATCGAGCTCAAGTAACACTTACCTAGGTAAAACAGATAATGCTTTTTGTACTAATCCAAATGGTACGCTAAATCCGGCAAAATGCGCAGCCGCGAGTAACGTCCACAGCACATATAGAGACTGCATGTGGCCTGGGTACACGCCATTGTGCACGCTATTCTGTGAATCAATACACTTGGATTAGTTTCTTAAAATTTGTAAAAATACAATATGTAAATATATATATATATTGTGGCTGCCAGATTCATCCACAGCGGAAACCGTGGCAGTAAACTAGTTCTTCATTAGTAAAATATTTGATTTTGGTCAAAAACCCGATATAACTTAAGCAGTCAGCCCAATATAACTTAAGTAAGACTTGATATAGACTAAGTGTAATTGGTAAATAGTCTGTCAAGTCCGTAACTGGGTTATGGAGGTCAGGTAGGCAGTCGCTCCATGTAAAACACTGGTATTCAGTTGCATCCGGTTAGACTGGACTGAAAGCCGACCAACATAGTTGGAAACAGGCTAGGCAGATGTCTGGTCCGATTGGGCTCCTGGCACAAGCATTATCCCTTTTTGCAGCTATTTGTCATCTTAATAAAAATGTGGTTAGTACCCACATTACATAACTACACCAAATTTTTACATTTACTTTTCTTACGTAAATAGACAATTTCGTTAGTAAGTTGGATTGCAGTTGCAGCCTTGCATGACTATGGTTACATAAAGATTTTATTAACTCTGTGATTTAACAAAATATGTATTGTAGCAACTAAATAAATATTAATTGTATCAAATGAAAAAATTGCAACACAAAAGGAGGGGATCTTTTTTAAAATATGTTAAATAAAAATTGATTGCCCTGTGTTTAATTTGCTAATTACTTAAATCTTAATTATCGGTAGTAAACGACACTGTAATCGTTCAAAATTGATTTATTATCACTGAAAATGAACTTAAACAATGCCCTTTTAAAACATTATCGTTTCACTGAATGCGGAGTAAGTATAGGGGTACGTAATGATTAGATTTAGTTGCTACTGTTTAGTACTATAGAGGAAAACGACAATGCGGACGCAATTACCTACAACACAAATTTACATAGTATATTTATTTAAAGTGGAATTGTTGTTTATGTAAGAAGCAAACAAGAAACTTATGATATCAAGCCATGTTTAGGAAGGTAGGGTAACTAAAATAAGAAATTTATATCAATCTGTATGCAAGTTCTCATGTTCATAAGTTAATAATTTTTTGACGAATAAACTACCAGTTCTGATATTATACACTTTTGCAAATAAAACGGGCACCTAAGGAAATTTACGTTCTTAGGTCGATTTGAGTTAATTAAATGAAATTTAATTGTTTGACGTAGTCTGTATACTTATAATCGTGTAAATTAATACGCGTGAAGTGAATTCTGGCAATTAAAAAAAAAAATCGATGAATTCTTTAAAACCGATGTAACGGCCAAACAATAAGACGTGGTCAGCAATAAAGATAAGAAGATTTTTTTACTTTTTTTAATTAAATAAACTTACAAATGTAAAAACCTAATAACGAGGGTGACCTCCTCTTTCCAAAATCACAGCTTGAATCCTTCTGGGCATACGTTCCCATTCCCACTCTTCTGCAATGACTCTTTTTAGCTCCCTGATATTTTGTGGAGCAGGTTGCACTGATCTAATCCGTCTCTTTAGAACAATCCAGACATGCTCAATTGGATTGACGTCAGGACTTCGAGCTGGCCAATCTAAACGACGGATTCCAACTTCTTGCATGTACGCTTCCACGTCGCCACAACGGTGCGGGCGAGCATTGTCGTCCATAAAAAAATGGAATCTTCCTCAAGGGCAGTCAATGCGGGTGTGTGGGCGCGTTCATTGAGGCGGCGACCAGCCCGGCGGTTGAACGCGTCCCAGAGGGTCATGGCCGTCCGGCTTGTCCGGGGATATCGCACGGTCTCCGGGGAGGCGGCGAGCCTCCTTGCCGGATTGCCGCCATGGGATCTGGAGGCTAAAGTCCTCGCCCACATATGGGAGTGGCGAGAGGAGGCAAAACGCCGGGGCACAACTCCGCTGCCGCGAGAAATCGCGGCACAGCGGACAGAGCTCCGGCGGGATCTCATGGCGACATGGAGAGTACGACTGTCGCAACCCAGTGCTGGGCACGCCACAATTGCGGCGATAAGTCCCCTCTTTGAGGAGTGGCTAGAGAGGCGTCACGGCGTCCTCACCTTCCGCCTGACGCAGGTCCTCACCGGACATGGCTGCTTCGGGAGGTTCCTGTTTCGGATAAGGCGGGAGGAAACGCCCGGGTGTCACCATTGTGTGGATCGCCCGGAGGACACGGTGGAGCATACGGTGGAAGCCTGTCCAGCTTGGGCAGAGCACCGCCGCGTCCTCACGGCGGCGATCGGCGGCGGCGATCTCTCGCGTCCGGCCCTGATCCAGGCCATGGTAAGGAGAGTACATGGGAAGCCGTTGCCTCCTTCTGCGAAGCAGTAATGCTAGCGAAGGAGGAGGCGGAGCGCGTGAGGGAGAGGCAATCTTGGCGCCCTCGCGCCCCTAGTCGCCGCAGGAGACGCCCTGGGCGTCGGGAATCGATAGCCGATTCCCGGCCACCGTAGGCGCGGGCTTGCGGACGGCGAGCAATGGGCAGCTCGCCGTCCGGTAAGGACCAGGCCCGGGTCGACGGCGCGTCGTGTTCCACGCGCGCCTCAAAGAGATGTCAGCACTAACTGACGGGGTCAACCAGGACCGAAGCCTGCCGGGGTCGCGGGTTGTTCGAAAGAGATACCGTGGCCCCTGGCACAGGCAACTGAAGGAACACGGGTGGGTTTTAGTCAGTAAAAGTCTGACACGCCCTCTCGCTCCGCCCAGAGCGGGAGAAGTTATTTGATGATTTCCCACCCAAAAAAAAAAAAAAAAAAAAAGGCAGTCAATGCGGGTTGTGCATATGGAATTGGGACTTCCATTATGTACCGGTGTGCATTTAATGTTCCAGTTCCAAAACATAACGGAGCCTCCGGCATAAGGAGTAATTTCATCGAAACTCACTTCCGCATAGCGTTCCCGTGGTCTTCGCAGCACTCGCCGGCGTCGGTCCTCTCCACACAAAAAGATTCTAGCTTCATCAGAAAACAATACTTTATTCCAGTCCTCCAGAGTCCATGAAGCACAGTTTCGAGCAAACTGAAGTCGAGCAGTACGGTGCTCACGGAGTAATTTAGGGCCATGAGCCGG
Source organism: Amphipoea lucens (assembly GCA_947508005.1). Taxonomy (NCBI): domain Eukaryota; kingdom Metazoa; phylum Arthropoda; class Insecta; order Lepidoptera; family Noctuidae; genus Amphipoea; species Amphipoea lucens. The sequence goes on from OX382355.1 coordinate 19,734,350, forward strand.
GCGGTAACTCCTGATATTGGCAGCCAAAAGCCTCCTCCTGACCGTCCACAAGCTAGCTTTTACTCCTCTTACTTCTTCAAGGCTCTTCTTCAGGTGCACACTTGACGCCTTACGATTCCGCAACGCCTGACTCACCAAAAAGCGGTCATCTCTTGGTTCTGTGCATCGTTTTCTTCCCGAACCGGGTCTTCTTTTGACCGCACCGGTCTCTTGATATTGTTGCCAAGTCCTCTGGACAGTAATTGAACGACTCACATTTAGCCGCTAAGACACGTAAGTTTACGAACAACTTTCTTCAAGTAGGGCTATAATTTTACCGGCCCTTATCGCTTTATCACTCATATCAAAAAGTGGTATTTAATGTAAAAAGAAAGATTAAATTGTTTAATTTGCAGAAAATATCCAAAAAGTTTTAAAATTTTAGTAATCAGTAAAAAAATCGTTTCAGCAATTCGCGCCATTAGTAAAGCAATTTTACAATAATCCACAATAAGGATTATTATTCTTTTGTTAATTTCAAAATTAAGTTCAAGTTAAATCTCCAGCTGGAGAATTAAACGGCTCATGCCTTCCTACACCTAGATACCAGTCAATAGAGGTTATATGGGCACAACTCCCTATTTTCCGGCGCCTTATTAAGCAAGTGCAATAATATTGTGCTATCGCACTAATCACGTCTCTAATAACCAAAAGGCAACATAAATATATTATGCCCTTACATGGCAAGACTGTAGGTATACGGCCTCTTAGCGACCAGACATTTTGAGGCATATTGCACCGTTGCAAATCCCCAATTAAATTGTCAAACGAGGAAAGTCATCTAATTGTTGGTTTGCATCTATCGCCATAAACGCGTTTCTTTGTCTATTAAGATTCTTGTCATTTACGTAATTATATAAAAGATTTGATATATTGAGCCTTTGACTAATTGAATTTAATATCAATTCTGCGTCTATATTATGAGTCACAGGTTCACGAAAAGAGTTAATAAGAATTTTAAAATCGGGAAACAGATTCCGTAGTGTTGTATTAAAATAATCTTGACGCAGTAACTTGAAGTCGCGTTTAAAACGACCGTTAATGACCTCAACTACCCACCGACACAAAGTAACAAGTCTCGATTTGTTGGCCTGTTCGGTAGACAGTTAAGTGTCATTTCTGTCCTTTGTTGGTGGCAAATGAACTTCATAACCGCAAGCTTCTAAACCCGGAACACAATCACGAAAACCTCTATCGAGGATTAAAACATCATAAAAAGAGATAAACAAAGCCAAAGGTTGTAGTCAAATAATAATAACGACAAATGAAAATGTTGGAAAACGACGCGGTATGGAAAAACACAAGAAACCAGTGGTACAGACAAGTTACGATTACAATACATTTTGACACAGACAGTTGTAGATTTTGACTTAATGACACAGTTTGATATTTTTGTCGGTACTGGCTACCTGCCTGTACCTACATAAAAATAAAAGAAGGTATTGCTTGTTGTTATACCATTTTATGATAAAAGGCTGAAAAACAAAACTTTTGCTCAAGTCTGGCTTTATTGTGCAATAACTTTTTCCACACAGCGATTTGGGACTTTCCACCGGAACAATAGTTAAAGTACGTGAAAAAACCTTTCCAATGATATATCGCATGTTGTTATTTATTGGTTCGTAGGCTAGAATGCCCGTTCTCTTTTGGAACGTAAAGAATCATGCTAGGATGCTTCAAATAACATACCAATACATCGTCAAATTAATAAAACCACTTTCTTGTTCTTCTTCATTGAAGTAGAGAAAAAATCTAAAGTGCCCTTTTTTTTTGCAAAAAAGTGTATATACCATTGTATAAATCAAGACGTTCAAGTCGTTCGTGGTGCGTGTTCCGACACACCATCTCGAGAAGTTCCTTAAGGAAGAGTTCTGGCCGAAGGGTGTTGTGTACCGCTGGTTTAGTGGCCGGCTACATGACACCACTCAGCGAAACACGACGCAGACACTTCGTGTTTAGTTAGTTGTTTCTTAGTGTAATTATAATGTTGTATGTATTTATAGTATTTTTAAGTTATATTAATATTGTATTTTATGTGTTTTATATGGGCCTTGATGCCTGAAATAAATGGATAAATAAATGAATAAAATAAATCAGCTGACCTTTCCTGAACCTAATTACCTTATGTATAATGTCGTTACGTACAGGTACAAAATATATGGGTACTTACTCTGAAACGGGCTAGACGTTTCTTCCACGAGCGTATTCCAGACTCCCAGACCAGATAGAGCACCTCGCGGTCAAAGTTCACATCCCATCCGTCGTGAGTGATCGCGAACGAAAACGCAACAGCCGAGTGCGCTTCCGCCATCTTTCGTTACCTGCCTAGAACAACCAAATTATAATTTTCTGTCAATTAACAATACCAAAAATCGAAATCCAAACTAATATTATAAATGCGAAAGTAACTCTGTCTGTCTGTCTGTCTTTTCTTCACGCCTAAACTACTGAACCGATTTCGATGAAATTTGGTATAGAAATAGTTTGAGTCCCGGGAAAGGACATAGGATAGTTTTTATCCCGATATTCCCACGGGATCGAAAGTTACGCGGGTGAAACAGCGGGGCGCAGCTAGTTGTAAATAAACATTCGCTTAAGAGTATAATAAATATTGCAAGCATATAGTTTGCAATATTATAGCTTTGAATGTCTAAAGTCTCCAATATTATATTTGTTATAAATAATTTAAAAAATCAAACATATTTGTTTGATTTCAATACTAAACTCGCATGAAACTAATTGTGAATCTTAAACCAAAGCTAATGAAGCACTTTTGGTGCTGACAGTACTGTACTAATCAGGATTGCAGGGTGAAAACCATAACTAAGCGCCTGATTTTGAAGAACATTATATATTTATTTTAGCAAAAAAACAATATTTTTAAGTGATGTTACTACAAATGATCTATTTTTGGATTTTGTCCTTGGTACTTGTACTGTGAGACCTTGCTTATTGTCAAACTTCATGCTGCTCGGAAAACAGAGACTATCCTAAAAGTTTTGAAGAGTGAGATAACTATCAAAATATGTGACATTATGGTCCAATCTCTTGATTGCATGGGCATAGAAGCTGGAATATTTGATTGATGAGTTTCATCTAAGGAATGTGCAATTGTGCATGTTAAAAGTGTCTTGGATTAGCAGTATGATGATGATGGGGCTCCCTTTTCCGCACTTAAGACTCCAATTTGGTCCGTTGTGCATAGGGATTCTGGCTATCAGAGCCAGCCTAGCTCCGCCTATAAGCACAGAAGCTTCCTGGGAGCTTCACAGGCTTCACGGAGCGACCTCACTTCGATTAGTTGTATTTATAACTTCCAAACTTCAACTGTATGAAAAGTAATTTAATAAAATGTTCTATATTATTAATTCTATATTTGTGCTTGAGTTGGTTTAGCATGGGCGGTCGCGTGGCGAAACGACAGATCAAATAAAGTTGGTTTCATGAAAGGCAGAGACATAGCTTATATCCTGGAGACGGAGTACAGTAAAAAAAACTAAATAAGTAGGGGGATCAGTGGAGCACAGCATTTGTTATTTATTCATTTAAGTTTATTTATTTTATTTATTAGGGAAAACAAACAGTGACACATTACATTTTGTACGAAGAAATACAAAAAAGATACGGCCAAATGTGTAACCAACAACATTTTCCACGGAATACACATAAAAAATAACAATCTTTACAAACTATGCTATTTAAAAATTTAAACTAAAACCTACAACAATAATTTAAGTTAATAAGAAAACATTTCTTGTGTTAAATTAATAGTAAAACAAAAACAAAAGTAAAAGCAAACAAAGTAAAAAATCAAAAGGCATGCAAATCTTAATTAAAATTAAAATGACTGGTGACTAAGTATTTTGAGTACAATATTTTTGAATCTACCAGCAGAAAGAGCAAACATATCGATATCATGGAATTTGTTGTTGAAATTATTAGTAAGTCGCCGCAAGGGTGCCCGCATACCTGCGTTACTGCGACAAGAGGTAACTGCAAACAGCGGCCGTGCGCGCACCCCGCGACATACTGTCGTTCTAGGAACTATGTAACTTATTTTATTACGGATATCAATACAGTCATATACATTGCTACACAAATCAAACAAAAATACCGTCTCTAGGAGAGTGCGTCTTGATTTTAGGTCAAGTAATTTATACTTCTTACGCAAATAATCATAAGATAAATTGTTGTGGAAGCAACGGTAATGCATGGCTCTTAAAAATTTTCTTTGAACCTTTTCAATGCGTACTGAATATTTATCGTAAAAGGGATTCCACACTGGCACTGCGTATTCGAGCTGTGATCTGATCAGAGACTTGTACAAATATAAATAGGTAGAGGGGCGCACAAACTCCTTCGCAGATCTCAGCACAAAACCATACATCCGATAGGCATTATTTACAATTTTGTTAATATGGGCATCAAGGTGAAGTTTATCGTCGAGGAGAATACCAAGATCACGAATTAGAGACACCCTTGATAGTAAAGTGTTATCCAGAGAATATGGGTGCTTGAAAACATTCTTATTCTTTGTGAAACTGATACAACAGCATTTAGACAGACTCAGTTGCAATTTATTACATTTGCAATATTCATTGAAGCGATCTAGATCTTCCTGTAATAATATGCTGTCTTGCAAATTTTTGATGGGCCTATAAATTTTGAGATCGTCAGCATAGAGCAAGACTTTAGAATTTCTAAAACAAGTGTCAATGTCGTTTATAAATAAGATAAATAAAAGGGGTCCCAGAATCGAACCCTGAGGCACACCGGAAGTTACATTAATAGTTGTAGCAGATCCAAAACCATTCACTACGACCCTTTGAGTTCTGTTCGTAACATATGAAGAGAACCATCGGAGTAAATCACCACGTATACCGTTAAATGAAATTTTATTCAGTAGCAACTCATGATCAACCTTGTCGAATGCCTTTCGAAAGTCAGTGTAAATGGCATCCACTTGAACACGAGAATCCATGTTGTTGAACAAATAATCCATAAATGCTACCAAATTTGTGGTAGTAGATCTTTTCTTTACAAATCCGTGTTGTTGTTGGATTATACTGTGATGAAGAACGGGATATACTTTATCGTGGACTAATCTCTCAAAAAGCTTCGGCAGGGCTGACATAATGGATATAGGACGATAGTTCTCAACATCCTGCTTAGAACCCGATTTATATATTGGTGTTATGTTCGCACTCTTCCATACCTCGGGGAAAATTCCTTGTGCCAGTGATTTATTAAACAAAATATGTATAGGGGTGCAAATGTGTTTAGCTGTAGCTTTGAGAAACGTGACTGGAAGACCGTCAGGGCCTGGACCCTTAGTTGAGTCTAAAGAATTAAGTGCCCTCAGTATCTCATTCGGGCTTAGCTCTATATTACTGATGAGGGAATTGCGATCAGAATCCCCACTCGAAGAAATACCTCTCGTGGAGGATTGTTCATAAACTGAATTAAAGAAATCAGAAAAAAAGTTACAAATTTCTTCGGGGTCATTGGTACTTTGATCCTTGTATTTCATGTCAGAAGGTATACCAGAACAAGACTTCCGATTAGAAATGTACGTCCAGAAGTATTTAACATTACTGCGAATACCGTCCTCAACAGATTCCATGTATTTTTTGTAGCAGGAATTGCATTCAATGTGGAATCTAGATCTGTATAGTGAGAACTGTTCATAATCAGAGATATTGTGATACACCTTCCATTTAACCCAGGCTTTTAGCTTGTTTTTGTAAATATGTATCAGCGATGGTGAAAACCAAAACGGAAATTTCGAAGATTTAGAATTGACGAGTGGAACATTAGATTTAATTATGCTAAAAATTATATTATAAAATTTATGTACTGCCACATCCACGGAGTTTTCCAACCCAACCTGCTCATCCCAATTAATTTTACTTAATTCCTCATTTATCTTCTCGTAATTAGCTTTATAATAGTTGAACTTTTTCAAAGACTTTCGAATCATGTTTTTATGGGGGGGTTTAAACGGTATTAGTAAACAGAATGGAGGGTGGTGATTGTCAAGTTGCAGTAAATAGTCCGTGGGGGGGAGAACAGAGCATTCATTGTTACTGATGGCTAGGTCTAATAATTTCCCAGTCGGATTTTTGACAGTGTTGTACTGATGAGCATTAAGGAAAGACATAAATACACTAAGATGTCCACCAATCGAAGAATTGCCACTACAAACTAGCCCCGATACCGATCCATTATTATTATAGGGAATCCAGTCAATATCAGGTAAATTGTAATCTCCTAGGAGATAAAACTGCTCAACGTTAGAGTCATCAAGTAGAGGTTGTAGAAGATCAAAATATTGAATATAAATGGATTCAGGTGTTTTAGGAGGTATGTAGACAGCCCCGACAATTTGGTTCTTCCCTCTCGTCGAGCTGGGAAATCTAAGGAGGACGTGCTCCAAGTCAGCTTCTAGAGCAAACCGGGGAACCATTCTTACAGAGCGCAATCCCCTCAATACAGCAACCAGGACACCACCCCCGTCTTTTTTATTCGTGGCTGTACGGTCTCGATCGCACCTATGTACCACGTAACGAGAATCAATGAACTCACTGTCAAATATTTCCGGTGTTAACCAGGTTTCTGTAAGTATTATAATGTCGTAGCAATTTGATAAAATATTCATGTATAAAATGTGCAGTTTAGTGCGGATCCCACGACAATTTTGGTAATAAATAACTAAATTATCCGCCATTGAAATAGTTAATTTTACAAGAAGATATCAAGCCAGCATTATATGTTTCATTAATAAACAAAAAAAGAGCACAATATTTTAATTTGACCGAATGCAGCAAGACAAAGTGACATGCACGCAAACAAATCTGTAAGAAAAACATAGATACTAACAAAAATCTCCAATACCAAGCAGTGAGACAGTATAATAGTCTGTAATAACATTTATCGACATAGCTAACATCTAAGAAACGAAGATACATTAAAAACATACATACTAATATATACCCGAAGCCACAATAAAGCAATAGTTGAGAAGAAATTATGAACAGAGAGTATTGCACTCTAAGTAGCTGATTACATTTTGATGAATATCTATAAACACACACAAACGCCTCTTTCCACACCCTATAGATTAAATGACAGGCGAGAGGGAATAAGCAACTTAGAAATATTTTGATTGTATATAAACAATACAGGAATAACACTACAAGCCAAGCGCTAAAATCTACAAAAAACATATACAGGGTGATGACTTTTACTCGTGCGCGGATACGCTCATTCTGTGATCTCGGGATTGAGGATTGACTGGCCGGGTTTGATCTTAGCAATGTCTTCTGGAGATCTAATTGCGAATGATTTTGCTCCCTCTTTCTCACGAACGAGGATGGTTCCGTGCTTGACCCATAAGAACCGGTAATTATTCGCTTTTGCTGCATCGCGACATTCACGAAACAACTTCTTGTTTTTTAAAGTCAGATGTTCGTGCAAATAAATAGGAAAAGACGTACCCGACAAGCCCAGTTTTTCGGTATTGAGCCCCTTATTTAAACGTTGAGCGCTAAGAATGTTATCCCGTAATATGCGTGAGGTCAATTTCACAATAATATTCTTAGGTTTATCATTATCTCGGTGGGCGTGTGGAACCCGGTGTATTGATATAATGTCGCTCTGCTTTAAGCTGCACTTTATGGCGGAACCAATATTGATCATAAGTGTAACCAGGTCTTCATTACGCCTTTCGGGCATGTTACAAATTTCGATGTTGCAGTCTCGAGCGCTCTGTTCTAGGGAGTCAATTTTAGCAACAAGTTGTGATATCACATGTTTAGATTCAGTGTACTCATGAATCTGTTTACTAAAGTGACCAACTTTTTTCGAAATATCAGACTGTTCGTCACCAGCAAATCGAATCGAGTCCTTCAGACTGTCAATCTCTTGCGAAAGATCATTATATTTAGTCTCTAGTTGAGAAACATTTTGTTTTATAACAGATTGCTCGCCACGCAATGATTGAAGCATTTAAGTTTACATTGATACAAAGGGTTTTTATATTAGTGATGTAACTTCTAATTATGTATTCAACCCCTCACATAGACCAGCGGGGTAATTGACTAACACACAGTAGCAATGGTGTTTGACAATTGTAGAACATTAATTTATTGTGTTATATACATTGTTGAGCAGACAAAATTTTTGAACATTTCAAGCAATGGATTAGCTACATTACGCAACTGGGGTACCCCAGGCCACACCCCGGACACTCCATACATCATCATCATCCTATAATGTTCCCACTGCTGGGACACAGGCCACTCCATACAATGCTCGCAAAATAATTACCTATTACTATTACATAAACAAATGACGTTTGTATACGTGCAAATGTGTGCGTGAAATCTAGTAGGGTTGGCTGTCGTGCGTAGCGTAAAAAATAACTGACTTCAAAAAAAAATACTACAAAGTGATAATAACTTTAATTTCGGAAGTCGGTGTTGTTTGTTCCTCATTTTCGTGTTTTGACACTGACTTCCGAAATTAAAGTTATTTATCACTTTGTAGTGTTCTTTTTTTGAACATGGTTATTTTTATTTGTAAAAAAGTTTTTATTTTCACTTTTTAGTTGTGCCTACCCCACACAAATTCAATTTACACTAGTGCAATGAAGAATTGTCCAGCAGTGGACTGCGATAGGCTGAGTTGATTGATAGATTGAATGAAGAATTGAAGACACCGACTAGAAGAATCATCAAAATTCCCATAAAAATGCCGGAGATGCAGTACATTTATGCATATAACTTCGTACATAAGAACAATTACCTAAAGTATGTAAACTAAAACCTTCCTGAAAGAATGTAGATCACATTAGTGAAAGAATTATCAAAATTGGTTCATTAGTTTTTGAGAAAATCGCGGACATACATACATACATACATACGGGTCGAATACAGAACCTCCTTTTTTAAAGTCGGTTAAAAATGGCGCGGAAAGCGATTTGCGTCGGGGAACCGAACGACGACGGCGCTGCTCGAACATGTGCATTATTATGAAGTGACCTTGTAGTTCAATTGTTTATTTAAATAGTCGGGTTCGTAATGAAATAAAAACACTAAAAATAGTTTAGTTTAAATGACTTATCTGTAAATAATCGGTTATTAAATCGCATGGTATTAAAAATGCGACATCTTACAAACAGTTCATGTAAATACGAATTCGGAAAAGCATCACAATATCCAACCATCATAATTAAAACTTTTAAATCACAAAATTGTGTGTTCGTGTCAGCAGTACAGCGCTGCGGTACGCGAGCGCCCTTGCTAAAGAGTCGGCGACGAATACCTCGAAGTGCAGGGTGAGGTGTGGTATCTGATATGAGCGCGGGGAAGGGAGTGCCCTTTCGTAGTACTATTAAGTATTCTCTGCTAATAACAAGAGGCAATTACAATTACTTTCATGATTAGAGACTATGCACACTACTCAGCACAACTGGTTGTGCATATTTTGATGGGATGATTACATGAAGTATGATGAACTGAATTATACAAATTGATCATATTCAATAAATAAAATGAATGACTAATAATTTTTGACATCAAGTAAAGGTGTACCTAATTGTGGGGTATTCAAACATAATTATGAATTTCGAAAGTGGAATATAATATCTGAATCATGGTTTGTGATTATTATTGCTACTTCCATGGTTATTTGTTTCAGTAAATAATTATAGCAAGTTTGTATACATATTCAAAATAAAAATTCTATTTATTTCACAAAAAAATACCTGAGTACTATTGATGTCGGAAAATAACAAACAGGATGGTGCTACTCTACGTATATAAGAGAAATCTCCGCACACATTCGCAGCACATAGGATATAAATACGCGTTCGCTTCGCTACACGCACACACGCTCAGCAGGTGTCAAAGTCTAATTTGAGGCAGGCGACCGACAGTTTTACGTAAATTCGCAACAATCGCAATATGACTAAACCTTCATTTGTTTTTATTATTAATGTCGTAAGTTCATAAAGTGGTGCCATTAAATTACCTCCTAAGTTATGATTAATTAAATTGGATTAAGGTCAAGTCACATGCTAACCACGTATAAGTCTTTACAACACCGAGTATACGTCGGACGTGAACGTATCATTTTCTCCTAAATTCTTAAAATTACGCATGCATCGAAAAGATTAATACATGTGCAGATATATTTTATTTCGAAATAAAAATATTTGACACATTCCTCTTACCTTGAATAAGATGAGTTTACGAGCAGAGCACCAATATGTAGTACGCAGACAGGTACTGGTACAGTAAAATAACCGTACCTTGTTAGTAACTTTATTTACACACCACCTTTAAGCATTTTGCTGCTCTTTTAAGTATATAAAAATAATTTAGTACGCTATGTATAAAGAATATCCATAAAGTTAATTAATTTAAATATATTTACATCCGAAATAAATAATAGAAACTTCACATTCAGACAATACGTGCCCTATAACCAAAGAGTAAGCATAGAACTGCAACGCAACAAGACGAAGACACACACGGCAGTGGCACACACCAGCAAACTAAGTGCGGGGCGACACGTACCAAAAAGATGGGTCTGAGAGTTGTCAAATTGTCGAAATACTGTAGTATCGATAAATTCTATTTTTAATTATAAAAAAAAAATCACAAATTGATAAGTACTGCTGGACAGACTAACATAATATTGAAAATTGAGGATCCTTATATTATCAAAATGGACCATAATTTGGAGATGACACTGATAAATCTGACCGGAGGTAAAACCTGGATGAGGCTGGCGCAGAAGTTTGAGGATTGGCTGATTCAAAGAGAGGCCTATATTTTGTTACAGGTATTTATTTATTTAGTTATGATATAATAAACAGTATTTTAGCGAGAGAATCCGAGCAAGCACATCGTCCATGCCTCTCGGAGTATTAATGTACTGTGGTCCATGCTCACCGGAAGACGGCGATTCACATTCTCCAACCTATTATTATGCCCTATGGTCTGTACCTACCCAGCAGGCAGCAAGCGCCGGCAGTTTTTTTTCCGTGAACCTTTTTGTACTAATGCGATTTTTGCTGCCACACACCGCGCAACCGGAATCGCAATTTGGCCTGCGAGGCCAAAATTCAAAATTTTAAGTGTAAGTGTGACTTACACTTAAATATGGAATTAAGTAGGTATGTATAGATGTAAATAAATAATTTAATGTCTTTGGTATAGATCGAAAATAATTAATGCCTATATCTAACAAACAATCGATATCGATTCAGATAGGTATTAAAAATACATTCATTGGTTCACTTGTAAACGTTATTCCTAGTGTTGCTTATAGAAAAAACTTAATGTTTTTCATTTTTTTTTTTCTGCGACTTGTCAATTACCTAGTTCCTGTAGACTTTCACATAAAGTATAGGGATATACGGCGAAATGAATCCGTAAAGCGCCATTTACATGTCGCAAGTTTCTTACTGCGGCGTACAAAAAAACTAAGCAACAACTGACTTCCAAAGTTCTAACGTCCAAACGGTCAAAGTTCTAACGTCCAAACGTCCAAAGTTCTAAGCACCGTTTAGACTGTGCAACTTTGTAAACCAGAGGAAACTGTCTAACGTTAGGTACACACACACAACGACTTTCATGGCTGTCGAGTTGGCGACCTACTTATAATATATGCCGACGACTCACATCACAATCAGTCTATAATGTTCCCACTGCTGGGACACAGGCCTCTTCTCTGTGAGGGGGATCATGGGGACGACTCACTAGCGATGAATTTCAAGTCGATCACCACACTGATTTTGACATCACTCACTAGCGACGAATCGGCTGTCAAGATCTGTGTGCAGGCCATAGAATAATTGTAATAAAAAGATATGATAATTTATGTCACATATTATTTTGATACCATGAAAAGCTCTACAACTAATAGCAAGAAGTACTTTCATGGGCGAGACGTCATGTGACGTAATATCAAAAAAAGACCTGTCAAATACCAGATGTCACCCGCTCAGCGCGTGATTTATTACCCTGCTCACAAAAAATGGTCTACTGATGCTTATATGGGCTCAAGCCACTTAATGTAAACTGTTTTGGGTTCTTGAATAAACAGACCATAATATAAAATGCAAACAATACTCGTATTACGAGTATTGTATTTATAAACAAATGACGTCATCAGAAAATAGGTTGAAAGTGTGTTCGTTTCCGTGTTATGTCGATTTCTGATAAAACTACTATATGAATTTACACGAAACTTTGCAAGTTACATTATGAATAGACAAGTAATCTAACAACAGCGTTTTTTTGAAAGTCCTACCTTACATTTTAATAATATTGAAACTCAAATTTCAGTGCGCCGAGCCGTTCAATTCTTATTACAACGCTATGACTGTAATCGCCCAATCCTAGTCATATTGAGTTGTTTCTAATTAAAAAAGTGTTACTAGGATACTACACAAACCTTTATTAACTGATAACTACCTATATCTTGTAAAAATATACCACTATAATTATAAAATCATAAGATTTTCTTGAAGTACTTACGTAAAATTTTGTTTGACCAAAAAAAAAGATTATTGATTGATTGTGATGTTATTTCGTGCAAATATTATCTACAATATTATCTACAAGGACGTATAATATGTTATAAACGAATATTCATCCACTTAACGTCGATTTTACACAAAAACTATTAAAATAAACAACATAGCATCATAACAAAACATCACGCACTGCAGCTGCCATTAAGAATCGTAAAGTCTATTTTTAACTTTTTTTTTCAAATATTGCCAACCCATATTTTTCGTTTTGAATCATTTAGTCGATTAGTTTATCTACCGGACCATAGACTCAAACTGTTGCACAGGATATTAGACCGTATTTAACAGTAATAATAGAGGTTGAAGCCGCGTGAATCGGGTGGTGACAAATGGTTACGCTCGCCCCTGAAGGGTGCGCGCCGGTCGGTGACAAATGGTTACGCTCGCCCGCTAACGGTTGTCTCACAGTCACACACAGTATAATGCGTGCCACGAAAGATGACACACCACGTGGTTTAACTTGCGCAGTACACGATTTTAGGTCTTTTTTGCGGTATGAGGTCTGAGCGCGGGACGGGACCGGACGTCATAGGGGCGGCGGAAAGAGCGCGGGAGGCGGGGTCAAGTCTCATCTTTCGTGGCGCGAGCTATATAGCTAAGGAAAAAAAAAACGAAAATTTTACTTTGTGTTTGTTAAATAATTGTAACTTTATAATACTGTTTTTAGCAATAAAATTAGTAACTTACACTTTTTCAGGCATCTATATTATTATGTAGTCCAACGTATGAAAGAAAATTTTTCCTTACGAAGGAACGTTTATGTTTTCCGCATTTAATTTTGTATGTAGGATTTTTTATTCCTTCATAGCATGACAGCTATGAAAATCCCTGACTCTTAAATTAGAAAAATGTTTTTTTCGGTTCCTGAAAATTTTACATGGAGGCACTTAGCTACCTTTGATTCTATATGCCACATGTCTTTAGATGGGTTGTGTGTGACTAACCAGGCGAGGTTTAAAAATTCGTTAGATGCCATTTAGTCATAAAAAATATTTTTTAAACACTAGGTACCTACTAAAAAAAGCTCGTGAAAGCGCTCATTGTGAGGATACCACCAAAATTATTCACTGAAACATAAAAAAAATCACAAACAACTGCAAAAAAAAGTTCAGAAACCGACGAAAAAACGGAGGAGGTTATCAATTCGACGCGTATATTTTTTATTTTTTTATGTATGATCACGCATAACTTTTTACAGAGCTGTCCGATTTTGATATTTCTTTTTCTATTGGAAAGGATATACCCCGAAGTTGGTCCCATATAAATTTGGAAAAAAAAATCCAACCCTAAGGGTAGGAAAACAGGGGATGATTGATTGTTCACTCACTGATTGTAATGTATGAGCACGCATAACTTTTTACAGAGTAGTCCGATTTTGATCATTCTTTTTTTATTGGATAGGACATACCTCGAAGTTGGTCCCGTGTAAATTTGGAAAAAAAAATCCTACCCTAAGGGTGGGAAAATAGGGGTGATTTATTGTTCATTCACAGATTTTAATGCTGAGCTTTATAAAGCCTTTTTTTTAAGTATTTTATTATACAAAAATAATAATTAAATTAGGATTATATAACAGTTAATATCTAAAGTAAGGTAGGTAGCTATTTTAAAAGTAATAAAAAATTAAGCATGTAGTAATTAGTAAATTATAGCCTCAAAAAATTATAAAATAAAAACTTTTTAACAAAAAAATTAAACCTCCGAAAAAACTGAAAAGCAAAAAATAAAAACCTTTTTTATTTTACCTTAATAAATAAGTTCTTAAACTAATGCAAGTATACCTAAGAAATTTTGAGTCGGCGCCAAACAATCAATGAACAAAGATCACTAAATTACCTTAAATTTAAAGAAATAACCAAATCAAATTAATAATGCAACGTGAAATCTCCAGCGATAAATATAACATTCCAAACAAAAAATGCGCTCTCCGCACGACCACTCGCAACGATATTAAGTTGCTTGTTTGGCGCCGACTCAAAATTACTTAGGTATACTTGCATTAGTTTAAGAACTTATTTATTAAGGTAAAATAAAAAAGGTTTAAAATAAAAAAACTGCAAAAAAAAGTTCAGAAAAAGTGAAGTGTGTGTTTTTTATTTTTGATACAATACTGGGTGGCAGGGACGCGCGAACTGTAACCATGAATGAACTCATCACATGATTCAAGGAAAACCTACCCCTAGCGTACCATCTAGCGTAGAAATGTTTTGCCAAATCGCCAGTTATCCTTGCCACCCTGTATTCATCACCGGATCTGCGTATTGAACAACCTCGATAGGTATTTGCTCAACATTGAAAATTATAAGTAATATCAGTTTTGATTCAATATCAATAAGGTATATATAATAACAGGAAAAGTTAAAAAAATAATAAGTAACGAATATTTCGATCCCTAAGTGGATCTTTTGCCCAACAGCACTGGCAACATTTTGTTTGACAGTCCGGGGTCCGGACCGGTCCGGACTGATTTCTCATTTATTACAATGTACTCTGTGGCAAAGAGTACTATAAGATAGTAGTGTTGCCTAACTATCGATAGTCGATGTATCGATAGTTGACCCCGAAAAATAGTCACAATATCGATAGCCCTATCGATACTATTGAAATTTTACAATACTATCGATACTATCGATAGTATCTATCCAAGAAATTGAGCAATACTATTGATAAAGAGCAATACTATCGATAGTATCGATACTATTGGGTATAGATACTATCGATAGTATCGATACTATCACTTTTATGGCGTATTTAACTGCAATCACTGTCGATACTATCGGTAGTATCGATACTATCGATAGTTTTACTACATCGATATTTTACCAAAACACAATTGTATCGTGTTGGATTCAAACCTTTATTAGCAGCTTATGCAGAAAAAGTGAAGCTAAACATCGAATTTACTAATTAATAATATTATCACATATCTTGCAACTAATTTTGGAATCTAATGATTCCAAAATTAGTTCTTTCTAATCTTTTAAAAAAATGACCACATTGCCGATTTTTTATTTTTATCTGTCATCACGATTCAAACACTCACGCAAATCACTTTTAAAATCTACAAATGGTTGGCAACCTAATCGCGGTCATATAAATTAAGTGAGTAGGTACTTATTATTAAATCTATAGTATACAATAATGGGAAGTGACTAGATAATACAACTAATTTCAATATGAACTAATAATGTTGACTAAAATTCCGGTGCAATACTATTGAACTTTGGGTAAATATCGATGTAGTAAAACTATCGATAGTATCGACAGTGATTGCAGTTAAATAAGCCATAATAGTGATAGTATCTATACCCAATAGTATCGATACTATCGATAGTATTGCACTTTATCAATAGTATTGCTCAATTTCTTGGATAGATACTATCGATAGTATTGTAAAATTTCAATAGTATCGATAGGGCTATCGATATTGTGACTATTTTTCGAGGTCACGATAGTATTGACAACCTATCGATAGGCAATCGATAGTAAGGCAACACTATAAGATAGTACTCTGACATATTAGTAATCTGTGGTGGTAATTTTTTTGCCTAACTGTGGCCTAACTATTGTTTTCTTTTCGAACTATTGCGACATTTTTGTTTATAGAATCACAACATGATAGCCAGTGTACGTAATCTATTGAGTAAAGAATAAATGCTCGTTATAGATTAATAAAAATGATATTATCCATTCCATTATTTAAGCTCAAAGAGAAAGTAACTATAATTTTAGTAATACTATTTCTATTAGCGAGCGTATATTTTTACTTAAATCACTTGCAACAAAGCTACAACAGTGCTCAATGGTCTGGAGAACGTTGTTTATCAGAACTGACATCTATTAAATATCAATTAAACGGTAAATATTATTTGTACAGTCAACTACTGTGTAAGTATAGACTTGTTATTGTAATTCCATAAACTTTTTAAAATTACAGTTGTCACGGAATATAAAAACCGGATCGACAAGCTATTGACAGAGACGCAAAAAGCTCATGATAAAGAAAAGGAAAGGTATAAAGATGTTATGGACAGCTGTGTAGCAATGAAACAACAGACTGCCATATGTCAGGTAATGTTATTTTATAATTAAATAAACTCTTTTTTTGTATTATGTCAATTAATACCTATCAGTTTACTGGCCTGGCAGTCATATACAGGGTGAATTTTTCAAGTGGATGGCCAAATCCGAAACTATGAGGACTAGCGAAAAGTACTCGAAAGGAGTTGTGGGCTCGATTTTATGTACGTTTGCCCAGCTAGGCCCCCCAGAATTTGCGATTTAGGTATACACCAATGCAATGTACTCGCCTCTAGGAGTATATGTAGGTACCGCTTTCTTTTTCAATGTACCTCTGTACTTTTGAAGAAATATGCAAAAAAAGGGGGCCGTGCCAGCCAAACGTTTTCAGCACGGCCCTCGTGTAACTTGAAAAATATATAGCGTATTAAAAAGTTTCATAAACTCAAGGAATGTACTTTATTAACACGTTCTATGTACCGTAACAGATATTGTGAATTCGTAATAACAAATAATATATAGACGTGGATAGGGGGCCGTGCTGAAAAAAAAAGAAAGGAGAAAATATCTAAAAAAGACAAAACAACCTTAGCCAAAAACTATATAAAAGTAATTCATGTTTGGCAAGTAACATATGTACCGCATTGGTTTCTCATACAACTTGCTAAATTCAAAAAATAAACCAATTTTAGTTTATTCAGCATGGCCCTCTATAGTTGCCTATATCTTTTTAAATATGACATGTTTGTTTACAAAATTCGACTTCCTGAATTATGTATAGGAGTACATTCGTTCCAAATAAATTGCGATTATGGTGAATTAGTATTTTAAAAGTTAAATTGGATCAAAAATATCCTAACATACAACTGATGGGGTGACCATGATTCCACGTGAGAATGGATAAAAAAACTTCTGTATAAATTGAGTAAATCTTTAATAAAATAAACAAATCAAAAATATCGTAATCTGTATTAACTATTAACGATAACTATAATAGTAGTAAGTAGTAGGTCGCAAATCGAACAAAACAACAAGTGTCGCTAAGACTAAATAGCTTTAAAGGCTTAAAAAAATCATATATATATTTCCAATAAATCACACGGATTGATGTACGGTACATTACAATAAAATTACAGTTTCGGTACATTTCACAGATTAGTTACGTTTACCTATGGAATAATCGCAGAAAAACTATGTGTCACAAACACTACAATTCTTTTACCTATTGTGGTATAGTAATTTTATTTTAGGTGCATCGTCCTCACATATTATTATATAATTAATGTACCCCTGCAAAATATTGTACCTAAAACATTTTAAAAGAGTAACGGTGGAGTTTCTTGCCCATTCTTCTCCACACGAAAACTACCTTTTGGAAGGGGCGACTAGAATCAATTCTATTTTAAGGTAATTTTTGACGTTCAAAAGTGCCTTTTATGTGCCTATTTGAAATAAATGCTTTCACTTTGACTACAGAGCTTAAAAGGCTTAAAAAATTACAGATACATTTCCAACAAATCACATTGATTGAACCTTACCTAGTGAATTAATAGCGACCGCACACAACAAGTTTTAACTGATTTAATTCCCTTAAAAGATGTCATCGCTAATATTAATTTTGAAGAAAAAAAAAAACAAATTGTAAAAAAAGAATGTTTATTTCAATGTAGTCACATAATTTCATTAATATAGGTATAGAATATATGTACCTAATTTATGGAACCATGGTCACCCCATCAGTTGCATGTTAGGATATTTTTGATCCAATTTATCTTTTAAAATACTAATACACCATAATCGTAATTTATTTGGAACGAATGTACTTCTATACATAATTCAGGAAGTCGAATTTTGTAAACAAACATGTCATATTTAAAAAGATATAGGCAACTGTAGAGGGCCGTGCTGAATAAACTAAAATTGGTTTATTTTTTGAATTTAGCAAGTTGTATGAGAAACCAATGCGGTACATATGTTACTTGCCAAACATGAATTACTTTTATATAGTTTTTGGCTAAGGTTGTTTTGTCTTTTTTAGATATTTTCTCATTTCTTTTTTTTTCAGCACGGCCCCCTATCCACGTCTAATATTATTTGTTATTACGAATTCACAATATCTGTTACGGTACATAGAACGTGTTAATAAAGTACATTCCTTGAGTTTATGAAACTTTTTAATACGCTATATATTTTTCAAGTTACACGAGGGCCGTGCTGAAAACGTTTGGCTGGCACGGCCCCCTTTCTTTGCATATTTCTTCAAAAGTACAGAGGTACATTGAAAAAGAAAGCGGTACATATACTCCTAGAGGCGAGTACATTGCATTGGTGTATACCTAAATCGCAAATTCTGGGGGGCCTAGCTGGGCAAACGTACATTTGATTTTGATGAAAACTAAAACTGCATCATTGGATTTTTGAAAAATCAATATTTCTAGCCAGGAATCGAACCTGTTGATTTTGAAGAAAATAACACATAAGTACTGTATTATTTTCCTTAAGTAAAAAATTTCACTCCTTGCATGAGTTCATCGATTCCCGTCCTCAGGGTTTCTTTAGGGCAGCCTAGGCATCAATGCACTTCCATTAAAATGGTGCATATCTTAAACAAGTTAATTTATTATTTTTGCGGCCCTCCAATCTATTTAGAAATTTGTTTGGACAGCCTGTTGTAGAACAAAGAACAGAAGGAAAATTCTCGTATTTTTAAGAACATTTGCATTCTTATCTCAGTCTCAGTCAAAAAAACCTAATGACAAGTTTTTGACATACTTAGTTTGTCGCTGAGATGAAATTGCAACTTGAATTGGATCGTTTTTCAAGTATGAGAATTGGCCTTCTGGTTAAATAGGTTCTTCACGTATTAATCTGAATTAAGTAATCACAAATCAATCAAGTAATTGCAAGACTACATGGCTGGTCATTAATTATTTATTTAGGTACATACATCAAAGTATCTAGGGATAATAATGATTTTTGCTTATATTTTTTTCTATTCAAATGAAAGAAAATAATCTACATAAATTGATTTAGTAGAATGGTTTCCTACATCTAGACTTACGAAGTACCGTTGTTTTTGCATCAATATATTGTTTTGTGATTTCTTTCAAAAACGGGAAATTCACACATTAAAAAGTGGTTAACATTAATTAAATTAATAATAAAATAACTGAGATGTTTACATAATATAAGCTAAAATATAAACTATAATAATATGTACAATTATATGAAAAAATACACAATCATTATAGGGCATCA
This sequence comes from Amphipoea lucens, assembly GCA_947508005.1. Classification (NCBI taxonomy): domain Eukaryota; kingdom Metazoa; phylum Arthropoda; class Insecta; order Lepidoptera; family Noctuidae; genus Amphipoea; species Amphipoea lucens. The sequence goes on from OX382355.1 coordinate 19,754,271, forward strand.
AAGAATTCATCCGCATCGCTGTCAACAGGAACAGTGCCCAAAAGGCTGGCAGCATTGCCACGTTGTATGGCAATGCTAATTCTTTGGCCAAGAAATAGGCCAGCCCTCTGGTCACGTGAAGAGTCGACTAACCGCTTGGCGATATCCCGAAATACCAAGTGGGCACTCGGACCCCATGGCCCTAGTGTTTCAACCCCAAACGGCTCGAACATATAAGTCCCAATCAGGTTGCAATATTTTCGCCGTTTGAGGTTTTCTGCACCTGCAGCAGCCGCCCCAGCACAGCCCACCGTGCTAGGAAGATGGGATGGCGCAAGGGTGTCGACACATGTTGCATCCCACACCAAAGGTCTGCCTAACTTCCAGGGCATTATGGTCATTCCGTCTGGCCTCTTTCCATCGTCGCGTGCCAGGCCGTTGGGTTCTAAAACAGCTGGCACCCCGGCGGTGACAAGAGCACGACGGATGATGTCATTAATGCTGGCGTGCCGTGCTATCCGGCCTGCGCTCCTACTGCAGGATAGGCCATGGTGTCCAAGGCAGTCGACAGCTTCACCGCACTGACAGCGATGCGGAGCCCCGCAAGGAGCGCCCAGTGGTTAACTGATAAAAATAACAGTTATTAAAGGTTTTTATTGTCAGTAGTCTGCATTATGTTCATCAGTGCAATAATCATGTGCAAATTTTTAATATAGTACTATCTTGCAATTTACAAATATTGTTCAAAGTTCAGTTTTGTTATCAGCTTTATCACATTCCATTTCATTTAGATAAGTTTTGCTTTTTAATGAGGAGTAAATTAACGAGTTGACCATTTTTATCTAAACTATAATAGGCTAACTATGAATACTTCATAAAATTTTGTATGTACAGTCAAAATCATGCCAGTGTAAGGTGCACCCCAATTGTGTACTACACTTATTTTCAAAATCTAAAAGATTTTGAAGGAAATTCCTAATCCATTGCTTTATAATTTTTACGACACTCTACAAACAGGAAATAGGTCCCACTAATGTTAAATTACTGGAACGAATTTATCTTAACAGTACAGCTGCCATACGCTTAGATATCACTGGCCCATCCTTTTCAATTCGAAGAGGTGTCAAGCATCCGATCCGCTGTCTCAAAAACTCTTCACTTCCTCAAGCGTTTGAGGAAGTCTTCCAAAATTTAGATGTACACTGGCGGAACAAGGGCATTGTCGTTGGAGAGAGAAGATTTACTAATTTATGCTTCGCCGATGACATTGTCCTTTTCTCATCTTCGGCGGCTGAGTCTTATGTTGGAACAACTGAGCCACGCCAGCCTCGAGGTCGGACTCGAATTGAATATGACGAAAACGAAGTTAATGACAAACAGCATGAAATGCAAAACGGACACTGGGGGTGTGGAGGTTGAATATGTCCATGACTACATATACCTCGGCCAAATAGTCTCTTTCCAGGCGAGGCAAGATAAAGAGGTTACTCAACGCACCGAAAACGCCTGGAAGAGCTATTGGTCGATGAAACACCTAATGAAAGGATCACTTCCACTTTCCCTAAAAAGGAAACTCATGGACATGTGCATCCTTCCCACCCTCACCTACGGAGCGCAAACGTGGTCGTTAACGAAACGTCAAAAGTCTGCACTCGGGGTCTGCCAGCGAGCAATGAAACGAAGTATTCTTGGAGTCAAAGTCACGGACCGCATTCGGAACAGTATACTTCGTTCCAAAACACAAATAGCAGACGTGGGCAACATAGCCGCCAAACTAAAGTGGAATTGGGCAGGCCACATCTGCCGCATGTCGTAACAGAATTGGGCAAAAGTAGCCACTGACTGGATTCCGAATAACAGGAATCGGCGACGCGGTAGGCCCAGAAAGAGATGACGTGACGAATTGGACGCCTATCTAAAGGATTGGTCAGATGTAGCAAGAGACAGGAGAATATGGAAAGACGGAAGGGCGGCCTTTGCCCTGCAGTGGGACATAACAGGCTCATAATAATAATAATAATTTATAAGTGTGTTACTCAATTATCCCTCAGGTCTTTGGTGTAATTAAAACTCCATACTATGAAAAGCCAACTCAAGGAAATGTTAAGAGACATGTGGTCGGCTGTACAGTCTACTCTAATCTGGACCAGTGATGCAATTGCGTCGGTTTCATTTTGACAGTTAAAGTTCAACATTCATTGCGTTATTTACGTGTTGAGCAGACAATTTTTTCTTACTTATGAAGCAATGGATTAGCAATTTGCTTCAAAATGATTCTGATTCCGATTGATAGTGTGTTACGCAATTAGGGGGTGCTAGGTTCAAAAATACAGATAATATTTAGTCCCACAAAACCATGTCAACAGATTGACTAAAATCTTTTTGATGCATTTAGTTTTAACATAAAAAAAGTTCGGAAAGTCATAAAATTAGTTACCGAGTATGGTTGTAAGAGTCCCCTTTATTCATAAACGTTATTAAAGTTAATTAGTGTTTAGCAACTGTTTGTCTACACATTTTTGACGTTTGAACGTCACTTAACTTTAATCATCATTTATAAATAAACCCCTTTACGTATGGGGTTAGAGCAGTGGTGGCCCTGTGAAAACGAGTTTTAGGTCTAAAGCCGCATTCTATTATACAATTAGACCTCCTTATTGACCATAACCATAGCATAATTTGAAGTTGGATAGCATTCACGATCAAAAAGAGTGAACTTTTAAATTGTAACATTAACTTTTTACCTTTTTAGTATCCTATTACAGCTTGAAAATAACTTGAATCAACAATTTATTTTTAGCACAAATAAGCAGTCGCTCCATGTAAAATACTGGTATACAGATGCATCCGGTTAGACTGGAAGCTGACCCCAACATAGCTGCGTAAAGGCTAGGCTGATACTGAGTACTATAAAATATAAATTGTTGATTAAAGAACCTGCCTTAACCCTTGCTATTTAACCTTTGCCTTGGTATTTAACACTAAATAAATAACTGATTAATTTTTTTCATTTACTGGTTTTCCAGAATCAATTTGAAGATCTACAAATTGAATGCAAGAAAGTTAGAGAAGACTACAACAAGGCTTTCAAAGAACTAGAAAAAATGAAGTCAGGGTAAAGAAAATTATATTGGATTCGAAATATTCAAGCAATTTGTTTTGGTTAGTATTCATACCAAGTAAATAGTTAATTACTAACATCTTGAAATTGTCAATATGATAGGTAGGTACCTATTATTATTTTACCATAACATGTAAATAATGCAGTCATAAGTAATGTACCGTTTGTTCTTACAGTATGAAATACCATCGTTATTTTGGCTAAAATAACTTCACTATGAGTTCTAATAACAAGAAAATAAAAAGTGTGTAAGGGGCGTCGCCCACACGAGCTAGAGTCGAGGCGCTTGCGCACAAGCGGCGCGCCGCTTCTACATTTTCTATAGGAATAAATGGCAGTGCGCTCACATACTAGAGTCGCGGCACCGTCGACGCGGTGCACAGTGGAACGAATGTATGGGAGCGGTTGGACGTAGACATGTCCGAAAAAAAAGAGTAAAATTATGCCAAACTAATGATGCTATCTTATTCGATTACTTAATGCCTTCATAACTTGTGGTGATGAATTTCTTCATAACTCCCATATTTCGGGAGTAATTTGAGAAAATGTGAAATTTTACTATGAAAATGAGTGTATCGAGCTCTCTCCCTCCTGATTCCGGGCTTGTTTCAAGTAGCGGTCTCTAATATCGTAATGCTATTACTAAGAGCTATATTTAATACTAAGACACATAGTGCGCCAAATGTGCACTTTCTGGGATAAAAGGAAATGAAAATTTAAAAAAAAAAAATCGTTTTTTCCCCATTTGTATTTACTTTAAACCGCAGACAGACTTATTAAGAGGTCTATAAATATATTATATATATACAGAAATATATATTAACAAAAATATTCACAAGAACTGATGAGAGTATGACTTTTAAGTAAGTTGATAATAAATTACCTAGTTTCATTAAAAGTACAATAAATAATTAAGATGTAAGCTCTAATTTACTAAGTTACACATTTTAAAACAATAACATCATTTAATTATCTTCGTCATCATCATCATCATCAATTAATTCAAATTCAGAATCGATGTCCGCTAAATCATTTATGTTAACAAATTCGATATCACTTTTCTCAGAATCCGTAAGCTCATAAAATTCCTTAAAAGAAGATTTTTTTACAAACTTATTTCCTTTTGGACGGATACTTGTAACAAGTGGATCAGAAGACAGTAAAAGATTGTGCATAATATCTTCATTGCATGAGATACTGCTATGCTTTCGAGAATGCCCCTCTCTATATTTTCTAAAATCTTTATTTCTAGCCTCAGATGCCTCTTCGGATAGAAAACCAATGGGCACAATTGACATGTTCTGAACTATGTCTGGCCCATGCATTAAAATTTTATGAAGTGAAGAAGGCATATAATACCATGGGTATAACTCCACGTAAAGCTTAGCAGTATCAAAGCAGAACTCTCGGAATTTAGTTACGTTGATCTTCTCTCCTGATGAAATACACTGCAAGATCACACAGATTTTTCTTAAAAGCATAGCATCTATTCCGGTCAGTTCAGCAGATTTAGTGTAGTTTTCAAAAAATCTCCTTGCCGAGTTGCCATTGTTGGTGGATCCACTGCCTTGTTTCACAACATCGAGAAGTAAGCCCGTTTCTCTTCTTACAGCCTCTTGAACTCTTTTCTTCCTGTCATCAACTTGCCTTTTTGCTATATCACCCCTTACTTGCCATGATTTTATGTCTAATTTGTAGGAAATGTGTAATAAGCATTCCATTGAGCGAATCCAAGCGTGAAGGGTGCTTAAGCCATATTTATACATGTCCTCGTTTGCGTGTTTATCTTTGATTAACTCTAAATTATTCATTTCTTTAGGACAAGCCTTGCATATGTCACACACTGAAGCTGCTGTATTGGATATAATGGAATGAATTTTACCATCAATCATTGTCAACAGCAGTTGGTGTTTGACACTAATTCCATCAGTGATGGTGGATGGAGTTAAGGCTTCAATCTCTGCTTCGATTTCAGCCATCTCTCTCTGCACATTTTCTTTGGTTTCCTTTATAAACTTAAACAATATTGGCCGGCAAAATGAAGTGGAAGATGGTCGCTCGTTTTCCCAAATTGTTACACCTTTTGAGACGAGCCGCAGTGGTACAAGACTAATCATAAAATTACTAGCAAGATCGATTTGCTCATCTTCACTCGTCCTTTGATGATAAATGCTTTGGCTAGATGATCCGTCAAAACCCCATTTGCTGGTCAATACGAGCTGTTGATTGGGATCAACAGGGGTTTCTAACGACCTAATAAGTCTTCTTGAGGTTAAATCCATCAAGGCTTGTAATTTGATTTTTGCAGAGCTCTCTGTAACTGTGAGATCTTCTTTGGCCGGATAGCACTTAATTTTTTCTTTAACCAACATGTAGTAACTCGGGTATTGAAGAGCTCCTTCTTGAGTGTTGAAATCCCGAAGAGTGTTATAGCGCCATTTCGATAAGTTCATCGATACATAAAGAGCCAATGCCTTCAAAGGGGATATTTCCCGTACCTGAATTGATTTACCTTCAATGAAGGCTTTGATTTTTGAGGCCTCTTCTGGATTCTCCGTCAAGTATTTCATAACATAAGCTGTATCGCTTTGTCCTGCCTTTTGAAGCGCCCTTTCGGCCGAAAACATAATTTCAGCGCTGCTACTGCTGCATGAAAGACTATCTTCAGTGCGTCTTCTTTTTTGCCGGTTACTAAGGTCCTCAAAAGATTTACGAGGACTAGGATGTGTACAAGTTGAAGCATCAGATTTAGCAGGAGAAATTATGGGCTCGATGACGTCACTTATATTTTCTGTAGAAGGTTCCATATTTTCATTCTGTAATTCCGGCCATTGAATTGCAGCCTGTAGCCAAATCTCATGTTTCTTCCGAAACTTATCTGTGCTTCTTCCAGACTGTGTCCATTTTGCATAAATGCGGTAGCAAAATCGACGACACCAGTCTTTTAAACTTGTTTCAGCACTTTCACATAACTGAACACAACTGTTATCTTTTAAAACACTGAACAAATAGTTAAAGTCGCGTAAATCTTTATGTGCGCGTGCGCATAAAGCAACGTGAATATCAAGATTTGTATTAAAATTTGGAAAATACATTGCGAGATTAGCTTGGATACAACGAGGTGTAAATCAACACTGATTTTAAAGTTACTAATAGTGACCTATTTATATAAAATCCAGGTATCCCAGGTATCCTTTGTTAAATATTGCAAGGTAATTAGTTATTGTGATAATTAGTAAATGATGCATGCTAAATTAGTGTATTAAGAGCCATTTAGTAATTAAATAATAGCAATGTTCTTATCAGTAATCATTAGTGCATCAGTTTTATATGTAAACCTTAAGTCCCTAATTATATATCCTAATTAGCTTATATCTTCTCTAATTGGCTGCTCAGAAATGTTATTGTAATAAGGTAAACCTTTAGAAAAACGGTTTTAATCAACAAAATAAACAAAAAATAAAAAAATTGTGTTATAAAATAAACATCACTCTTTATCCCAGAAAGTGCACATTTGGCGCACTATGTGTCTTAGTATTAAATATAGCTCTTAGTATAAGCATTATGATATTAGAGACCGCTACTTGAAACAAGCCCGGAATCAGGAGGGAGAGAGCTCGATACACTCATTTTCATAGTAAAATTTCACATTTTCTCAAATTACTCCCGAAATATGGGAGTTATGAAGAAATTCATCACCACAAGTTATGAAGGCATTAAGTAATCGAATAAGATTGCATCATTAGTTTGGCATAATTTTACTCTTTTTTTTCGGACATGTCTACGTCCAACCGCTCCCATACATTCGTTCCACTGTGCGGTGGCGGCGCGGAGTCGCGGCGGAGGCGCGGCGGGGACGCTGTGCCCGACCGCGCCGCGACTCCACCGCCATTTTGTCATATTGTTTCGGGCGTAGACGTATTTATACAGTTAAAATAATGCGTGACGATTTTGAAACCAACGTGAAATTCATCGAAATTATATGATTATACTTGTATGAGTGCAAGTACGGCTTCATCTTCTGACGACGACATGTTAAATGAATTGGAATGTGTGAAGGAAGCATAGCCGCCCGCGCCTCGACTTTACATAGAGACCACGCCTCGATCGTGGCTCGTCGCCACCGCGACCCCGCCTCGACTTACCAGTGAGCGACGCCCCTAAGTAATATTACTTTTTGCATACTGCTTGACTGTTTTAACCAGCACCCTAATTGCATAACACACTTTCAATTACAATCTGAATCATTTGGATGGATATTGCTAATCCATTGCTTCATATGTTCACAAAATTTGGCTTCTCAACAACGTAAATAACGCAATGAAATTGTTGAACTGCCAAAATTAAAGTCATTGCTTAGTGTGTTATGCAATTACCCCGCCGGCTCAGCAAAATTTGTTGTCTATGAAAAAACGTGTAGATATTTAATGTCTTTAGGTTTTTTCATGGAGTCTGTTAGGTTTCATAGTATATAACCACGTAGTAGCAATATTTATAATGAGAACACACGGCTTTATAATGGACAATGCCTAAAAGAAAACTATAAAACGAATGCAGATTGACCATAATGAAACTAGTGCCTATTAATAACTTTTTTCAACCAACACCACACAACACTCCTACTGTTTGGCAATTACGTACAACGTGACATATTGTTTAAAAGGGTACCTACCTATATTATTTAGGTGCCTACTTAAGAAGTGTGATGTAGATACCTGCTGTAAATTGTATTTTCCAAGTCCATGGTGTATCAGATATTCACGTTGGTACAGTCCGCTTTAAGAAAAGGAACCCCTTTTGGTAATGACATTAAACCCATTTAAGTTTTTTGTAACGTATTGTATATGGCGTGTTGGTCTAGTGGTTACGACAGCGGCTTAACAATTCGATGGTCTCGAGTTCAAATCCTCGGACGAGAAGTTCTTTTTTGTTTTTTTTTTGTTTCTTTTATAGGTTATTATGTGATTTTTGTTAATTATTATTTAAGAAATCAAATGTTGAAGTAGGTATGAGGTTTGTAAGAAAATCTAGGCATGTTGCATAAACAATATTCATTTATTTCTCTAATTACATTTCTAGGACTTCATGGAATCCACTTCACGGTTGAATATACAGTTTTCTATGTGTGTTAAATTAGGGTTATTTACTTAGAATATTAACTAAACACAAAATAGATACCCTGGGTGAGGTTTAGAATGTTTAACATTAGATAACGGTTCATTTATAGATTTTTCTAGAAACAACTACAATAATATTTATTCATTTAAAGTTGTGAAAACATTAATTTTTTATACTTTGTATGATCTTATCGGAAAAAAAGATTAAAAACTTAAATGTTGTCATTTGTGCCTGTGAATTACAGAGGAAGAACCAACATGCTAAACTATAAAAGTAGGTATAGCAATATACATCTTTCTCTTTTATCACATTTTCTGATAACCCTTATTTAACACAACATTAGAAATTATAAAAATATGTGAGGTCAGATGGTGCATCACACATTACAAGACTACTTGTAAACAAAAGCATCTGGATTGATAATAATAAAGGTTGTTTATTTTTGATTAACTACGAATTAATGATTCCACAAATATTGGGAATTATTAACACTTGCTCATACGTTCCAATGTAATTTTATCAGATCAGTTACACAATTAATCTGCCGAGTAAATTGCTTATTAATAACGGAGAAGATGGCCGTCACTGTCTATCACTTCTTGAAGTCACACTTGAACGCGTAGTTTTGAAGTGTCACTGAGTGAACTTCCACAATATTACGGTGTCGCCCCGATTCATTAGTGTAAACAATTATTGAGCGAGGGCCTTGGCGATCACATTTCACATCACCAGTTGCATGATACCTTTGTATCCATCTACGAACTGTTTTTCTCTGGAACGAAAATAATAATATTAGGAATACATCAAAAAATCCAACTTGTCAGTAATAATGCAACATGATTGCAACAATAAATACATATATGTGTAAAACGTAAATCTTACCGTTATGGCCATATCTCGTTCTTTATGCTTTGTTCCTGTTCCCAGAGAACAACAATTTTAGAGTCCACGTATCACTGGTCAGTTTCCCTCAGTCGTCAGTTTATTTAATTCTAGCCTTCAAAAAGTTATTAATCGAACAATACTATCGGTTAATATAATCAACTGTTCAAAAACTTAATAAATTGGATAATATTTCGACGAAGATAATTACGCACAAGCGGATCGACATGAAAACGAAACGATTTGAAAAGTAATTATACCCTCAATCACAGTTTAGTAAATAAGGCGAAGAAGTATTCTAAATTCAACCTTAACTCGCAGTTCATACAGCTAGTTAAGTTTCTGAAGTAAAATTACGGTAGGTAGTGCAACAATCGGAATCAGGCACATTCTCTTCAACCAAACAAGAAATCTATGCAAATTTCAACCTTATCTTTTAGTAAATTGAGGAGTTACGAATTGCATTTTGTAAAACAAGACGGTAAGGTGTTAGTATTTATAAAACGTGGTGGAAGTTGAAATTTAAACCTTAATATCTAGAAGATTAGACCGTTATCAACCTTGTTCGATAAAAGGAGTAAAGCTATTCAAATTTTCGTTAAGATGGCTAACTGATTCAATAGTCTAGTGGTATAAGGCGCGGTCTATGTGATCGGCTGGCGCCTGGTGATGCGGGTTCGTATCCTCAATCGCACGGAAAGTGTCTTTTTGTAAGTTAAGTTATTCTTGGGATACGGTTCGGGCAACAAGCCGAAAAAATACCATATTATAATTATTTAAAAACTTGCAAATAATATTTGAGTGGGATCGGTGGATGCTCGGGCAGAGATGGATGCGCCGCGCCGCGCGGCAGCGGGGGAGGGAGCTGCTTGAGGCCAGAGCCACGTGACGCGCCCGAGCGCGCGCGCTCGAGCCCGCCATCACTCGAGCGACGAGCGACGGCGGGCTCGAGCGCGCTCGGGCGATAATCTTTAAAGTCTTGGGGGGTTCCTTTTCTCTGAAGCTGTTCGTACCTAGAATCTAGGTAACTACTTGAACTATATGATACATAATTATGTTCATCTAGATGATTTTTTTTTCACATTATCCAACCCTTACTGAATGAAAGTATCAATAATTTGTTCAGTAATATAATAAACATGTATAGGTGAAAATTAAACTCGGTCCGACAATGACGTGACAACATTTGTGAAACTTCATAGGGTTAGCAGCAAAACTAAATGATGTGCTAATAAACAAATAACTTTAAGAACATGAATCTATAACTTTAAGATTGTTAGCGTTGTATATACCAAAGAAGAGGATGTAAATATGGCATAAATTCATACATTAGGTACAGTTTACAGTTGACTTTATGAGATTATGTATCAAAACACGGATGAAACAGCCTCTAGAGCTGTATTTTAGAACTGTTAATGTGTCCCATGTTTGTTTCTTGATTAATTTAATGACGGTATTATTATTGTAACATATTACAGTTCGCGTCAAATAACTTTGCCGCTCTGAAGCTAGGCTTTCCGAACGTCGCGCAAGCGCGCTGCTGTTTTATTCCTATGATTAATAAACTGCTTCGCAGTGATTTGTTGCCTACCTACTTCAGAGCGGCAAACTTATTTGACGCGAACTATACAACAAAGGATAATTACTTGAACAGTTGGTTTTACAGAATGATGTTTGAATATTTTAACAGCGTTCTACCTCTTGTGTTTTATGAAAAACCGACAATCTTTATAAATCATTGATTAGTTAAATATGTCTATGTTCTTAAGATAACAGCCCAACTAGCACTTTTCACACTAGCCGTAACTAGGTGTTGTCGAGGTTTAAATTATTAACAAACAACCAATATACAGTGGCCTCCAAAGGTTAGTTGACATTTTTCCACTTTTGCCACATTATGCTTCAAAATAAAAAAATAATCAGATAGTCCTATGGGATTACTTGATTATATTATAGGTAAGATATGTCAAAGGTAGTTGAATTATTAGTAAATAAAAACGTTAAATCAGTTCAGACAGATAATTTTAAATCATAATGTGATGTGTTAAAGCTGATAGGAAAAATGTCAACTAACGTTTTATGTGCACCTACTATTCTGATTATCTCTCAATGAAGCAAGGTGATTTAAATGGCTTCATTTAAATCAAACGTAAAAGCTTTTTTTACGAAAATGTAAGTTGCTACTATTTAAAATAATTTTAGATAAATAAGCAGGACTGATCTAATAGTGTTGCTTGCAAATGTATTGCATCGTGATAAAGAAATGTAAACATCCAAAAATAATGTAAAAACGTTACATATATTATATTTGCAAATACATAATTTATACTTATAATTATTTTTTGTTTTTTAATACAATATATAATTGTTGACCTACGTAATCTACCTACCGTACATGTTAACAAATTCGAGCTTTTTAATAAGTACCTAATTTAACTCAAAATAACACAGGTTAGTAATCATAAATAACTTCATATACGCTCTAGTTCAGAGTACCCACTTATAAGCAACAGAACTTTCACAGATAATGGCGCCGATTCTCTTGTTCACAAACTAAACTAAATTTAAGTTCAGTGCATCTTTTTCTTTCTATTTAATTAGGAAAAGGACAGGAGATAAATATTAGTTTAGTCCTGTCAAATTAAGATATTCCATAGACAATTTAGACGTGATTAAAAAATTGGCTATTAAAAATACGTCAATTTACGTCAGGCACCGACTAATTTGACAGGACTAAGCTAATATTTATCTCCTGTCCTTTTCTTAATGAAACAGAAAGAAAAAGATGCACTGAACTTAAATTTAGTTTAGTTTGTGAACAAGGGAATCGGCACCATTACCACTTAAACTGTAAAAACAAAGAATTTAGTTGTGTGATATGCTATCAAATGTAGCGCACAATGGTACTCGGTGTTTATGTGGCGACTAGACGTTCCCTTTTGAATTTTTGTGGATTTGCCGAAAATTCCGTGGTTTTACTCTAAACCCATAGGCCTGATGTGTGTGATTCTAGTGAACACCACATTAGCGTCTAGTCGGAAATATTCTCAGTCGAGATCCATAAGTTTATAATGACTCCTGGCAGGTAATGGTCCACCCGCAGTGTCAGAGTCGCCTCCAAGTCATTTTACACCTTCGGGAAAACAGCAAGGTACCGGTAAAATGAGGCTACTTTGTTCCGTGAAGGTAAATATGCACCAAATCTCTAAATTTCGATCAAATCTCTAAAACTCCAAGGAAATTGAAATATTTTTGAACGCATCCGATAAATAATAAAATATAAATAAAAAACCACTACAAAATTATAATAGTAGATTGTACAACTAAGGCATAAAAGAAGCTATTTTACCCCGAGAGGTTTATATCCACGCGAGCCGCAGGCGAGGGTGGATATTAAGTCGAGGGGTAAAATGGTTTGCTTATGCCTGAGTTATACACTCTGCTTTTCACTTCGATTGCGAGAAAATGAAACAGGCATAAAGTATACAGTAGGTACATAATTAATCAAAAATGTTGCAAAGCATAGCTAATTCCCGCCACCACAGATAATACCGCCACGAAACTTTTTAAGTTTTTTTTTTTAATTTCAACATTTGTCATTCGACTTGGGTACTTCATACTGCCAAGTCATAAAAACGTTTCTTTGCGTTTTTAAATAAAAAATGACAACTATTTTACCTGATTTTATTTAAATCAACGATAGAAAACACGGAAGTGGTATAAATTAAAGAAAATGAAATAAATCACGATTAATCTGCGAAGTTTTATTGCGCGTGTGGCTGTTGGGCCTGATTACCTTAGTCTCAGAAAAAAAATTACTTTATGCACTAGAACATAAAAAGCGATTTTATGTCGCCTATGCACAACATAAAGACGAACTTTTAGACAGTAAAAAAACTAACTAAAACTATTTAAAATAACTTTTTCACTTCTCATGCTCTCATGCTGCGGCTCGGGTGGATATAAACGTCTCGGGGTAAAATAGCTTCTTTTATGCCTTAGTTGTACAATCTACTATAATTTTAAAAGTCGGTGTCTTTGGTTCCGCATTTTAGTTTTGTGACACCGACTTCCGAAATTAAAGTTATTTATAATTTTGTAGTGGTTTTTTTGAAGTCTGTTGTTTTTTTTTTTTTTTGTAAAAAAGTTTATATTTTTCACTTTTTAGTTGTACCTACCCCACAAAAATTCAATAAACACTAGTGCATTGAAGAATGAAGACACCGACTAGAAGAATTGTCAAAATTCGCATAGAAATGCCGGAGATGCAGTACATTTATGTATATATCTTCGTACATAAGAATAATTACCTAATGTATTATATACTAAAACCTTCCCGAAAGTATGTAGACCACATTAGTGAAAGAATTATCAAAATTGGTTCATGAGTTTTTGAGAAAATCGCGGACATACAAACATACATATATACATTCATACGGGTCGAATACAGAACCTCCTTTTTTGAAGTCGGTTAACTTTTAATTTGTTCAAACCATATCAATAAGACGAGAAACAAAAAATTTGCTTCCTTATTATTATTTTTGGAGATTAGTAACAGCCGAGACTGTTAACTTTGCCACTGTCTCAAAAATGTGCCTGTTTTAGTACAAGTTAAATGTAGGAGCAACGTTTCCGAAAGGGTGCGTAACATTGCTCCATTATTAAATAAAAAAAATGAATGGAAATCAAAGTAAACAACTATTTTTGTCAATGAAATATTAGAGCCAGAACGTTATATTAGGTCCTTACATATGAAATTGGCGTTTTTCGTACTGGCCACTTTAATCACGAATTTCTCCTGTTTGGTAAGGAATTCCAAATTCAAATTTGTACAGCTATTTACTCATGTATTTGTGCTTCGATGGCCGTCATTCATTTGTTTTTTTTCTTCTGTTTTTTCTGTTTGCGTCACTCATTTTACAAAATGGAAAATTTAAAATATCGCATTATTTACGAGTACGAGTTCCGCCGTGGCACTAGTGCTGCGGAAACGACTCGAAGGGTGAATGATGTGTATGGCGGTCATGTTGCAAAAGAAAACACAGTTCGTTTTTGGTTCCAACGTTTTCGTTCTGGAAATTTCGACCTGCAGAACAAGCCCCGTGGACGGCCTGAGACCCAAGTTGATAATGGAGAATTGAAGGCTATTGTGGAAGCGGACCCATCGCAAACCACGTCCGAGTTAGCTGCAGGCTTCGATGTTAGTGATAAAACTGTTTTAATTCACTTGAAGCAAATTGGGAAGATTAAAAAGCTTGAAAGGTGGGTACCTCACGAATTGACTGAAGCAAACCGGCAAACGCGCGTCGACTGCTGCGTTACATTACTGAACCGGCACAACAATGAAGGTATTTTAAACCGAATCATTACCTGTGATGAAAAATGGATTCTTTACGATAATCGGAAGCGCTCAGCGCAATGGTTGGATCCTGGCCAGCCAGCCAAATCCTGCCCCAAGCGAAAATTAACCCCAAAAAAGTTACTTGTAAGCGTTTGGTGGACTAGTGCCGGTGTTCATTACAGTTTTCTCAAATCTGGCCAGACTATTACAGCTGATGTCTATTGTCAGCAATTACAAACCATGATGGAAAAGCTAGCGGCTAAACAACCAAGGCTGGTCAATCGCTCCACGCCACTGCTGCTTCACGACAACGCCAGACCACACACTGCGCAACAGACGGCTACCAAATTAGAAGAGCTTGAATTGGAATGTCTTAGACATCCTCCGTACTCCCCGGACCTTGCTCCAACAGATTACCATTTTTTTCGCAATTTGGATAACTTTTTGCAAGGGAAAAAATTCAACTCCGATGGGGCAGTCCAAATCGCCTTCAAAGATTTTATTGATTCCCGTCCGACTGGTTTTTTTAGTAAAGGGATCAATGAACTACCTATAAGATGGCAAAAGTGCATTGAAAACAATGGTTCATACTTTGATTAATTAAATATATTATATTAAAAAATATTCGACTTTTTGTTCCTTCCATACAAAACGCCAATTTCATATGTAAGGACCTAATATATGTTGTGGAAATATTGTAAAAAGCCATAACAAAGAAGGATTTTACGTCAGTCACACTTTTCAAGGAGCAAAAAACGGGGCAAAGTAGCCTCATTTTACGGTACCTAATAATATGTTCCTCAGACCTCAGACCTTGTATTGTATTTTAATTTCTACATTGTTTGATGTTCTAGCTCGTAACATAAAATATTAGCTCTGATTGAATATTTAAGATCATAGATGGCGCTACGCCCGTCAGTTTGGAAGAATTCGTTAAAACGCGATCTAAATCTGATCTTTTTTTTAATTAATTACTTTTTCGTAGCAAATTTGTTAAATGGCATAACGATAAAAGATAGATAGACGTATTGTATGTACATACAGTAGGTCTATCTACGTTTTAACGTGTACCTACTTGAACTGAGGAGTGCAAGACATTACCAACTTTACTGATTAAAAGTAACGGGTGTAACCGTTAGATGGCGCTATAAGAAAAGGTTCACTGTCAAAACTGCCGGAGTTGGGAGTGGGATTCGGAATTTCGGATGCGGCATGGCATGGCTGTAGCAGACTCCACAGTTGTTGTTGTCGCCGCTGGTAGGTACTTACTACTTTTGGGCCATCTTTTAGTTTTTCAATGTTTGTTTTTAACATTCCCATGCTTTAATAAGATTTATCCAGTTAAGACTAGATGTAAGTAGGTACCTATACCTACCTGACATTCTTACCAAACACCAGCAGGGTAATTTGCATAACGTGCTATTATTGATCGAAGCGTAACACCCTATCAGTAGCAAAGGCTTTAATTTTGACAGTTTCAAAAAATTTGCTCAACAACGTAAAATAATTACGTAAATAACGCAATGTTGTTGAGCAGACAATTTTTTCGAACATATGAAGCAGTGGATTGGTTATATCCTTCAAAATGATCCAGATTGTAATTGAAAGTAATAGGGTGCTGGTCCAACTTTTTAGTACCTACCTACCTATAATGGTTCCACACCACGATGTCCACGATTCTTGGTCGTCCATTAAAAATTACACGCTCTTTTTTCAGGCTGTTTGTTTTTTCTCGTTTATGTATTGGAAACGCTTCCGAGATGGAAAGGGAAAAAAATAAGCATAACGTCAATAGACAGTTAAAAAAAAGACCGTTGAGGGGCCCAGTAATTAATTACGTGTGACATATGAAACGCTACCGTCTGTCCTTCTAACACATTTCTCCATAAATTACACATACATAAAACAATCTTTTCTTGCATTTAAAATATCCTTAGGGCCTGTGCTTAAAGTATCTTTTGCAGCATCGATCTAGCAGTGGGTGGGTGATTAGTTATTTGGATGACGTTAGGAACACGATAGTTTTTTTAAACAGCAGTACGTACGGCAGACAGCTTGTCGCCTACACCGGATGTATGTAGACCTTTGGCTTTGAACACTTTAATGGTGACCTATTTCAGCAGGGGGCCGGTCATGTTAATCCTAGAAAAAATGGGGCAGAAACACAGCCGTAAAAAAGTTAGCATAGGCTAGTTTTCATACAAGGTTACAAGGAATGGTTCATACTTACATAGGTAGTCAATTTAGCATAAAATTAGTTACCTATTGCACTTCGTCGTTGTCAAACCAAAATCTGCTATGTGCCGTTTTTTGAGGTTTCAAGATTTTGATCACAGCTCACTCAGGTCACAGTGACCAGCTGTGGTCAAAATCTTGAAAACTCAAACAACGGCACATATCAGATTTTGGTTTGACACCGACGACTTGCTGGCTCAAATGCCAAGGGAAGAAAACTTTTCTTTTTTATGTACTATGCGGGTAAGTAAATATTTCTGTAACTTGCCATTAGATATTCCGGTCATTCTCTTTCTACTTATTTAAAATTTTCCGGTGCCTACCTATTACAAGTTTTAGGAGAAGCGTCAGAGGGTGGGTTTGGAACGTGAAACCGTCGAGAAACACAATTAATCCATTTCGAATTTATCCGGTGCAGTTACCCTCGAGGTTCAATTAAAATGTAAATGGGTGTCGTCGGGGCGGGCCGTGAGCTGGGAACACGCGCCTTATCGTAACACACCAGGCCACAACTACTGTCACCCTGAGAATAGCTGTTCGTAGCTACCTATCAGCCCATTGAAACTTCATAATTACGTTTTAAAATAGGTACTGTATTTCTGTAGCAGGTGCATATTGTTCTGTTTGCTTTTCATATACAGAAAAAATAACTTTAATCTAATCTTTTCCAAGGATATACCTAACAAAATTTCTAGGCTCCTTGCAGAAGCAGAAAGAATAATGCTTAATAACTTGACTGTTGAGTGTTGACTAATTAGTAGATAAGGGGTTATTTGCATTGATCGTAGAGTTTCGATCCAGAGCTAGAATCCAGTGACACTAAATCGACATTTGACTAATGTAAACCGGTCAAACCACTTCCGCTTCCAGTCCCACCTATCCAGCCGAGGATTAGAATAGAGCAACGCTAATTATTTTTTTTAATTCAAATACATTATTAACAAAAACATAGGTACCTGGGTAGGTAGGTACTTAAAAACTAAAACCAGACTACTGAAAAAAGTTCCTTCGCGTGGTCGAATGCTACCATAATCTTATGATAATAATATGTTATTACAGCGGCATGCGACCACGGGAAGGTACTTTCTTGTTTCATCCTTTTCAGTACCAATACTCCATTTATTATAACATTAGAAAAAAGAGGCTCGCAGATGCAGGAGTACGAAACCTTTTATTTTCAAGTTAAGTTCAAACAATTTTAATAAATAATGTATGTGCTTTTTTTTGTAAGTAACAATGTATGGCATAGGTACAATAAAGCATATTCTATCTATCTACTCGTCACGATGCTTGGATAGGTACATGAAATGAAACAATATTTAGTAACAATCAGTTTATTAAAAACAACTTTATATAAACAGACAAATTTAAAAAAAACACGTGCTGCCACAACTTAAGAAGGGAATAGGTAACATTTTAGATTTGGTAGAGTTATAGTGAATGAAAAACGTTCCCGGTACTGTCCGCCCCTGCTTCTTTTAGATTTTAAACATTGATACGACAATATTTTAAGTAAAAACTAAATAATATTAAATGAAAGCCTTGTCATTTCAGAAGGTAGATAGGTTAAATAAGTACAATTAAGTGTGACTGCTGTTATTTAAATTGATTATATTTAAATCCACATCAATCTTGACTGTAATTATGTTTGTTGTACTTTTATTACAATGTGTGCCCCAAAAAAGGGCCATTTTTAACTTCTGTCTATTGCTATAGGTAGTAAATGGACTAGTCAGGTTTTAGTTTTTAAACTTATTTTTTATATAATTGTTTTGGGGCTAATTTCAGTAATATTTATATTTTTGATATGTGCTAATTAAGCCCTTTCATTTGATAACCGACACGGCATGATTAAAAAAAAAATGTTTTATTAGATCATGTCTATGTCCGCTAGAGGGCGCCATATTCAATTTAATGTGGCGTCACATGTGCCATCAATATGGTACCACAAATCCGCCATTTCACTGTTATTTAAAAAAATCATAAAAATATTTTTTTAGGATTTTAAAAGGTAATTACAAAAATATATACAACTTGTATGGTTAAATAATTCGATGTGAGAACACGTAAAAAAACACGAAATAATAAATAAAATCTTTCACATTTGTGAACTAAAAAGCTGGAAATAAAAAAAGTACTAATTACAAAAACTAAAAAAACCGACTGCGGTAAAAAACTTAAGTTAAAAAAAAAAAAAACTAAAAAGCTAAAAACAAGCCCATTTTAAATTAAATAAAAGTTCGAAGCAGGCGGGACCCATTCCATTTTTATAATTTCAAACTCAAATGGGTCCCGCCTGCTTCCAACTTTTATTTAATTTAAAATGGGGTTGTTTTTGTTTTTAAGTTTTTTTAAACTAAAGTTTTTCACCGCAGTCGGGTTTTTTAGTTTTATTAGGTACTTTTTTTTGTAAACAATATTTGTTGTTCGATAACACTTCCGACAGCAAATAGGTACCTCTTGGAAGAATAAAATTGATGTCTTCATACCGTACTTATATGAACTGACAAAATTGTACGGTTTCTGATTTATAAACAGCGATTAAAGGACTTCGTCGATATCATTGACGTTCTATACGGTACCAAACCGTATCGTAGGTTTGTGAATAGCTATGCTGGTTGTGTTTGTCTGCTACGAAAGCACTAGGAAGTGGTGAAGGGCGGGCGTTTTGGGGGACTGTCTTTTGTATTTTTGACGTTCGAAAAGTGCTGATTCTCAGCCTAGTTTTAATAAATGACTTTTGATTTTGATTTGATTTTGCAACAGCTACAAACTTTAGCAGCTGTAAATAGCAGGTAGGTCCAGCTATTTAAAAATATTTTCTGTAGGTAATAATTATGTGGATAATTGAGGATGCGTAGGTACTTTAATTAGCGTGGGCTTAATGAACCCTATTTAGCCGCCAATGATAGCTGTGCATGAATGCAGATTTAGGAATGATAGGCATAGTTACTGTAATTTTGACACTTCGAGTAGAGTGACACACAATGTAGTTTTTCATATTACCTCCTCTTTGGCAGTAAATTGTGCAGAATTCCGGAAGTCAGGCCCAAATCGATAATGTTTGCTAGAGTAGGATAGCGTGTATAATAGAGCTGGAAGGGGCGCGGTCGCCCCGCCTCCTCGTCCCCGTAAGCGCTTGTATCAACTCCTATAGCCTCGAGCCACAACTTATTGTTCCCAAAAACTCAATTTAAAGCATTAATGTAGGTAAGTAGGCAGATATCTACATAATTATTTAAGTAAATCTTTCAATATTTTAAAATTATATAGGTAGGTACCGTATGACTAAAACCGAATGAAGAATCACTGTAGGTAATATACCTACACTTCCCTTCAGTGAAAAGTAGTTAGTAAACGTAACTCACTGCATGGTAGGTTACCTACAGGTCAGTTCAATAGGTACTAAACGAATTATAATCCAATACTTATCTATTCTTGGAGAGTAGAGAGGCGGATGCCCACTGGCGTAATGAGTAGGTAGGTGTTCAAAGGCCCCAGTGCGAAGCGGAAATTGGGCCCCTGTCACCAATCTCAAGTACTTATACCATTATTTTCTTCGGACAGATGGACAATACCTAGGTACTTATATAAATGGCACTTTTGTAGGGAACCACAAATTGATATTTCGCATATTGTTAGCAGTGGTGGCCCAGTGGTAATGTCCCTGTGCTCCATGTGTCCCTGACTTTCGAGTTGTAGGTCGTAGTGGTTAAAGTTTCGGATAGATGAGATGAAACCTAGACTATAAGAGCGAGCGAAGCGGGCTCGAAAATCATAGCATTCCACCACATGATTAGACAAACGGAACAGATACAAAGCTTCAAACAACCGCGCGAATCGGTTGCACTACTACAAGCACGCGGGGCATGTGTGCGTGACCACTGGCCGCTTGTCACGTACGCGGCGAGACTGGAAAAAACCGGTTTACGCTGGCACAGCTAGTTGACAATCTCAGGGTCAGTGCGACGCACGTTGTTTGTTTTGTTAGTTCCAAGTTTGAATATTTTAATGTAAAAATGTGGTATATTATTGTTAATAATGGTGGTTTATTGTACTGTGTGTATGAATAATACTAGAAAAAATAAAGATATATCATACTGCAACTATCCCAAGGAGTACAATAGGTAAGTAAATATTTGATTACTTCTTTTTCAAGTAAGTACCTTTTTGATAAGAAGACGGTTGTACACGGTGTGTTTTTACTTTTTTATTATTATTACAAGTTTTTACTATATATTTGTAGATACGTGGATGGGTTGGTATGTAGAAGGTATGTGTGTTAAGTTTAAATATTGCAAGTAAGGTTTGAACCACTTCCCGATGTCTGATTGAGCTGAAATTTTGTATACCTGCGTAACTTTGGTGATAATGCAATAATAAGATATAACCTGACGCTGCACCCAGGATTATCTCCTCACTAGGGAACTCTTCAACGGTTAGTAGCACGATCACGAAATTTTTATGATAGATGAATTTTGATAATTTGACACGATATTTATCATGAACTGCTGCTGCAGCCAGCATTGTCTCCTTACGAGGGAACTCTTTAACGGTTAGTAGCATGGACTTGAAAGTGAAACTTTTTATTTAAATTTAATTTTGCTTGCTAAATATGATCTTCACCATAGACTGCTGCTGCAGACAGGTCTTCTCACGAGGGAACTCCTCAACGGCCATAATAGCATGATCATGAAAGTTTGAATACGAGTTTAAAAAGCATTTTTATTCGAAACTTATTATTAATACCTACATCGTACTTATTTCTCGCTACTAGTAGGTCTTGAAATTAAATAAATATTTAAAAAATAGATATACATATAATCTTTAAAATATAGGTCTACCTATGTCTTTTGTATAATAGTGTTCGGTTCGCATTTCCATTTTATTTTTGTTTCAGCTCAAAGCATTTACCACACCATTAAAAGAAACAATAAATGATTAAAAAACAAAAATTATAAAAAGAAAATTATTAGAGTAAGTAATTTGTAAATCATACTGAATAATAAAACTATTTAACAAATGTTTTGTTTAATTTGTCTTAACCTATTGTGACAACCCTACCAAAATAGGTAACAATTTTGCACGTTCTTAAGAAGCTTTGCCTCTGTTCCGTTTGTCTACTCATGTGATTCCACCTCGCATTGCTTACAATTTCTTTTTACACGCATACTTATACAATACTTTTGCAGACTCATTGACAAAAGTTAATGGATTAAAAGATCCCAGACTACAAAAGCGAGCGAAACGAGCTCTAAAATGAAATTATGTTTGATATTTTTTAAGGGTTGAAGAAAGCTGTGTAAACTTTGGATGCATGCACTCTGAGGAGTCTGAGGCACCAGAAATGAAGGCGCGCATACGGCACCTTTTTAACCGACTTCAAAAAAAGGAGGAGGTTATCAATTCGACTGTATTTTTTTTTTTTTTTATGTTTGTTACCTCATAACTTGCGACTGGGTGAACCGATTTTCATGATTCTTTTTTTATTTGAAAGCTGGTGCTTCCCGTGTGGTCCCATTGTCACCATTTCAATATCTGATGATGGGATCTTAGAGAAATCGAGGGCAACCCTCAAATTTTATAGGCTCACTTATTGTTTTTCGCATATTTTATGAAGTATCTTGTGTATTAGCGTATGATTGTCACCATCTCAGGTAGCTGGGCTGATGATGGAAGGTACAACTCCTTAACAGTAAGAAGTTACTCGAACAGGCAAGGGCTGTTTTTAGTAAATTGTTTTGATGTTTGATAGGGCATTTGTCACATTTGGTCTCATGATCATCAAGTCATGACCTGATGCTGCAGTCAGGATAGTCTGCAGAGTACCTAACTCCTCGACAACTAACAGCAGATATATCGTGTTTAGGCTCATTGAAAAGGGCTCGATGTGTGGATAAACGTACTGTTAATGAGGAACACCGAAGTACATAGAGACCTGAGCCCTGATTCACAACCATACGACAGGCTATCGTATCGAAAACTTGACATTTCGATAACCTGATTTGACTTCCCCTCAACAGCAAATAGCTGTTGGAAGAATAGCGGGCATCTATTTGATTTAAACTGACAAAATTTTCGGGTTTTGGACTTGTGAACAGCGTTGAGAAGACTCGTCCGATAACAATGATTAATGTTCGGTACGATACGGAAGCATATCGAGTGTTTGTGAATAAGGGGGCTGATGCTGAAGCCAGGAGCATCAGAAAAAGTACAAACCTTGAAATTACAGCACAGTAGTCGTGTTTGGGCTCATTTTAAACAGGACTAAATTTTAAGTTCAATGCAATGTTGACATAAGTCTGGCCTGATGCTGCAGCCAAGATTATCAGCATCTAGTCTAAAAACATCAGGTCAGGATTTGATGATGGGATCCTGGAGAAATCGAAGGAACTCTTCAAATATTATAGGCACACCTATAGCGATTTGGGTATTTTTTATAGTAACTTGTGCACTTGCTCTCGGAAAGCACTATTTGGTGAAGTGGAACTGATGATGAAGACCACAGATGGCCTCTGGAACTACTCAATAATATATAAGTATTTCACGGGTTGCTATTCGATTACTTAAATTTGGTTGCTAAGCAATTTATACTCGTCACAATGTGAATGGTGATATGGAGCTGATGGTGGACCTGGAGAACTCCTCAACAATTAACTTCCCTGCATCGGGAAAAGCAATAATATGTTTGTAAAAGGCGATGAGCACTAAGCTATTGTAACTTAGATAAATTATAAGCAGACCCACTAAAAAGCGTGAAATAAAAACTTTTTAAGAAAAAAAAAAACCGACTTCCAAAAAACACTACAAAGTGAAAAATAACTTTAATTTCGGAAGTCGGTGGCAAAAAACTAAAATACAGATCCAAAGACACCGACTTCCGAAATTAAAGTTATTTTTCACTTTGTAGTGTTTTTTGGAAGTCGGTTTTTTTTTTTCTTAAAAAGTTTTTTGTCTGTCATATTATTATTATCATAACGCCGCTAGATAGGTATTCGTACATTCAGTTAAGTAAGTAGGTATATATCGCTCATCCAATAGAACAATGACGTAATTACGTTTTAGCTATTTTTCAGGAGAACGTTTTAAAAGTTTGAAATTGAAAATATGATACCTATATTTCCAATGATTATACTAAAATATTTAATATTTTTATGTATGTTACTTTACTATCAATAATAATTTGTAATAACTTTATGAGAAAACTCAAGAAAACTGTTAAAAAAATCCAAAAAAACAAACCTGACTTACACTAGGTTTTGAAATGGGAATAAATCATGAATTCAAACCACAAATTATTCAATTTAGTTTTATTTGTATAAATCAGTTTACATTTAATTTTATAATAAGAAGTATCAAATGTTTTTTTTTACGAGTTACAAAAAAAAAACAAGGATAAGTACCTTTTTTTTTTTTTTTTGTTGGGAAATCATCAAATGACCCCTCCCGCTCTGGGTGGAGCGGAAGGGAGTCTCAGACTCTTACTGACTAAAACCCATCCGTGTTCCTTCCTTAGTCCTTTATGTTCCGGGGTAGCGGTAACCCTTTCGGACAATCCCGCACCCCCGGCAGGCTTCGGCCCTGGCAGGCCCCTTCCTTTATGCTGACATCTCTTTGAGGCGCGCGTGGAACACGTACGCGCCGTACGGCACGGGCCTGGTCCTGATCGGACGGTGAGCTACCCTACCCATTAGGGTCCGTTCACACAGACCGGCTCGGAGAGCATCAGCGCGCATTTTTCTTTTCACACAGACCGGATCGTATACGCTTGGAGTTGGTCGGAGCGGAGCCGCCAACTATTTCACATAGACCGGCTGGAAGCTATCTGAAAGCGGATGCGATCGGAGCCGGTCGGATGCGCTCGCAGCCGGTCGGATGCGGTCGGAGCCGGGTGGATACACTACAAAGGCAGTACCTGTATTCCACGCAGTCCAAGTTTTGTTTGGCGGCGTGCACGCAATCGGAGCCGACTGGCTGCGCGAGCGAGAAAGAGCACGCAATCGGAGCCGATCGACTGCGCGAGCGAGAAAGAGCACGCAATCGGAGCCGATCTGCTGCGCGAGAGAGAAAGAGCACGCAATCGGAGCCGATAGGCTGCGCGAGCGAGAAAGAGCATGCAATCGGAGCCGAACAGCTGCGCGAACGAGAAAAAGTACGCGATCGGAGCCGGTCCGCTCCTCTTATTATTTCACACCAAGCGCGTTCAAGCATTCTTAATGACAAAAGCAGTGCACATGCAAAAATAAACCTTACTACAAATACTAAAAACTCTGTTTACAACGTGATAAGAATCTGCTCTCCTCTCCGAGCCGGTCTGTGTGAACGGACCCTTACTCTCCGTCCGCAGGCCCGCGCCTACGGTGGCCGGGAGTCGTCACGCGGCTCCCGACGCCCGGAGCGTCTCGCGGAAGGATAGGCTAGATAATGTAAGATACAAACATGATCATAAAAAAACTAAAAAAATAGTGTTTATTTTTAGTTTCCGTGTGACATTTTGAAAAATACGCCAATTCCCTAACGACAGTCACTCACTCTATCGAAAACCACCGTAACTATCGTATACGTACTAGAATTCTGTTGTTTTTGTCATAGATAGAACTTTCGAAACGTGAACTTATGACATTCAAAACTCATTTTCGACATTTTCGTAATTACGTCGTTGTTCTATTGGATGAGCGATATGTAGGTAGGACAGAGACCGAGAAAAAAAATTGTTACAACCCGTAATAAAATAATAAATTAAATCACACACGAAATTGAGACCATTTGTGTGTTACCTTCGAAGACATACTTATAGGTAGGTATGCTTCTGACATCTGTCTTCTGAACATTTATTAGGCATTCTAAAACAATAAAACAACAACAACAAATAAAATCCACGCAAAAACACAACAAATAGCATTTAGAAACCTTACAAAGTAATAAAATAGGAGAGTTGTTACAGATTGTTACAATTACAACTCTCCAATGTGACATGACCTAGAGATGTGCAGTGAAGCTATCATGAATAATCGAAACTTAGATATTCAAACCATAATTAGGTATATACCTATGGGTTACTAAAAAATTACCAACAACATAACACGTAACGATGAGTAAGTAGAGTTTACTAGGGCAGTTACGATAGTGAGTAGGTATATTCCGATAGATGATTCTTCCAAAAGCAGTGGCATTTTTTTATTGGCAACATACCTATTGTTTAGGCGCCATTTTATCGCCTGCCGTCCTTTTCACTTTTGTTACATAAAAATGCCACTGCGTTGGGTAGAAACTATCATCCATAGAGGAAAATAATCTATCATCCAACGGAATATACCCACTATCGTAATTGCCCTAGTACCTAAACCCTATATCTTTTTTGTGAAAAACGTAATTAAAAACTAATAAGTAATAAACTTTAGGACGTAATTATTTGATAACTATTAATTGCGTCATATTTCTGTATTACTAGTTAGGTACATAAGTAGGTACAGACCGATAGTCCGATAGCGGCCCACCAAAATTCTGAGTTAAAAGCCGAATCCAACAATTCCGTTCCAAACTTGCAAAAACGAACAGTTAGGTGGGCCCTATCGGATTTTACTCATGTGTCATATTAGTACATACTAATTCCAAGGATGTGTCACACAGTAATTTTTTCCCGAAATTATTTGACACTCTAAGGGATCGGTATGGTATCTACCAAAGCCCCCTAAAATCCCCGTCACGAGAAGCTATTTTGTAAATAAACAACTTCTACTATGTTACGTAGCGACCATAGAGAATACGAAACTAACGAGCAATTTCACCTGAGCCCTGATTCACAAACATACGACAGGCTATCGTATCGAAAACCTGACATTCCGATAACCTGATTTGACTTCCCCTCAACAGCAAATAGCTGTTGGAAGAATAGCGGGCGTCTATTTGATTTAAGCTGACAAAATTTTCGGGTTTTGGACTTGTGAACAGCATTGAGAAGACTCCTACGATAACAATGATTAATGTTCGATACGATACGGAAGCATATCGAGTGTTTGTGAATAAGGGGGCTGGTCGGGTTATAACCCGACGTGAAATTGCTCGTTAGTTATATTTTAGCGATATAAAGCGCAGTCGTCTAATGTTTTATGGTACTAGAACGTGTCTGACTCATGGAACGTAAACCAATCGCGCCTAAAGGAACATTTGGGCCGCCATTTTGAAGTAAGTGCACGCTGACGCTGTCATTGCAGAATGCAGGTGCAGAATATTCGGAATCGTTTGACGACAGTAATTAGATGTGTGTTAACATACTGATTATAGGGTACAATTTAAATGCTCACCAAAATAATTTTTAGACCCTAAGACTAAGTAGGTACCAAGTAAAATATGTTAACTTCAAATAAAATAAACCCACTCTATACCGAGGTACCTAAAGAACAACGTTTTAAGTTCCAAAATAATTATACACTTATCAGAATAATTGTACGTGTTGTATTTATATTCTTTTTGCCTGCCAAAATGGATAAATGCTCACCAAATCTTGTTTCCCTGAAATAGTAACATTAATAGGTAGGTACCTACCCAAAACTTTTGATTTTTTATTTTATTACCAGTTATTCATTTTATTTACCTTAGTCATTTGTTGCAGCAATATTGAGAGTGAAATATTTATTTGGCTATGTTATCATATTTTAATCAAATTATTCATAAAACAATAAACAACTACTTGTTTATTGTTTTATGAATTTGATTAAAATATGATACATCTCATATTTACCCCGCCAAAACAAAAAAAAAAACCAATCTTTTCATTTTTGACACTGTTAAAGATTATTTAGTGAGTCTTAGAACAAATTATATTATACTATCCATTGGACTTACCAACTGAACTTCGACAAACTTTACTTCGACAAGATTTTAATTCGACACTACGGAACTCCGACACGTCTTCATTTCGACAATACTTTAGTTCGGAATGCCTTAAGTCCGACACTACTGTACTCCGATAAAGCGTTTCTTCGACATGACTTAACTTAACTAGGAAACGATGCGACTTCGACGACGTGCTACTTCGACTACTATGGTAGTCCGACATGAGTCAATTTCGACATACCTACTCTACTCCGCTCTCTACTCTATTCTGCGACATTAGGGAACAACTAAATTTGTGAAAGAAGATATGGCTAGAAAGCGGGTGACTACCGACTAAGTACTACTAAAAAAAAATGTATAGTGCTCTTAAATAGAAAGAAAATTAATATTTTTAAAACTATTAAAGAGTTAAATAAAGAAAGAACAAAAGAACACAGAAAAGGAAAGAACTCGAAATATCTGAAATATCTGATATTGTCGAAGTACAGTATGTCGAAATTGAGTAATGTCGGACTACCATAGTTGTCGAAGTAGCACGTCGTCGAAGTCGCATCGTTTCCTAGTTAAGTCACGTCGAAGAAACGCTTTATCGGAGTACAGTACCTAGTGTCGGACTTAAGGCATTTCGAACTAAAGTATTGTCGAAATGAAGACGTGTCGGAGTTCCGTAGTGTCGAATTAAAATCTTGTCGTAGTAAAGTTTGTCGAAGTTCAGTTGGTAAGTCTATCCATTGGTATCTTTCACATGATAAACATTAAATTGAAGATAGTTGGCCTAGATATATAGTTTTGTGTACAAAGTATGTGTTTCATTTTTTTCCTCAATAATGGGGGAAATATAAGACAGAAGTAAAAAAATGAAACAGCTTTAAACTTGTATACCTTGCGTGTTTTTCAGATACAGGGGCAATAAGAAGACAACGGGGTTAAATATAATACGAAAACTGTTATTATTTTTTTTTTAATTGTTAGAACTTTTTAAAAATAAAAAACCGACTTCCAAAAAAACACTACAAAGTGAAAAATAACTTTAATTTCGGAAGTCGGTGTCTTTGGATCTGTATTTTAGTTTTTTGCCACCGACTTCCGAAATTAAAGTTATTTTTCACTTTGTAGTGTTTTTTGGAAGTCGGTTTTTTTTTTTCTTAAAAAGTTTTTATTTCACGCTTTTTAGTGGGTCTGCTTATAATTTATCTAAGTTACAATAGCTTAGTGCTCACCGCCTTTTACAAACAAATTATTGCTTTTCCCGATGCAGGGAAGTTAATTGTTGAGGAGTTCTCCAGGTCCACCATCAGCTCCATATCACCATTCACATTGTGACGAGCATAAATTGCTTAGCAACCATACTAAAGTAATCGAATAGCAACCCGTGAAATACTTATATATTATTGAGTAGTTCCGGAGGCCATCTGTGGTCTTCATCATCAGTTCCACTTCACCAAATGGTGCTTTCCGAGAGCAAGTGCACGAGTTACTATAAAAAATACCCAAATCGCTATAGGTGTGCCTATAATATTTGAAGAGTTCCTTCGATTTCTCCAGGATCCCATCATCAAATCCTGACCTGATGTTTTTAGACTAGATGCTGATAATCCTGGCTGCAGCATCAGGCCAGACTTATGTCAACATTGCATTGAACTTAAAATTTAGTCCTGTTTAGAATGAGCCCAAACACGACTACTGTGCTGTAATTTCAAGGTTTGTATTTTTTCTGATGCTCCTGGCTTCAGCATCAGGTCTCTATGTACTTCGGTGTTCCTCATTAACAGTACGTTTATCCACACATCGAGCCCTTTTCAATGAGCCTAAACACGATATATCTGCTGTTAGTTGTCGAGGAGTTAGGTACTCTGCAGACTATCCTGACTGCAGCATCAGGTCATGACTTGATGATCATGAGACCAAATGTGACAAATGCCCTATCAAACATCAAAACAATTTACTAAAAACAGCCCTTGCCTGTTCGAGTAACTTCTTACTGTTAAGGAGTTGTACCTTCCATCATCAGCCAAGCTACCTGAGATGGTGACAACCATACGCAAATACACAAGATACTTCATAAAATATGCGAAAAACAATAAGTGAGCCTATAAAATTTGAGGGTTGCCCTCGATTTCTCTAAGATCCCATCATCAGATATTGAAATGGTGACAATGGGACCACACGGAAAGCACCAGCTTTCAAATAAAAAAAGAATCATGAAAATCGGTTCACCCAGTCGCAAGTTATGAGGTAACAAACATAAAAAAAAAAAAAAAATACAGTCGAATTGATAACCTCCTCCTTTTTTTGAAGTCGGTTAAAAATAACCAACACACTATACTCTGCTTACATATAATTTGTTTTTTGGTTTAAATTATTTGGCAACCACAACAGCAATCACCAATTTAATGTTACAATTAAACTTATTTGCCTACCGATGACAGCATAAAAGATGAAAAAATACAAAACCTGATACAGAATTATGCATATTTTTTTTTTAACTTAAGTACGAGTATCATCTGAAAAGGTGTAAATTTGAGACATTTAATCATGTATCTACTCATACTCTTGACAAGATTTAGTAGTCAATATGATGTTTTTCGTACTTAGTCAATGTTGAAGCCAAGATCTGCTTCTGCTTCTATGCTTAAAACTGTCTTCTTTCCTTGCTTATTTGTGTTTAATTTGTAAATTTTCCTCTATAACGACGATTTATCAATTTTAAACTTCGTTTCATCTTCTCTGTATAATAAATCACCGTTTCTTAGTTTATCTATCACTTCTTGCAGCTTTGAGTCGCTATAACTTTTGTGTTTTGGCACATATTTGCGAGGCATCTTGATGCACAATTATTATCTTAATATTACACTATACACTGTCTTATATTTTCCCAAATGCGCGTCTCATTTTTTACCCTGCAAACAACGCTAATTTCCACGTATACTAAAACTGCTGCCCTCCCCCGCAAGTACGGCTCACAAGGGATGCCGGGGGCGGGGTTGGGGGTCGCACACGCTTGAATGAGAGGATTCAAACGGAAAGTTCGTAGTGCCCGATGTAAAGTTTTCGCGTCAATTTTTTTTGTACTTAACAATATGTCTTATAAAGTGTTCAACCCAATGAGTCACAAGTTTAAAAAAATGTGTCCTAACAGAATACACATAAAGCATACGTTTTTAATAAAATAAGGTTCTTTTTAGGTCTTTTTCTACGGAATTATAATCATGTCTTTTTTGTATTCGAAATGTTGGATGTCTTATATTTACCCCGCCTGACCCTAACGTGTTTGGTATACTTACGCAATATTATATCTGATATTCAAAAAAATTGTACGAACGACCGTTAGCTTTTTTGCCTCAGTAAAAGTGAAAGTCGTGAAATAAAATGTTGGGAACATCTATTTAGCGATAATATAAAATATTTGTTCTGAAATTAACTTTAAAGGCGTTTATAAATCTTTATGGCATAGAATAAAAAGGAAAATAGGTTCATTTCTACAATACTTTAATAAACACAATTTGGTGAGAATTTATCCATTCTGGCAGGTATTTCGAATTTTTCGGTAGTAAAATAGGTACTTTTTTGGTAGGCGTTTAAACACAAGCCATTATTATATCCCTTTAAAAAAAAACCATTAGGTATTTTTAAAACTGTTTTTTTTTATTTGATCCAAAGGTTGCGAACCCCTGATTGTGTGTTTACAAATTTTATAGCTTCTCGTGACTGAGATTTTACCTACCTACTTACACTATTACAATGTAGCAATAAGTAAACCAAAACGTGGCATTTGAATGCCAAGGAAAGTTAAATTAAAGACCAACCAAAAAAAATCGAATAAATACGAGGACGCCTTTATTTTTCGGAGTTATAGTTATAGGTCGCAAGCAGGGTATGCCGTTGAGTTGATCGCGTTCGTCGCGTTCGCAGCGTCGCCGCGTCGCGTCGCGTCGTATTCGTCGCTCACGTAGGACACCGCCTGACGGACAAGACAGTCTGCGGCGAGGCGCGACGTAACGCGTACTTGTTTTGAGAGCGACCAGACGCGACACCACGAACTACATATGAACTTTCCGTCTGTTCCCGTTGTCCCCATTCGGAACTCAATAAAAATAATTAAAATGTATTCCCGTTGTCCCCATTGACGGTTTCCTGTTAAAATTGTACTGTACTTCTCCATGATTCGAGAAGTAATGACCAAAATCACGTAGGACATTTGTCGCGTGTAGCATCGCGTCGCATTACGTCGCGTCGTGTTGCGTCGCGTCGCGAAGTATTCATCGCTCACGCAGGACACCGCGTTAGTCTTATTGCACCGCTTCTGGGATCACACTGCAGTGTTTTAACACGCATGCTTCAGACAAAAGCAATCAAATAAGGAATCTACCACCAAGACCTACACAAACTTATTATTACCTACATAATACATTCCATTTAGTTACTTTTGAAATCACAAAAATAATTGGATCTACTAATAAGCAACGAAATAAGCTACAGTATTATTATGAATTTATGATTGGACGGCCCGGCGACAAACGCATCGGCAATCGGCCATACAGGCCACGGCAGGGGTTGCGCAGGTTGTTGGAAGGATCTGATGTCTGGGTCTCGAGGTGGCTTGAGGCCCTCTGTTTCCATGGGCCTCGGAACAAGCCACCACGCGATTTACACATAGTGGTAGAAGGCGTCCGCATCGATTTCGAGCCGACGATGAAGTACCTAGAACTTGTCCTCGACAGCTGGTGGGACTTCGGGCCGCACATTCAGCGGCTGGCCCCCAGGTTGATGAGCGTTGCAGCTGCTCTTGCGCGACTGCTACCCAATTTGGGGGGGCCCAACGCCTCCTGCCGGAGGCCGTACGTGGAGATTGTGCGGTCCATGGCCCTGTATGGGGCGCCCGTGTGAGCGGACACTCTGACGGCCCGCAACATTGCAATATTGCGAAGGCCGCAAAGAGCGATGGCTGTTAGGGTGATAAGAGGATACCGTACGATCTCCTACGAGGCAGCAACTCTCCTGGTCGGTTCAATGCCCTGGGATCTGGACGGAAGGATTTGCGAAGCTTGCGCGTGGTCAGCCTCCGGTTTCTCGGGAATTCGATCCACGAAGGACTGAGCTCCGTCAGATCCTAGTGGCGGAATGGAGGGAGTGACTTGCGTAACCCAGGTGGCGGCTCGCCACGGTAAGGCCTGTTATGGAAGAATGGCTGGAGAGGCAGCATGACGCCCTGAGTCTCCGGCTGACGCAGCCTAGGTAAGCACCTAGGCTGCGTCAGCCAGCAGCCGTGTCCAGTAAGCACTGGACACGGATGTTTCGGGAAATACCTGCGTCGCATAGGTCGGGAGCGGACGCCTACTTGTCATCACTGTGTGGACTGCCACGAGGACACGTCACAACATACGTTGGAGGAGTACAGCTTGGGCCGAACAGCCCTGTGCCCTCGTCGCGACACTTGGTGCGGGTGATCTGTCATTTTAGGCGGTGGTTCAGTCCATGGTCGGAAGCGAAAACGCGTGGGATCCTGTGGCCTCTTTTTGCGAGGAGTTGATGTATGCAAAGGAGGCGGCGGAGACAGGGGGAGGGAGAGCATACCTCTCATTCCACCCGCACCAGAAAAGCAGCCGGGCGTCGAAGGGTGCTTAACGATTTCCGGCCACCATAAAGGTATGATTCCGATCTCGGTAGCAGGCAGCAGTGCTGCCGCGGCAGTGCGGTCGCAGCACTACTGGTCCTCATACATTTTCTATGGGTTCATATGAGATTACATTCCGAGCACGGCAGCAATGCTGCGCGACATTCCTATAGAGAATATATGGGGACCAGCAGTGCTGCGGCAGCACTGCTGCGTGCTGCCGAGATCGGAATCAAACCTTAAGAAGGGGCCTGCGGGCGGCGAAATTGGAGCCGTGTCGTCGCTCCAGCAGTCGGGTTCAAAGAAGTGGCACGCAATAGTGGGGTTTTAGTTGGTAGGAGTCCGACATCATAACCCTCCGTTCTACTTGGAGCCAGAGTAAAAAAAAAAAAAGGTTTAGGGCCAGGCCCCCCCTAAAAAGAAGCCCTAGATACGCCAATGCTTGATACTAAAAAGCTGTAATTAGGTATGGGTTGTACACATAAATGATGCCTACAAAGTTGTCGTTTTTTTTTGGATAAAGGTGTGTTTTTGTATAGGTCTTTCAAATATGTTATAAACATTTTTCGATTCAGGGATCCGTTTTCGAAACAAAAACGACCACTACCCATTCCAGCTAAACTGTTGTTTTTGGATTATATGAAAAGTATACACGGTAGTAGATGTAGATGTGTAGATGATTGGATATATTTGATCGAATTATCGTATGCAGACTGGGACCAGCATGTACGCAGTTAAATCTATTGTCGTATTGTTGTCTCTACATTGTATAACAAAGTTAAAAAGGAAAACTAGTATCACAGCTAAGTAGGCTCTACAAGCTAAAGAGTAGTAGTCGACCAACTTCTAAAATGGCGTGTAGCCAATAAGTTAAAACCAGGTGCAATATAGGTACCTTTGTAGGTAATGTTATTGTAAAATGTAAATATAATAATTTACGAACGCGAATAATTTATGTCTGTAAATAATAAAGAGTATTCTATTCTA
This sequence comes from Amphipoea lucens, assembly GCA_947508005.1. NCBI lineage: Eukaryota > Metazoa > Arthropoda > Insecta > Lepidoptera > Noctuidae > Amphipoea > Amphipoea lucens. The sequence continues at coordinate 19,788,384 of OX382355.1, forward strand.
TGTACCTAAGTATTCCCGCAGTAGTGCGACAAATAGTGCAACAGATACCTAACTATGTACTTGACTAAGACTTTTTTGTTTTGATAAACATACTACAAAAAAAAAACACACGATTATAAACTTTTTTTAGAAGTAGGTTGTTTTTTTTTTGTAAATTTATACGCGTCTACTTGAGAACCTCCTCCTTTTTTCGTTGGTTAAAAATCAACATTAATTTGTGTTCCTACAAACATTGGTATTCTTAACATTATTGGGCTGTTTGGCGGCTTCAGTTCATCTCCTTCAAAATACGAAGACATGGCGAAGAACAAATACTCGACGCGACCCATATTTAATTCATTTACTCCTCACAAGTGTGTTGAAAAACGTTGTATGAAAAGTTCTATTGCTTTATGTAAGTATATATGTATATAGTACCTGGATGGGTGACCATCTTTATATACCAAGACCCCTCCATGCCCGCTCCATATATAAAATACTAGTAACCAGCTGTATGCGGTTTGACTGGAAGCCGACCCCAACATAGGTAGTTGGGAAAAGGCTAGGCAGATGGTAATGATATGATGTAGTACCTACATTCACACCCATAACATCTAAATAGTAGTTAAATCGGATGTTTTTTCGAAAGTAAGTAGGTACCTATTTAAACGAGGATGGCCGACACGAAATACCGAGAACTAGCCCCACACTAATTTATGAGATGTAAAGTGTAATTATAAGCTGTGATGTTTTGTTATCGAATGAGTGGACGATAGTAGGTACTTGCAATGTTTCTGTTGTTGCACTTTTTAATTTTTTACAATTTAAGTAAGTATTACTTATTATTATTTTTGCTGTGAATTAGTTTTTAACCATTTATTTGTACTTACCTAGTTCAGCTTCACATTTTAGAAAATGTTATGGCAAACAATAATTTCCCTTAGCTACTTAGGTACCTACTGCCTATATAAGCAGATACGTAGTTTTTCCTTCTTATGAGCTCATTTTAATGTGACGCTTCAGATGAGGATTTGCTGCAGCAGCAGACTATGAAACCATCACCCTACTCAAAGTGTGAGGTGTAATTGAAATAATTGAAAACCTGAATAGGGGTCATTGTATAGTACTCACTATTTGAATAGATAACTTTTGATATACAGCTAGACAAATCTAAAAAAAAAAAAGAAAGATGATATAAGTAAATGATATTATAACGCACATCCTCGTGGTCGTGACTAACTAAAAGCACGGGTCTATCGGAATTGGTGATTTCATAGATAGAACACCACCACCACCACAATTTCACCGAAACCGTTAAGTCGTTGGCCCGGCTTTCATTCGTAGACAGATGACAGTCGTTACAGTTACAGGTAGTCTTCAAAACCTGTCAACCAGTCTAACCAAGAGGTACAGTACCTAGACCTACCTACATAACAAGGGGTAGAGTGTTGCCCTTAACTGTCGTTAAAAAAACACTGAAATAAAATGCTGGAATTCAGCTGCATCCAGTTAGACTGCAAGCCGACTCCAAAATAGTCGGTTTTGTCGCGACTATAATTATCTATTATTATATAAAAATCTCGTGTCACAGTGTTTGTTACTCCGAAACGGCTTGACCGCAAATATAGATAGACCTAGATAACGCAAGTATCACGAACTGTATGAAAACTAAGCGTGCCACTTTTTGACTACCTCCTATGCCGTCACAAGCTCGCGCTTTCTCGCTCACGCTCATCCAGCCAGCATTACGCAGGACTGATTGCGAAAGTGGCGGCTTATGATTTTCGAACATAAGCTAGTGCGATTCTTGGCACGCGAAGTAGTTGCTCTTGCGTTATCTAGGTGTATCTATGTACGAGTATATCTGTGGGCTTGACCGATTTTTATGAACTTTTTTTATGAAATTCATCACAAATATAAAATAATAGGTATCTAATTAAGTATTTTACTCATTGCAGTTATCTGGAAACCTTGCGTTTCTTTTTACATACGTGAAACTACTAACAGAATAAAAAATAAATTGGCGAAGTTGTCTCATGAGTTATTTATCGATGCTATGTCGAAGATTGACAGCATACAGCATTTTAAAAACAGCCTTTATAAAAGTCGAGAATACCAATACGGCAACATAGCGTATGAAATAAGACACAGACACAAAATAATGTTCGAATTGTATACAAGTGTTGTAGATGACATGGAGACCAATGCGAACAAGGATAACTCATACGAATACAAGGTATATTCTTAATACTAAAAGGTACTTTGGTGTCCCGTTGTTAGGACAATTTATCGGGTAATCTTACCCTACGACCCTTTTTTTATACTTAATTATTTTATGTTGTCCGGCTAGGCTGGAAGCCGACCATTATATTTTAAGTTGTTCATTTATATGGTATTGAATAACCACATATACCTAAACCCAAAAATACCATACCATTTAAAAAGTCAAGATAGGTAGGTAAGTATGTAGACGGCTACAAACTGTAAAATGTTGATAAACAGAATAAAAAAAAAAACTAAAGTAAAATTTATTTCACTGGGTACCCAATCTTGAAATAGATACCTAGTTTTGTTTTAACTTTATAGATTACACAAATACTTAGTTTATGCTTGCCCAAGTTTGAAGTTATAGGGGTCGCCCAACCCAATGTGGTGTTCCCATACAAACTTTACGCTCTCTGCCATTTTGTGGTTAGCGCTTTTTAGTTAACTATATATTATATAAGGTGTAAAAAAATTAACCGTAAAAACTTTAAGAGGTGCTTTAGACCATCGAACTGAACAACTTTCACTATGGGACCAACTCTGAAATCACGAAAAAAAAATGAGCTGTTTCATACATTTTGGCCGAGTAGGTATTGAACTTTTGTATGAAACAGCTGATTTTTTTTTCGTGATTTCGGAGTTGGTCCCATCGTGAAAGTTGTTCAGTTCGATGGTCTAAAGCACCTCTTAAAGTTTTTACGGTTAATTTTTTTACACCTTATATATCGGTCAGTTAAGATGGCATTTTCTTATTCAAATTGTTTTTCTAGTATATGGGCGTAATTGCAGAGATGGATACTTTGGCTCATGAAATTCACAATTTCGTAACTATGATAAAAATGCGCGAAGCAAATATTCATGCGGACAAGTCCAAGGCGGGATATGATTTATATTTTCGTCGATTCAATTTGGCGCCGATGTGGCTGGGATTGTTAGATAATATGCATAACAGTGATCCTCCTGAACCTCCTCGTGAAGAGCATAACTTGACTCGCACAGGTAAAAGAAGCAATGGCGTATGGCATTATGCGGTACCTACCTAATCGAATGATTTAATAATAATGTTTACCGTAATCAATGTGTAAAATAAATACTATCAAGGAAGAGAAAGATTAATTTACTTTAATTAGTATTATATAATATCAAAGCTTTAAGAATTCGGTTCTCAGTTTCAGTAGTTTTATTCTGCCTCTATGTTATATTGTTACACAGAACAATCTATTATTTCTTCGGCCTTCGTTTTCCCGTAGGTAGCCATACATATTCATATCCTCTCACACACATCACCCCACACATCACCTCTCACACATCTCCGACCTGACATTCAGCATTACCAATGAGTAGATTTTAGCACATTAGCGACATTACCTACTTTCCTACATAATGACTAATAATGAGGCTGGTGACTATATTGACACGTTTTGGGCGAATGTACTTTCCAATAATAGTTCATGTTTCCAACTTGCTGGCTTGCATGGGTTGTATTGTAAGAGGTATCATTGGGGAACTAGTAGGTTTTTTTGGGATCTATGTCCAGTAAGTAATGTACTAACCACTATCGGCGTTCGTAGCGAAAGATCGGTCCACCTCGGGTCTGATGCCGTGCCGCCCTGAGGCCTGAGACCCCCGCCGTCAACGAAGATACGGGCCTGTTCGATTTTCGAAAGAAGTTCGATACTTCGAAATGAACCCTACTCCCGATTAATTAACTTTTTCGGAAGGGTAATAATCATCGGGAGTAAGGACAACAGACTGTAATCGTGTTGCCATTCGTTCTCAGTTCGGGTCCCGAAGTAATCTTAATGTCCATAATTATGCGATACGGTGTAGGAAACGCCCGTAACTTCGGCCAAAACTACGCATTTCGTGCTTAGAGAGTAGACCCCTAGATCCCAGTTATCGCACGGCCTGCGCTATGTGTACATCTAAACATCACGGAGTTGCTGATGTGACTACCGCATTACCAGTTAGCACGATAACTTTTTAGTTTTAGGCGAGCAAAACATTGATTCGTGACCATAGACGCAAGTGCTGCCCCAGCAAAATAAAAGGCCAATAAATTGCTTACTGGTATTTTCAAGTAGTGGTGTAAGTACTATACCTAATGTGTAGGGAAACGAATGGACGTTTGTATTTACATTGCTCCAACATGTATGAAAGTAAATGGGCACATGAATTTAGTTGGTAAACTTGCAACAAATATATTTTTTCCCAGGTAGGTACTACAAGTTATTGTTTGCAGTTTGAAACTTTGAAGTTGAGGATTTCCACTTTTAAATTCATTTGCATATTACGTTATTGTGTACCTTTTTGAAGCTTCATAACCATTTATTGAAAAGTCTCCATACATTATGTCAGTTGGTTTACAAAAAGAATGCGATGTTAACACAGAGCTCGATTCGAGCACTTCAAGGCTGAAGGAAACAAAAGCACTCAAACGGCTTTATGCCATTTTCGCCTGCATGCAGCGGACTAACTAAAAACGGAACGCGAGGATACATCGGTTTACTTTTGGTTAAGAATTTGTTATTGTAAGCCATATGGGCGCAGGGCGTTGTCGGCGGGGTTTTTTCTGTTACGACGAATCTGAGGCCATCGTTAAACAATGGGACACATGCTTGCTTAAACTCGCGTAAGTACATCTGTGACGTCCCATATCGGAACTAGCCTTTGTCAACCGTGGACCAAACATCACGTCGTCGCATATCTGTAGCAGATACCTCGCCAATGTTGCCAATAACGTATAAGTACCGCTAAGAATTATAGTAAACGGAACTTCTGCTTGTCTCTACTTAGCATAGATACAAACACAAGTAAGTCATTAATTTGCGTACTTTCTGGATACCTACATGGAAAGACCAGAAAACACATAATTATATTACTTTTCTAGCTACTCGTCTCTGCCTAGGTAGTAATGTAATGCTATGCTTAAAGGTAGAGCTAGAATACTCTAGCTCTACCTTTATACATGGCTTTACCTAACTTTAAGTATACCTAATCCTAAGCTAAGAAAAAAAACTCTTCCGTACCCTCCGTTACTACCATCGATAAGATAAATCCTGCCTTTAGTTTCAATGAACAACAAAGATACATCCAGAATATAGTAACAGTTCGAACATACGTGTAGGTATCTGAAGATGCACCACTTCCCACTTTGTGTGACGCTACGCTGAAGATTTAAGGAACAACTCTACCAGACGAACTCTCCAAATAAGAATGATTCAATGAATATTATTGTTAACTCATTTTCATTTTATTATCTTATTTATTTAATATCCAGTTCATAATCTTCTTTCAGTACAAGCAAAGTAGGTATAATCCTTACCGAGCCGTGTAATACCCTCAAGTTATGCGGACGCCGATGAATATCGAATTATGAATATTGAGAAGCAAGTTAGCGCGAAAGCCCGGGGTCATCTCAGCTCAACTGCAACTCTTCCAATCGACTTACCTACTTATCAATCGATAATTATTTCGAGAACTTAAATATCCGTTCAAGCTCTCATTCGTTTTATGCTGTTGTCTTGTTCGCACGAGGGAGCCTTGTGCGGAAGGTAAGTTATTTAGGTTTATTAGGCACCCACTTCGATTAGTCATAAACATAAACCATTTATGTTTTCAGTATTTGAAGATATAATTGGATTGATCTGTTCCCGAACAACTAAAAACATTTTACAGGCTGGTCACAACAACAAAATGTTTGCTTCGCCAAATTAGTAAAAACTAGCAGCTTATATCATTCGAAACCTTCTGTATATTCAGCTTAAAGTGAAAATAAATTCCATTAGGAAATATATTCAGACACTACAAAAATGTAAAGGCAGTGTGGGCTGTATTCCAGTGACAAAGCTTCATTGTGGTCGATGGAAAAGCAACGTTAAACGTAAATAAGCACGGTTGATATTAGATTGGCAGTGAGCAGTCGGATCCTAAAGCCACTCCACCACGAATGTCACGGATCAAATCGACAATAAATGTTAAGTATTTACTTTACATTTACTCTTTAATTGTACGTCCATAATGACGGGCCGAGTGTTCGCTCGAATTCTGTCGATGACAATGCACGTTCGTCAGTAGGCAGTGTTATTTTATAAAACTAACCGGAGGTGTCATGTGCCAGCGTATTCATATATTACTGCATAGTCATAGCTTCATAATATGTCTTAGGTACTACCACCACCATTGATTACTTCCTATGCGCGCACTGTGAACTTAAAACGTCTTGTAGATACGCAACTATGCAATAATGCAACTGCTTTTGGATAAACACAAATTAAGTATTGGTCCCTAGTAGGAGCCACTGAAAATACTGGAACAGAGAGAACCACTGTATAGTTTGTGTGTTATCTATGTTTTATGTTTTGAAGAATAATAAAAGAGTGGAATATCTATTTAGCTGAGATCGGCTTTTCTAGGCTTCTTCGATTAGCGAATTATAAAACGAAACCAAAATTTTAACGTACGAGTTTAAGAAATCCAGCTACTCAGCTTCCCCTAAGGCCCTAAGCCCTCCCACAGTTTTTAGCAAAAATAAAATACTGTGACAAAACGTAGCTCTTTTCTATACTAAAAAAAAACTGGCCGCAAATACCTGAATATAATAGATGCCTTTACATAGACATTAAATGGCAGCCAAGATAAGGTGGGGAAGAGCCGCTCGATAATATAACGCTGAGGACGCATGCGTCGAGTCCTGGCCGGCGACCTGAAACCGGTCGCAATACTTCGGTATTCCACTCCCTTAGGTACTACATACATTTGTGACGCTCCCTATTGTGCAGAAATTAAGTATAATAGGTACCTACTATTGCATGCTTACATGGTAGGTATTCCTTTTAGTGTCTTCAAGGAGCTCCATTAGCATAAAGGCCAATTATAATATGTTTTATAAGTTGGCTCTGCGTTCGAATGCAGGAAAAGACATTATACCTACTGGTGCTGTATTTACAAGATTTAAAAATTAAATCCTAGTTTGCCTAATGTTAGTTTCTATCTGTCCTAAGGCTATCAGATATTTGACCAGTAGAATACCTTCATTTATTATGATCGCATCATTTCCAGGATTTAAGATGGCGAATAGCCTGGTTATAACCAGTCACAAAAATAATATTTTAGAATGAAACTAAACAGAAATTGAATAAATCTAATTGACAGTTGGAAAATTATTAAAATGGATTTCTCCAACCAATAATGATTTCCTTTAGATTCCAACAATTGTATTGATAGGTAAGTATCTCGCCGACAGACTGGGGGGTCTGACCACGAATAGAGATGTTATAGTAACACCCCATTTTCACACAAAATCAATTCATACAAAGGGATGACGTCCCTTACAATTTGGGATCAGGGTCAAACCAATTTAAATCTTATTGCAATGCAATATGAATTATAATACGCAGATGTCGTTTAAATCGTTCAGAATAGAGGTACTTCAATATATTATTTTTTATTTTTATAAGTAACAACAATAGAGGGTTTTATTGGCCTCTTTGTAGATCAGTAACTGTCACAAAGCGTTTAGTCATCGCCCTATCGGCTGTGTAAACATTCCAAATTAAAAATGTCGACTTGTTGAAAAAAAAAAAATATCTGCTCTATGTAAGCACCTAAATAATGCAAAGTAATTTTGAATAAAAAGTAAAGTGCTGAAGTTTAGCATGAAACTAAACAAAAATTACATTATGAAAATGTCTGGGCACTGGCTACCTATTTAATGATTTAAAGTAGGTATCAAAATGTTAGTTTGTAGTTAGAATATTGTACTCGTGAGACCACATCTTCGAAAACAATCATAGATCATGTGTGTACAAACTTGCAGAATAACACATTCCAGATGTCGGTTATTGAGTCCTCCGTAGCTGGGGGTCTACTCCCTAAGCACGAAGTCCGTCGTTTCGGCCTTCGTTACGGGCGTTTCCTACTCCCTATGACCTACGGACGGATGATTCGTTCGGGGACCGAGCGAAGAATGAATGACAACGCGATTTGACTGTTGTCCCTACTCCCGATGTGTTTTTGCCCGTCCGAACAGTTGATCATGACACTGGTTTTGACGGATAGTTATGTCAGTTGACACGACATCAAAATAGTTCTCGTGCTATCGACGAAAGTTACTAAAATAAAAGAATTTCAAACTATGGCTGCTTTTTTAATTATTGAAGAAGCTTTACAGGAAGAGCGGAGGCAACGTTGATTTTATTTATGCCAAAGCTTTAGGTTGGCGAGTATTCCAGACTTCATAGGGAACTACTCTCTCGGGAACTAGGCTCACTCGGGAATTATTCGGGGACTTATGTGCGGATTAATACCTCTTTTGCCTCAACACATAGGTACCCCGAAGTGGTGTTGATCCAAGAATGAAGGTGAGGACATATTAAAGATTCTGCAACTTATTGAGTTGTATTACCAATTTGTCCCACCCATTTTTTGTTTACTTTTAGATCCTCACCCTTTACCGCTGCTCGACGGACTTAGTAAAATTGAGTTAAGGGAGTTGCACAGGTTTTCCCATAGCCGTTTTGGGCGAACTCTCCTGTCGGCACCCTTCAGTAATCCGCGAGCCAATTCTTGGTTCTCACCCATAAAATCAAGAAGGGCCTCAATTTGCTCGTGAGTTGCTGCAGCGGTTGGGGCCATTTTAAACAATTAACCATGGAATGAAAAGCTAATTAGAATACAGAAAACTTCCACGCTAACGAAGTTTATAAACTTTTTTAAAATCACTTCTTTAAATAATCATTTAATGGGTTTTTTTTCATACAATGAGTAAAACACACTGTACAAAATATAAAAATGGCTTTGCAACTGAGAGTCACGGAGGATCGCCGTTGTACGTCCGTATCCGTTTGCGATCGGAGTTCTCTCTCTCTGTCGCCCGCGTCGCTTTTGCTGCGCTACTCGCTAGCAGCTAGGTGCGCTACTCGCTAGGAGCTAGGTGCACGGGCGCGGGCGGCGGAATGGCACTGCGTAGCAGCCTGTTTTTTTATATTTCGTGGTAGCAACAACATCGTACTTACTATAGCCATAGAAAAATCCGTGCTATACTTTGACGTTTCATTTGAAAATTTCCTTCAAAAAGTAAACAGGCAAAGGTATCAACAGGATGATGCTGGTTTCCGGACAAAAAATGGCAAAAATAATTAAAATCTATATTTAAAGACATTATAAAAATTATATTTAAAAAATGTGGTAATTTTCTAACGACAAAAGTATTAATTTTTGTTTAATAAGCTAGAAAACTACAAAATAAGTAAATCGGTAATCGACCGGTAAAATAGCGCAACTCTATTGCTATACGTCTTTCGTTCACGAATATTGTCTATGATTCCGTTTGAAACTGATGAATCCGAAATCGTTAGGGAGTAGGGTTCAGTCCGACGTATCGGACCACTATCGGACGGGCTCGTTACTTCGTTGACGGACTTAGGGAGTAGACCCCCTGATCATAAACAAATTTATCTTGAGCTAAACAGAACTAAAACCGAACCTATACAAAGAGTTCAATATGATACAGTAAACTATACAAACTTACAGAACGATATCAAAGAAATATCTTACACAAAAGTATTTAATGAATATGAAGAACTGGAATCTCAGCTGTTACAAACAATTGCAAAAAACAAAATAAGAAAAACAAAAATGTTAAATCTCCCTAGCAAAGAGTGGATAAATAAGGACCTCATAACATTAATAAATAAAAGGAACCAACTGTGGCACAGTTTAAAACAAACACCCAGAGACGAAGACTTGCGTAAAGAATTCCTAAAACAAAGAAACCACACCTTTGTAAATATCCAATTAACTAAAAATCAATTTTACTATAAGGCTTTTGAGAACTGTAAGAAATGTCCTTTAAAAATGTGGCAATTAATTAATAGACTATCAAATAATAAAACAGAATTGGCAGACCTTGGCAATTTAAAAATCAATACCCCCAATGGTGAAATCTCAGATACCCAAGAAATTTGTGAATACTTTAACAGATTTTTTGCGACCATAGGTACTGAACTTGCAAATAAAATACCACAAAAATACCATAACAACTTAACTCAGACATTAACATATAATAAACCTAAAAATAACAATCCAGAATTATCAAAATTAAAACCAACTACTGCAGACGAGGTATTGAAAATAATAAAAAACTTGAATTCTAACACTAGCTCCGGTTTAGATGGCATTAGTACGAAATCCATAAAATGTGTTAAAGACAATATAGCGGAAAGCCTAACAAGCTCTATTAATAAATGTTTCAACGAAGGCTACTTCCCCAATCGCCTTAAAATTGCCAAGGTAAGCCCAATATTTAAATCAGGCAGCAAACTGGACCCTAGTAACTATCGACCTATTTCGGTACTGCCAGTAATGTCGAAAATATTTGAAAAAATTCTACATAAACAATTGTATGAATACCTAACTACTATTGATTACCTATACAAAAAGCAATACGGCTTCCGCCCCAAATCGAACACTGTTTCCGCGACTGTTGACTTAGTAACCAATATTAGACTTAACATTGATCAGAAAAAATTTACTTTAGGAATTTTCATTGATTTAAAAAAGGCTTTCGACACCGTTAGCCACGACATACTACTGTCGAAACTAAAGGACATAGGTGTAACTGGTAAAGCATATGAGATTTTTAAATCATACCTAACAGACAGATCTCAAGTTGTCAAAATTAATAATCACCAAAGTGGCCCTAGGTTGATTACTTGTGGCATTCCTCAGGGTTCAATTTTGGGACCCCTGTTATTCCTTATTTATGTCAATAACATACATGAGATTGGATTAAAGGGAGATATTACTTTATATGCCGATGATACTAGCCTGTTCTATTCTGGTCACTCATTGGAAACAGTAATGACCCAAGCTCAGCATGACCTACATCTGTTACACATCTGGCTACAGTCAAATTTACTTACTATTAATGCCTCGAAAACGAAATACATTATTTTCTCTGCTAAAAACAAAAAAATTGAAAATCATAGTCCTCTTACTATTAACGGTGAAAAAATAACTAAAGTAAACAATGAAAAATATTTAGGCCTTGTTCTTGACAGTCAGCTCACCTGGAAACCGCAAATCGAAAAAATCCGCAATAAAATAAATTCACTAACAGGCGCGCTAAAAGGTATAGTGAGATGTCTCCCGCAACGTGTTCGATACACGATATATAACTCTCTGGTCAAGTCTCGTATAGATTATTTGGTAGAGGTATGGGGTTCAGCAACTAAATCAAACTTGCAAAAACTACAAGTTGCACAAAATAGAATTATTAAAAGATTATTTCTATACGACTATCTAACACCAACTATCAAAATTTACAAAGAAACAAAACTATTCAATCTGGCCCAAACCCATAAATATAACACATGCATTTTTATTAGAAAAATCCTTACTAAAGATATCCACTCACAAATTACATTCACAAAAAAGATAGATTACACTAAACGCATGACAAGGCAGGCCAATAACCTGTGTTTAAGAAGGCATAGAACGAACTATGGAAAAAAGAGTATTCTATACGATGGGGCCCAACACTACAATGAATTACCTAAAAATATAAAAGAAGCGAAAACTCTGTTTACATTTAAAAAATTATTAAAAAGCCACATTTTAAAGGATTTTTCATTGAACAATTAGTCTTACATGAATATAATACTTACACATAAGTACATTATTATAGTATAACATAATTATAATAACCCTACATACTACCTAATACACATACATATATATATATAAACAAAATATGTACCTAAATACACTATATTATAATCTACATAAAAATATGTTTAAATGAATATATTTACAAATAATAATAATTTATACACTATAACATACGATTTGGCACTACCTACTATTATATAAAATAGTATAATACCTACATAAACAAACTCAAGTAATCAAAATAATTACTTTCTTAAATATTTTTGAAAATATGAATTTATGAACACAACAATTATAAACGCAGTTAAACATCACTGTGTCATGACCCTTAACAAACATGATTGTATTGTATCCCTCAACTCATGCAAACCTACCCGCAGTGGCGATACGCATGCGACGTCGCGCACTTATTAGTTTCTGCAACTACCCTTTTTAACCGACTTTATACAAAAACTGTTACGGAATCCTTTATGTATGTACTATTATTTATTTCTGTGTCCTAATATAATTTTGTCATAGTACTAACCCGCTACGCCAATTGGCTTTATGTATATTTTTAAGATAAAATATTGTATTTTCTCTGTAAGTGATTTTGTAATCTTTTGAGAAAATAAATGTCTAAAACCGTAAACCGTAGTTTGATTCCTTCTAGGCAAGGGTCCACGTCATCGCTTTCCATCAGGTGATAAATTAGGAGACACAAGTATATAAAGCATTATACATTATTTATATATATTTTTCACTTCTCATGCTCTAAAAGTTCGTCTTTATGATATGCGTAGGCGACATAAAGTCGCTTTTTATGCTCTAGTGCATAAAGTAATTATTTTTCTAAGACTTCTTAGTCTTAGAAAAACAAATTAGACCCAACAGCCACACGCACAAGTGTTTTTTTATCGTTAATTTGATAAAACCAGATAAAATAGTTCTTAATCATCATAATCAGCCTATAATGTTCCCACTGCTGGGACACAGGCCTCTCTTCGAGTGGGAGTGGGCTATTACCTACCACGCGGGTCCAGTGCGGGTTGGTAAATGTCACATGTCTTCGAATTTTTGGTTCTAGGGCATGCCGGTTTCCTCACGATGTTTTCCTTAACCGTTTTGAGAGCAGAGGTGATGAAGTATAATTTACACAAAGTAAAGCGCCTGTCTGGGTTCGAACCTACGACCTACAACTCGTAAGTCGCGGCTGTTACCACTGGGGCCGCCACTGCTCATAAAATTGTTGTCATTTATTATTTAAAAACCATTGATGTATAAAATAAGGGTTAAAAACGCAAAGAAACGTTTTATGACTTGGCAGTATAAAGTACCCAAGTCGAATGACACTATTTAAAAAAAACTTTTAAAAAGTTTCGTGGCGGGAATTAGCTATTTATGATTTACTTCAACAATTTTGCAACATTCTTTATGCCTGTTTCATTTTCTCGCAATCGAAGTGAATTAAGTATAATAAAGTAAAGCTAAGCTTAAAACTCAGTTTCGGTTTTAGGTTAAGTAGATTCATTTACCTAACTAGAAGAAACGATAAAATATAAATAATT